>CAUOFW020002848.1:272199-288245 GCA_963454935.2 Ilex paraguariensis
GGGGTGCTTCATGTTCCAAATGCCTAGCTTACTCCCACGTGCCTGCCTCACGACTATCTCATAATAATCAACTGCCCCCTAGTTCAGACCAGTGAAGACTCGCAACGTGTATTGATTACACCTACTCATTAGAGACCTAAAAAGTAGAGCCGACTGCCTTCAAATGGCAACCGTCAAAGAGCTGTTATGGGCCCAATATATAAGAGTTCTTCTTCCCTCACTCTGACTCATCTTAAGAGCTCTAAGAGGTCTAGTACACCTTTGCCTCTTTGTCTCAATCCTGTTTTACTCTTTGATTTCGTTACGACTCTTCATTCTGGAGCATATAGGTTGGAGTCATACTTTCCAATTCCATTTTTTCCATTTTTGCTTTTTGAGGTGGAAAATTTTCAACCCTAAATTTAGATTTTTTCATGAGTGAGTTTGCTAACATTCAACTCAAATTTGTGTTTGAATTTTTCCTTTCTGTAGTTGTTAACAGACTTAATCTTACCCTTCCTCTAAATTTATACATTAATCACTGTAGTTTTCCAATTATGGCCATTGATTTTGATCAATCCCCTTCTAAAGTTGTTTCGGCATCATGGCTTAAGCGAATGTGACTAATGAAGATTCTGACTCTATCTTGGAGATGGGTTCCTCCTATCTCAAAGTTAGTGGGGTTAAGAATTACCATAGTTTCTTGAATAAGAGTTCTTTCCAAGAACTTAGGGCCAACTTCATACCAGATCCCTGACATTGTGCATTTGCAAGCCCTTTCCAATGGCGAGATCGTAAATTCCTTCTTCCTCAATGAGGCTTGTTTTTACGAATCTATTCTAGATGTTAAGCTTCTCTTTCCATTACCTGGACACATCACGGAGGCACTCTACCTCTTAAACTTGGCTCTTGCTCAACTAACCCCCACAACTAGGGCTTTTTGATTGGTATAGGCGTCATATGGGCCAAAGCAAATGATGCTGGTGTATAGCCTACTTTTGTTGAGCTTATACACTATTGTAGACTCACCCCTCACTCTAGGTAGGGGTTAGGGTGGTTTTATTTTTCAAAAAGAGAGGGTTTGATCCTTCTTATGGGTTACTCTTCAAATTTAAAGGAATGAAAGACAAATTCTTCTTTGTCTTTGACTCCAGCTGGGAATTTGGACCTTATGAGGTCCTTTCAACTAGTTCTTTTAGGATCCCCCACATCTGAGGATCCCTTACCCCTCTTCCTAGTAAATAGGTTTCTTCTTATACAATTTCTTCCTTGAGATGAGGTAAATCAAATCCCTTGACTCCTGAATCGTAAATCGAAAGTTCGAGTCAAAAAAGCACTTAACTACTCTACCAAGGATCTTTCTGAGCTTGTGAGAGACCAAGCTCCCTTTAAGTATCTCCTAGGTCCACCTTTGTGCAGCTCTGACCCTTCGGTCGTAGCACCTGATGTTCCAAAAGGTACGATTTTCTTAAAATGTAGTCTATCTCAATTTGAGCAAGCTCTAACTTGTGGTTTTCCAACTATGACCCAAAAAGTTATTGACAGAAAGCCCCTACAAGTGTTTGCGGCCAGGAGGGCTTCTGAAACTATCCCTCTTTCTCAAAAGAGACCAAGAATATCCTTCCCTTGAGTCAAGGGGGCATCCTCGAGCTTTACTACTTCACTAATATCTCCACCATTCTCTGACGCTACGCTAAGAGATGCTGCTATTCCAAGTGCTGACGCTGGATCAACAAAGGCTTCTTCAAGATTGGTGGAGACCACACTTCTGCTCCCAAGGGGAAAGGTAAGGACTTGGGAGCCACCGAGGAGAAAAGATGCTCTGTAACTTCTCCCCTCGTGAGTCTAGTAACTATTTCTCAATCCATGTGGGACAATATGGAGGAGACTATGGCTTGGCTTCATCAATTTGTTCACAAGGACGAGGTGCAAGCCACCTTTGACCTAGGGACATCTTGGGTAGCCAAGAATTTTGCTTTTACAGTTTGGAAGGTAAGACTTTTAATCATGCTAGGAATATTTCTTCCTCTTTGCTAGTTCTAAGATCTTTTATCNCTAGGGACATCTTGGGTAGCCAAGAATTTTGCTTTTACAGTTGGGAAGGTAAGACTTTTAATCATGCTAGGAATATTTCTTCCTCTTTGCTAGTTCTAAGATCTTTTATCCTTTTTCTAACTTGTCATTCTCACTACAAGTCTCGCCTATTTAGCCTTGGGTGAGAAGAAATCATGTGAGGAGGAATGCCAGTCTCTTCGTTCTCAGTTAGAGGCAAGGGAGGCAAAGCTATCATCTACTCGAGGTGACGTCCTTCGTTTCATGAAAGAGGTTGGGGAGGTCACTATCAAACTTTATGTTGTTGAAAAGGATAGAAACAAGGTCTTAAGGCACAGGGACGAGCTCCTAGATAGGTTGAATAGCATCATGGTTGCTCTCTCCGATCTTTCTATAAGGAATAAGGACCTGGAGGGCGATAAGGAAACCCTTTCTTAAAGGGTTCTAGCGCTTTCCTTTTTAGCAGAACAAAAAGAGCTCGAGATCAAATCTGCTAGGGCATCACATGTGTCTAAATTCCAAAACTCGTAGGAGCTCAAGGAGAAGATGATAAAGTATTATGTAGATGGGTTTGATGATTTTAAGAAGTGTGCCCAGGTACGGTTTTCAAATCTGGACTTCTTCCTCTTCATGCCTGGTGACAATACAATGCTAGTGGTTGTTGATGATAAGTAGGAAGACGATGATGAAGAGGTGNCGTGCCCAGGTACGGTTTTCAAATCTGGACTTCTTCCTCTTCATGCCTGGCGACAATACAATGCTAGTGGTTGTTGATGATAAGTAGGAAGACGATGATGAAGAGGTGATCAACATGCCTCTGACAAAAAAATAGGGGAAAATCTGGATTTATCTTGTATCAAAGATCCTCTTAATGTAATTGAAGAGTCTATGGAGGTGATAGCTTGTTCCTTGGAGGAGGTTAATGTCATTGCATTAGCTATACCTCCAATAGTAGCAGCCTAGTATATGCTCTCTTTTTCTTGTAACCCTCTGACCATTTTAATTAAAAGCTTGCTATAATGTTTCCTTTCTTCCATATCTTGATTGGGATATCTAGGCTTGAGTCCAAATGGTTTCGTGGCTGATCCATGTTGCGTACAAGAATTAAGTTTTTTTACTTTAGGTCCAGCTTAAATAGGCCCTTGTTTGTATAGTATGCTTGGGATTTTTTTTCTAATGATGTTTGAAACGATGTGTGAGTGACAGTTACACTCTATCTTAACTGCTACACCATTAAGTGGAATGGTTGATGTCATTTCATCTCCACGATGTCTTGAACATAGGACATCCAACTTTCCAAATGTAGGTACTCTTCATTTAAAACCATTTAAGGAGAAAAGAACCATTACTATTTAAGCATCTTCAGAACTCTACATGCTTCATCATTTTCCTTAAATTTTATGTCTGCACCTTGCATTTTTATTTTTTTTTCCTCATGGATGCTTAGAATGGACAAAATAGAACCTTCAGGAGATGAGCTCGTCTTCACATGGAACTGGAGTGAGTTGACCTCCTGGTTCCCAGTGCTATGACAATGGTCCAGTTATTGGTGATTCAAGAATGTTACGGCTTCCCTTGTCAAGATTTGTGCTCGCATCCCCATCCCAGACTCCTACTACAACACCATCTCCCCATAGGCTTGCTTTTTTGTGCATGTTTTTGAGGTTGTTCTTCGATTTCCTCTTCCTCCTTTTATAAGGGTTGTTCTCTATTATCTAAACTTATGCCCTACTTGCATCTCCATGGAGGGGTGGGGCATTCTGGTTGGAGTAATGGTTGTTTGGCACTTAGCTAGGTTAGGCCCCTCTCCTTCAATGGTTGAGTTCATCAATCTCTTTTATGTGGCTCCCAATCAGTGAGGTTTCTACTAGTTTCTCTAGAGAGAAGATATGTCTGAACTTGTCTCTGAACTCCTCCATTATATTCCTGGCTAGGAAAGGAGATTTTTCTGTGTCTTAGGAGATGGTTGGGAGTTTCGAGGAGTTGTAAAAGTTGGCCCTCACATTCCCCTGATTTGGTGCACTCCATGTAGCATGAGTAAGTTTCAAGCCTTTCATTGTGGATTCTTCTCTTTTTACTTAATATGGCTCTTGTTTGTTTTTGTATTGGAGATGCCTCCATTGAGTCCAGATGGGAGGGCTAGAATAAACAGGGCCGCTGAAGGAGGTCCAAGGCCTCTTAGAAATTTATTCACTCTTGAGAGACTTGTTTTCTTTGATCTGGGCCCTCCTCTTTCTCTTGCGGAAGATATCCCCCGTGACGACAAAGGGCCAGCAACGGCTTTGAAGGATGATGATGTAGGATCAAATAGCCGGTAGCTAAGGCTACTCCCTCTCATAAACGAAGCTAGGAGGAGGTGTCCTTTTCATTTGGGAAGTAGCACAGAAGAGTTGGCAGATTTTTGTCCATTGTTACTTCTGTCTTTTTGTTTTTCTTTTCAGAAAAAATGTGAAGTTTTTGCATAGTTTATCAATGAAACAAAAACTTATTTCTTCTTTTTTTCTCATTTTTTTACTTGCTCATTTGTCCTTTGCCCCCTTGACTTTTGGAAGAATGATAGTCTTGTAAAAGTCACTGTAGAATCAAGTAGTCTTGATTCAAGTTACAAGAGGAGCTTAAAAATATTTTCTTTGCTTTTGTCAACCCAAATAGACTCAATCCAAGCTAGACGAGGAGCTTGAAAACTTTAACATGGCTTCTATTAACTCAAGTAGACTCAATTTGAGCCAAGCAAGGAGCTTGAAAGCTATAACTTGGCTTTTGTTGAGTCAAGTAGACTCAATCCGAACCAAGCAAGGAGTTTGAAAGCTCTAACTTTTTACTTACTCATAATTGGAAAAAAAAAATATTCATTCTTTTATTTAAAAGAAATAATTACAATACACAACTTTATTCGAACCAAGTACATGTGGATGAAAATTTCTAAAGGTCATTGATAGAACTTCTTTAGATGTTCGACATTCCATGGATGTGGCAACTTGGGTCCTTCTAGAGTTTCCAAATGATAAGTCTTTGTTCTTAGTATCCTTATGACTTAGTAAGGTTCTTCCCATGTTGCTCCTAACTTTTTTTCTCCTGGATTTTTGGTCGCTTGGGTGAATTTCTTGAGTGCTAAGTCATTAACCATGAACTGTCTTGACTTTACCTAAGAGTTGTAGTATCTGGAGACTTTACTTTGGTATCTTTGTTCCTCAAGCCAATTGAGGTTGTTGGAGTAAAAAAATGTGTCAAACTGTTCTGAAAGCTATTTGCAATTGATCTGCGACAGGCTACACCCCTTTTCGAGTTCTGGGTGAGATTTTCGGTTGTTGTGGTACCTAAAAAGAACGTCAAAGACCGAAAGGGTGGTCCATGGATCGACCCTCTGACACTGAAGTCAGTATTTTGAAATTAAGATGCAACAATTAAATTGGGCATAATGTGTTTACATGAGTCTTATCCTAGAGGTCCCCTTTTATAGTATTTTGATTGATATTCCAGGGAAAGTGGACTCTCAGCTCTCCTGATAGTTTAAATTTGTCTGAATTCCTTTTAGTTGAGGAGTCTTGATTGTTGTGGACTTTATCCTTTGTTGGGATAGCCATCTAGAGTCCTAACTGTGCTAGGAGTTTGTTTGTTTACGCAGGTAAGGCTTGCCGGGGTAGAATCTTATCCTTATCCCTTGGCTGCCTTATCTTAAATGAATCCCTCCATTTGAACAAGTCTTTGGCAGAGAAGGTTCCTATTTTAAAATTGGGGATATGCTTTGGCATCCTTCTGATTTCCTCATCTCGCCAGATTAGGAAAAGCTAATTATTTGAGTTCATTATTCCTCCAACTTTCCTTTCTAACAGGTCAGTCAACGGTTGCATTTCTAAAAGTAATGTCAACTAGGACCTTTTCCTCAATTGAGATTAAATTTTCCTCTATCAGTTGCCCATAATTAGGTTTCCCAAGCTAGTGGAGATTTCCTCCCATTGAAAATTTGACCGTTACCTCTCTCCGATTTTTGAAGTGCATTAATTTTGCGTCTTTTCGGATTACGAAAGCAAGGTTTTTGTAAATGTCATCCCTTGACCTATTTAAAGGGAAATCGGAGCATTTGGATTGACAAAGTTCTCCTTCCCTCTTTGATCTCTCTCCTAAAAAATGAGCTATCTATTCTCTTTTTAGGGTTTTCCAAGTCGAAACACTTATCTATTTTCCCTTACTTGCTGTTGTTACTTTCTATGGCTTTTGAAAAATCTTCATTAGAAATTCTCTTCTCCTCTGTTCAAGAGACGAGGATAGAAGAGGTTGGACTTATGGAGGGTATTCAAGAAGAGGCCCTTGAAACCACTAATTACTTTGCCTAGAGGGTCTATAGTACCATTATCGACACTGATCTTTCCCATCTGCACTCCAAATTCTGCATTTTTAATTCCATCTTACTGAGAGCTCCTGGTGGTGATGAAAAAACTTGCGATTATCATGAAGGGGAGGTCTGTATGTATAAAACAGCCTTTAATTCTGGATTCAGATTTCATTTTCTTATGTTCGCGAATTCCTATCTTTCTTGAATATTGCTCCTACCCAACGCACCCCAAATAGTTGGAGGGTGTTGATTGAGCTCGGTGCCTTGTGGAGCTATGCCCACGGCATTAACGTTTTTCCCACTATTGGAAAGGTCCTCCATTCCTTTCAATTTTAGATGGATACTGGCCTAAGCTTGGGTTGGTACTATTTAACGAAGCAGGCTGGCTACGCTAATCTACTAGCAAAAATTCCTTCCCCTGCCAAAGAATGAAAATATTGTTTGTTCTTTGTTTGTGGTTCTAGATGGGAATTCGATCCCTATAAACCTCTGGTTGCGAACCCTACGAAGGTTCTCTACAAATGGGATGTAATGCCCACTTTTGCCTCTAGTAAGTTTCTTGCTATATTTTTTTTGAATTCCCTTTTTATTGCAAGAAACCAAGAATTAAGATATTCTAGTCTTTGCAGTTGACATCTCATCTGTGGGTAAAAGAGATTCTTGACAAAATTGTTGTGGCTCAAAGCCACAATTTTAAAGAATTCAACAGTTTGATTATAGAGACCAATCTGCATAAATTGAAGATAGGACCTAAACCTCTCGTTCTTTCTATTGTACCTCTGAAAAGTAAGTTCTCTATTTTATCTATTAATGTTTGTGCTATATCTTAACTTTTTCTTGCATCTTGTTAGATTTCTATTGCAGGCTTGGCTCTTCAACTTGATATAAAGCTGGAAAGAGAGGCTCTTAGGAGTGTGAGAGTCAAACAACAGAAGGAAGGATTCAGCAGCCTTCCTTTACCAATTTCAAAGAAACTATGGTCCAGCGACTCCCCTACTTCCAAGTCGCCCCCAATAGTATCTAGCTCCAAGGAGCCATCGATCTAGAGTCTTCCCCAGATATTCCTTTAATCAAGAAAATGAAGACTATTGAGGGTAAGCTGTCTGCCCCGACTCCTGGCAATACTTCAACTCCTTAAACCAAAACCACTACTTTGACAGTCTGGAGTGACAAAGAATTCACTGTGAAGTGGTTTTAGGATATTATCCCAGGGACCAGTCCATGGATTAAACCCAAATCATCAAAAGGAAAGTCAGGGTTAGCTCATGACTTCAATCCAATCCAAAATTCAAGAAAAGTCAACGCACGTGAAAGAGCAATCGTCGGGATAGCCATGACTCCAAGATAGTGTATATCCCTAATTATAGCTATTCTCTTTAGTAGATTAGTAGTTTGACCTTCACGACACCACCACAACTAGGATTATGTGCTTATAAATTGTAAACCCCTTACATAGGGAACACATGCTACACTTAGAGTGTACTCTTGCTTTCTCTCTTTCTCTCCCCTGCTACTTTATACTCTCCCATTAATAAAGATCTCCGGCCACCATTGCCGCCTTCAGTGGTTAGGTCACGTAGATCCAACCACCTAATCCTTGTCTCCTATAATTAATTGTTTTATACCACACACACTCAACTGATTTGATTATGCATAATCAACTTTGTGCATCATCAAGAATCGCTCTTTTCAAAATTCAATCATTTTTGGCAAGATTAATGCTAGGGGTAATTACATAACAAAAAATGTTTAAAAAACCATTTCATACTTGATTACCAATATTTTAGGAGCACATGTCCTTCTTGATGTAAAAGGTTAAGGCGTATACTTAATGCCGAATAAGTTCTCCAGTTTGTATCGACTAACAATTTTTCGCAAATCAAGTAAAAAATATCTGGGCCAGTAGATATCCCCTAGAGTAGGCTTTGTTCAATTCAAATTTGGTTTAGAGAATACTTTCTTTACAAAAAGCCATTTCATTAATTTGGACAATTGAGTCATAGAAACTAAAAAAATTATAGTGAAAATTGAGGTTGAGTCTTTTTTAAGAGACTTATAATGAGTTTAGTCCGTGAAAGAAATTTATTTAGAGATAAGTCCATTTTTAATCTTACTAATAAATAGTTAAGTCTACTATTTTTTAAAAACTCTAATACCCTTCCTTAAAGCAACTTTAAATTAGTTTCCTAACTTGAGAATTATTATTCCTTAATTCACTGTCAATGAAGATATGCCAATAAAGTTGTTTACATAAATTTGAAATTCAAATTCAAAGAACCCACTAATATTTTTAAAATCCATGCGCAAAGGCGATGTACAACTCATTTACAACAATCAACAATATATATATAACCCACTAATATTTTTAAAATTTTTTGACAAAATATCTTTAAAACATAGGTATTTGAATAATATCCACTTGTATACAAACATGTATAATCAAACTTTATTTAAAGAAAATCACACTGTAATCATGCATGAATCAACATCTGCATGAAGAGAAAAACATGTTCACCATTCATCATCAATTATATCTTAAATGGTTCAGTGTAAAATTTTTTTGAGAGTTTACAGTTCAAAATTTCAACATTCATAATCAATTATATCTCCAACTCCAACAATATATTCACCGATACTTATACTACTAATATATTATACTTAGCTAATAGCACACAATCATGCTTAGACAATATCCAATATCCAATATAATAATAGTGAAAGGATCCACTGATGCTTGGTGACCATGTATAGCAATTCAACACCAATGTGGAACCTTCATCGAAAATATATAAAATGGAGATGGAGAGAGAGAGATCATAATTAATAAACCAAAGAAAAAAAAACTAAATCTTCTCATCATAGAACATGACATCTAGGTACAAAATACCACCATGAAATTGCTAACTACCATCACCACCATCAATTGCATAAAAGAGCAAAGTAAAAACAAAATATCCAAAGCAATTCAATTATTACTAACTACCATTGCTAAGATATCAATTACCCAATCAAAAATCTCCTACCTCTCTCTGAAGATCTTTGAGAGTATATTATTTTACTTTATTAGTATTAAGTTCAAGCAGAGCTCGAAACCCAAAAATCCCTTGTATTGATACGTACTAAATGGTATCATAAAAATGTCTAGCGATAGGAATTGAAATAAATTAAGTATATCGTTGAAACAATGTTCAAATCTCCAAACTCAAAAGTTAAAGTTCCCATTTACCACAAGCACAATTAATGAGAAACAATAAAAGAGTTCAATCTTACCTTGAACCAAGCAAATTAAATTAAAAGGATGAACTTGGTAAAAATATATGAAGAATTACTTGTTTATTATCATGATTTAGAATCATATATAACCAAATATCTCTCATTAGAAGATAAATCAATGAGCTTAACTTATAATTAAACACAATTAAATTGCAAAAGAAATAAGTAGAACTATGTTTTAGGTTGAAATATATTTAACATAAGAACAACAAAAAGTAATAAAGGACATTAGCCTGAGCGTAACAAATTAGATAGTTAAAGGTACCGACATGTCCCTAATAACAAACAACCTCTTTATGTATCGTAACTACGTGTGAAACAAGTGATGACCACTGCACAAAACTTTTAATCTGAAAAAATGAAATGAAGTCAAATTAAAGAAAGTAGCCTTTTGTCAAGAACAAAAGCTTGTTAATAGAACTATATTCATTTACCAAACAATCAGTAGGATTGCATTCATTTCTTCAACGCCAAATAATACGATCATCCATATGACATTAGTACATAAACCCATGATTAACAATGTAGGCTAGCGAACTAAAAGCACAATCAAAGAAAGAGTAGTTATAAAAAAAACCAACTAAATGAAAGCAAAAACAAAATTACAACAATAATTTCAATTGTAATGAAGCAAAAAGAGGCTTAGTCTAATGGACATCACATACCAACCTTATTATCATGCCAATGTCCACTTTCAGAACTGGGACTCAAGATACAGTTGAATACAATACAATTAAAGCCAGGGAAAAAAATTGTTCTGGTACACAACCAATGTGACAAAAATGTAATTCTCATTTATTTTCTTCACTGTCTTTTTAACCTACACCACCCAAACATGTTTAAAACCAATAAGCGATTTTTTAATCAAAAAAGAACCAATAAAATGATAGCACTGGCCATTTGAACAAACTCATATAAATTAGGCAAGGGGTCTGATCCTCCTTACTTCTACTCGACATTTGACTCTACTCCTCCAGCATGACCTCTCCTACAATGTATGCCAAGTTTCTCATTAGTCAATCCTATTCCATTCTTATGGTCAATTTGATTTAAATGCCCCTTGATGCTTAACACCCTACCATGTTGTTGATCATACATCCTATCGCCAACATAATACGATCCACCAGAAAGTGATTCCCTCATTGCTCCATACTTCACATTCACCATTGGAACCAGCTCACCAAAAAGTAGTATAAAAAACAACAAACCCAGAAAACTAACACTTGCAACCTTCTTAGTTTTACCCTCACTTTTCTTGCTTTTAAACTTCTTTGCCCGTGGAGCAGATACAGGTTGTTGCGGCTTCAGCTTCGGAATTGGCACCAATGGCACTTGAGACCCTAGTGGCTTCATAAAATAAGGCAGAGATGGCATCCACGGATAGGCCATAGGGGCCATTGGCGGATGCGGGTACATCCCCACTCCGAATGACGCCATTTGGTCAATGCATTCCAAAATTCAAGATTTGAATGCTAAGATTGCATACATGATGACTAAAAATGCGAGTTTGAGGCAGCAATTCAATGGTGATGCAATGGTGGTGAGAATGTCGATGGTTGGCAGTGTTGGTAGAGAAAGACATTGTGAGAGACGGATGTATGAGAAGAGGTTAAGAGATGTATGGGAGGTTAAGATAAATCTTGAAGAGTCTTAGAATTAGAAGTCTTCAGAAATTGTTGGGTAAGAAAATATTTTGGAGGAGGTGTTTTGAACGTTGCGAGATGCATAGGGCTTAGAAAGATTAGGTAGGGGGAGAGGGTAATCGTTTACATAGCATGGAGGGAAAGAGAGGAAGATTTGGGGGTAAGATATTAGGGCATGAATTAGGGGATTGTGTCTGATATGGATAGACATTGCCTATAGAGGAGAGAGAGAGAGAGAGGCGTGAGTTAGGAAATGTTGTTGGGCGAAAAAATAAAATTCAGTACTCACTGTAGATCGTTAAATCAAAATTTTTGAAATGATTTGAACCATCTCTTATATTGGGATTACATTGTCCGTTGGATGTGTTTATGTTTTGTCTCAAAACGATCTGTACTTCTCTTTGTCTCCAAAATTCAAACGCACCTCTACTTTATTATATATATATATATAGAGAGAGAGAGAGTATGGGAGATGGAAGAGTGTGTATTTAAAATATCTTTGAGGGGGAGAGAGAGAGTTATATACTAATATACATATGAGAGTTGGGTGTATGAGATAGAGAGAGAAAGAGAGTTATATTAGAGATATAGAGAGAGAAAGAGTATGGGAGATGAGAGAGTGTATGTTTAAAATATCTGTGAGGGAGAGATAGTTATATACTAATATACGTATGAGAGTTGAGTATATGAAATAGAGAGAGAAAGAGAGTTATGTTAGAGATATATAGAGAGAGAGTATGGGAGATGAGAGAGTGTGTTTAAAATTTATGTGAGGGAGAGAGAGAGAGAGTTATATACTAATATACGTGTGAGAGTTAAGTGTATGACATAGAGAGAGAAAGAGTTATATTAGAGATAAAAGTGTTAAAGTTTTAAAAAGAATGAAAGTATAATTAAAATCGTTAGATCAATAATCTTCAATTGATTTGAACCACAAAAAGCTCAAGATAAAGAAATCTACCTACTTTATTATATAGATATAAATTTGTATCATATTACAATTTATGTTACTGTTTTTGTGATCATGTTAATGTTCACATTACTTTTTTTTTGCACGTTACTACTGTTATTTTTTCAAATATTAATATTCAATATTATTATTTTTTTGTTTTGAATATATTTTTTTTTTTGGTTTAAATGTTACTACTTTGTTGTGTTTAAATGATATTATTTTTTGTGTTTAAATGGTATTATTATTTTTGTTTAAATGTTACTATTTTTTTTAATGTTACTATATGTGTGTGTGTGTGTGTGTCTATATATATATATATATATAAGAGAGAATTTTATATAGACATAGATATAAGAGAGAGAATTTTAATGTTAGTCCAACTCTTAAAATTTAATAGTTGTTAGTTTTCAAAATTTTTGTAATTAAACATAACTACTAGGTGTATTTTGAATAATGAAGATCAAAATAGACTTAATATTAAATAAGTTTTCTTGATCAACTTATCTTCAAATAAGTTCACAAATGAGAACCGGCCTTTAAATCTCTCAAAATTATATTAAAGTGGATATTGAATGAGCAGTAATACTATGCTGGCCAAATTTTGGGGTTAAATTTGGAGCCCAAATAACTTGGCAGCATATTATTTGGAGTCTTTATTGGGGCTCAAATGACATGACACAAAATAAAGAAACTCAAGTCAGCTGTCATGTCATTTAGACTCTAATTTAATCACAAAATTTGGTCAGTATAACATTACTCTTGAATGAGATATAGAAAATTCAGCAATGCCACCGCCTAAACAAGTCATTCTTGGAAGTTGAAGAAAAATACACCACCAAAGGCTTAGTAAATGGCCCATGGCACGAGGAGTCCTAAGTTAGTTTGGGCCACACCTCTTGGACAAAACATGGGTCAGACCAACCCAATAAAAGTGGGCTACTATTCATGTCAAATTTTTAGATTCTAAAGAGTATTATTCTAATATATTGCATAATAACAATTTAATTTTAATAAACAAAGGTCGCAACGACAATCTAATCCCCTGTAATTAGGGCTCTTAGTCGAACAAGCCCGAGCTTGAGCGGAGTTCGAGCCAAACTTGAAAAGTTTATTTCTTAATCAAGCCTAAAAAATTGTTGAAGTTCGACTCATTTAAGAAACGAGCCGAGTCTGAACGAGCCAAAAATAAATCGAGTCCGAGCTGAGCCCGAGTATTTGCACATAAACGAATTGAGCCTATCGAGTTTGAACATATCTTGTAGGGCTTATTTTTTAAACGAGCCTAAAAACTTGTTCAAGTTCGGGCTCGTTTAGAAAACGAACCTAACTTGAACGAGCCGAACCCGAGTTGAACTCAAGTCAAGCTCGAGTAGCTCAGTTTGATTAACAACCATACCTATAATCCTAACCAAACCAATTCTAAATGTTTTAAAATTTAAAATGATCCTATAAATTTTTGCATCCAAAGCACACCTCTCTCTCTCTCTCTCTCTCTCTCTCTCTCTCTCTCTCTCTACATTTAAACACAAACAACGACACAAACTTCTGGGTCCATTCACTATAGGTCATAGGGTGTGTTTGGCAATTTATGGATGGATTGGACTGGATTGAATTTAAATCCCAAACCAGTCCAGTGAAATCCCATTAGGCTGGATCTATAAGAGGATAAAAAGAAATTGTGTTATCCAATCCCTGCTTTGGATAGTACATTATGATGGGGTTGGGATATGGACAAACAACAATTTTTTATTAAACATCTAATACTTTTGACATTAATTGACCATTTTACCCTTGAATCCTACTCAATCATATCTCCTTTTTGACTTGACAAGTGTTGGTTACCACTTTTTAAATATATATATTTTTTTACTTTTTGATCATTGTCGGTTACCAATTTAATATTGTGAAAAATATAAGAATATTTATGTATTCACCAAATACATGTTATTACACGTTGATTTTATAATACAAGTTTACACCTGCCTAGCGTCGGACAACTCAACCAACACACTCCCCAATGTTAAATAATTTCATTAATCCACACCTATCTGTGTATTATCTCTCCTCTACCTTTATCTTATTTTCTCTCGGTCCATTTTAATTTTAAATTATATAATAAAAAAAATAAAATATCACATAATTATTGTTCAATTTTTAATATTATAGAGTCTCTTCAGGGGGGTTGTTGCTGGTGAGCTTATATGAACAAATTTGTTCTTTAAAAGTTGGTTAGTTAAGGGGGACTCTGACATATTCTCACATCTAAAGGAGTGTTAGTATAATTTCAGAACCAGGATTCTAGTAAAATTAGCACAAAACAGAGGGCTTTCATTATAATTTTCCCACAATCTTAAGAATTTATTTTCCTGCCCCAGTTCTTTCAATAATTATCAACTCACGTGAGAAGAATTCAAACTGCCAAACCTGCAATGAAGCCTGCACAAAAACACAGATGCTCAGACAACTCAACAGGCTGCCATTTCCATTTGCAATTTCTTTCCATTCAATTAGGTCTTGTATTACAACATCAACTTCAGAATACTCATACAACAACTTGGCTGTAGAGAATGAAGAACGAACTTACTCTCACATGCTATAGAAATGCGTCGAAACTTTTGACTTACATAGCGGAAAATCAGTACAAGTCAAGTAGATCAAAGAGCACTTGCTTCAAAACTGGCCCTTCTTCCCAGTTTAAATGGAAAAAAAATGGAGGTGATTTCAATTTTTCTTCTTAGAAGCATCTATTGCTTCACACCAAAATACCATCTTAAACTATGCAACTAATGCATAAAAAAATACAGAGGCAAGAGATAGAGAGACGATAGAGACCGGAGAGAAAGAGAGAGAGGTTTATTACTGGCATCTGAAGGGGATAGGAGGCGCTTTTGTCAAAGGGGAGGGACCAGCAGCTGAAAGGGAAGGGAAAGAGGTAGAAATCCTACCTACTGTTACTGTTTAATGGACAATTTAGTCATTTTCTTCCTTATCCAGCCAATGGGCTTACAAATCCCAAAATTCACATGGGTTTCATGTATCTGGATCAAACGGGATAACTGGCCTACGGGCCGAGTAATTCAATCATAACGAATAGTCAATCCTTTTTTGAGAACCCAAAGCTGAGATATGTGGGCTCCCAATTATTTTTATCCAATCCAACTTGTGACATCCACCTTTATCCTTCCAAACAAACACACCCATAAAGTATTGCAGACTCATTTCTCATTCACAATAAAAACCCATATGAGTTCCCTCTCAGACATTGTTTTCAAAACTCTTTTCATACCACGACCACGATAACAACCAATTGATAAAAGTTACACCTTCAACTCTCGATCATAGTTTATTCATTTTCATAATTCATTGCTAGAAGTTAACAAAGGAAAAGCCTCATTTTAGGAGCTACTATTTTTCTCCACCCTCCCTCTCTGTAGCATAAGTTTTGAAATACACCCTCCTTCTTTAATATCGAATAACAATTCACTTGAAGAATCATCAAGGTACCATCCTCAATCTTCGTCTTCAACTCTCAATCCCTCTCCCAAATCATTTCATTTATGTCCTTCTCCTTCAACGATGAGCACCAATTATTTTTGTGATTCAACAACTAAAATGAAAATTACAGATTTTCTCAGTGAACAATGTAACTCTCACTCGTTTTGAAACAAAATAATAGTTGGGCATTGCCTTGAATTCTTCATCACATTGGGAAAACACCAAGTTTTATGTAATTCAGAGCAAACACCCCCTATACTTATGTTCCGTTTGGTAGGAAGAATGGAAAGTAAGGAGGATGAAAAGTAGAAGAGATACA
>CAUOFW020002848.1:288762-418989 GCA_963454935.2 Ilex paraguariensis
CCCCCACCCTCATCACCCCCACTACCATCACCACTACCATCGCCGCTGCTATCGTTGCCACCACCGTTGCCACTATCACTATCGCCACCCCACCACCACAGCTGCCATCATTACTATTGCCACCCTACCACCACCACATCCCCACCAACAACATCCCCACCACCACCAACACCACCACCACCACCGCTGTACCACCCTACCACCACTACTACTGTCCCACTATCACCCCTACCAACGCCACCCCACCACCACCACTACCATCACCACTGTCACTGTCCTAACCACCCACCACAGCCATCACGGTCTCCTACCTCTATCACTATTGCTCACCATCTCTCACCTTACTATAACCCGATGCTTAAATTCATTTATTTCTATTATATATTTGTGATTTGATTTTAGATATGAGCACAAATATGTTTATTGTTTACTATTTTTTATCAATTTGTGCCTTCAGATACAAACAATAACTAGTATATGTATATATCAAAAGATATATAGACAAATAAGATACATTTCAATACAAATAATTAACTTTTCATCAATTTTTTTCCGATTTTGGAGGGATTGATTATAGTAAATTGGAAGGAAAGTTAATTCATCAATTTTTTCATCATTCCTTACCAAACATAATATTTTATTTATTTCTCTAACTTTTCATACTTCTATTTTTTTATCATACCAAATAGAATATTACAGAATTGAGTTTTGAGACTTATTCGACATAGGCTGACAGACACGTTCACCAATGTGTTGCATGTTTGTATTACATAATTATACTATACTCTTTTACTATTCTACAATATATAACAATCAATGTTTAATAGAGAGATTTGATCAAAAAAAATGTTTAATAGAGAGAACTATTAATTTCTCTACGAGAGAGCTTTTTCTCTCCCTACTTTTAATTTTTTTTATTAAAGCAGAAAAACACAATTATTCCAATCATAATTTATATTATTCTCTTATAATCACCAATCACTTTCTCACTAATTACTATCATTTTTTAAAATTTATTGAAAAAATTACTATAAATAATTTTTAGAGTTAATTATACTGGAGGTCCTCAAAGTATGAAAATTTATCTCATTTTAGTCCTTAATATTTCAATTGTATTATTTGGTCTCTGAAGTATTGAATATGTTTCTATATGATCTTTTAAGCAGACAACGTCTAAATTACTAATAATTTTTTATCATAAATTTGTCACGTAATATCTAAATATGGACAAAAAAATAAATTTGATAGCTCTTAAAACAAAATTTTGGTAGCTCTTGACAAAAAAATGTGTAATATAGATAGTTTTTGACCAAAATTTGAATAGTTCATGATCAAAATTGTGTAATTTAAGTAGCTATTTAACTAAAATTTGAGTAGAAATTTAGTCAAGAGTTTTTCAAGTTATTTTTTTGTTCATATTTAAATATCACGTGACAAATTTATAACAAAAAATTATTAACAATCTGGACACTGTCTGATCAACGGACCATGTAAAAATATATTCAATATTTCAGAAATTAAAATGATGCAATTAAAACTTTAATGACCAAAATGAAATAAATTATATATTTTGGAGACTTCCAGTGAAATTAACCCTGATTTTTATAAATGAATCTGGCTCAGTGAGGAGAGTTCCAACGACCAATTAGTCAAGGGACTTGTGTTACGTGCTGTTTCATTTCGTAGTGAAATTATCAAAAACCACAAGGGGTCTTATTTTAATTTACCCAAAATTTCAGCGTGAGACAATATTTTCTCCTCGAACTGGCTCGATTGAGAATCGTGAGGACCAGCTAAACCATAGATCGGCTTAAAGCCTTAAAGGCTTAAACCCTTGTAAATGGCATTAACGTAAACCCTCTCTCTCTACGGACATACAAACTCTCCAGACACAGCGAGCTCCAACTACAACCGCGCCTTGGTCACCAGCAAGTACATATATACCCAATCACAGCCTAAGCCCACCGTTGGCCAACGCGAACTACCAAGACCCTATCAACCTCAATCACACCGGCCCTTCGCTTCACCGCTTAGGAAAAAGGTACGCTTACCTTCTTTGTGTTTCTCTTTCTGTTTGATGAAATGCCTAAAATAATTGCTTTTTATTGAATCCTCGACAGAAGATGTCTATATAGATGGAGTGAAGTTATTTTAGCTTCATAATATTTGTGTGTATAAGGAGGAAGCTTCACTTTGCTGTGTCAGAGACTAACGACAAATGAATGTATCCTTATGGTGAATCATTTACTAGCTAGCCGGTGCTCCTTGTTAGCCAATCTGGTCCTTTTGGTGTGATGCTGTACTAAATTGAGTAAGTTTCTCTTCTCCTGATCATTTTATGTTTTATTATGAACCTGGCATCGTTATATCAATTGGGTATCTATGTTTTAAAGACAACCCATATGATGAGCATCTGGTTTGAACAATGTACTTGCAACAAAATATTGTGAATTATTTTGTTATAATTAAAGAAAATAAACCTTACAGGTAATTTAGAAAATAAAAGACCTTCTGATCAAAAATAGAAGAACAAATGAAGAAATAAAATTTTATGTCACCTAGTTCGAAGCACAGGTCTAAATATGTGAAAATCCTAAATTCTGAAACGCATTGAGAATTCTAGAGGGAGCATTGATATAGAAGAAACTAGTGCTTGATTTTTTTGCGCGCTCTGATATGAGGGTGAAATCTGGTCCCCCCCACTTCACCATGTTACCATATCCTCCAGATGACGTAGAAATCATACGAGGCAACAGTTGTAGTTGTTCTTACTAATAGTCTTTGAGCTGTTACGGAAATGCTAAAAAATAAATAGAACCATCCAAATCTCATCTAAATCCCTAGACAATTCTAAGAAGCTGTTTTATTAAATGTATCATTTCTCTTTCGTCTTGATAACCGTGTAAATGTATAGTAACTTCAATGGTGAGGAAAGGAAGACCAAATATACCATAATGCCATTTCTATTTATATTTAGTTTAGTGGTTATAAATTTTGTAGAGAATCGTGAAAACAGTAGTCATCGAGTGTCAAACCAGAATATTCACAACTGATGTCTGATAGTGGTATACTTTTCTAGCTCTTGAAAATTGTCTCTACTTGCAATTTTGTATCTGACTTCCACCATAGGCTATTTATATCGTAACCATAATTAAGGCACACTGTAATGAATTATATTACCAATATCACATCCTCCACTGGACATAGTATCCTGTGACATGTCATGTATGACTGAAAACATTCGACAATAGCTTGCTATGTCGTGGTCCGATGGTTTCTCCATTAGTCCTTTTATTTTGTGCATCTACTTTCAGAAAATCAATATTATTTTATATTGTGTGTTTGTATTCTTATCTGTCTATTATAATCTTATGAATCGTACTTCATATCCTGGAATTCTGCCAGACACATACAACTACAGAAAATTTATTTCACACCCATTTGATTTCATTTCCATGTAACCAAATTCCAATCTAGTTACGATTGCTTATTGTATACACTTAGATAATGCAGATGTTTCCATTTAGATGTTCCAGCAACTCATATTTTATGTCTAAAGCTTATTTGACACTGGTGTCCTGAATGTTGTCTATGCCTGCTTATGTATTAGTCTGCTTCTGGATTTTAGGTATCTATTGTTTTTCAGAAAAAGGGAGGTAGGAACATGGGGACAAAAAGAAACATTTTAAGACATTATTTCAGGGCATCTGAAATCATGTTCCGAAGCCTTGATGTTTTAATTAGTTTAAAACCATCCCCCCTTTCATTATTGAAGGCTTCAGTTCTTTTGTTTTTTTTTTTGGTCAGAGAAGGCTGCAGTTCATATGTTCTTATTTTGACACCTTTTTTTCACATGCAGTGAAGAGCTTGCATTTTGTTTCTTTGGTTTTTGGATGTTTGTCATATTACAGTTGCGGCACCGACCTTAAGATAGCTAAAATTGCTCTTTGTCCTAGCACTAGAAGAAAGTACAGCACTGGTGTTTCTTCCATAACTTCATTTGTTGAAACACATCCTATTCTTCGGTCTAGTGGTCTGCAGCATTGGTACAAAAACTGGCAAGAACAAAGAAAGTATAAGCTGACATCAAGTACGTTTGCTGGGGCGGTTGGGTTTTGGCCTCGCCGAAGAGTCCAACTCTGGTTAGAGAAGCTTGGAGCAATTGAACCATTCGCTGGTAACCTAGCTACCTGCTGGAGCAACATCAAGGAAGAAGAAGCACTTGAAAGATATAAACTGATAACTGGGAACACTGTCATCTTTCCTGACTTTCAGGTTTATCGTAAGATGAATCCTGAAAGCAATTGGCTTGCA
This sequence comes from Ilex paraguariensis, assembly GCA_963454935.2. Lineage (NCBI taxonomy): Eukaryota > Viridiplantae > Streptophyta > Magnoliopsida > Aquifoliales > Aquifoliaceae > Ilex > Ilex paraguariensis. The sequence continues at coordinate 293,077 of CAUOFW020002848.1, forward strand.
GCTTCACCAGATGGACTACTTGATAAGTTTGTTTATGGGTTGCCTTCAAGAGGAGTGCTAGAGATAAAGTGTCCTTTTTTCAATGGTGATATGAGCAAGGCTTCCCCATGGAAACGAATTCCTGTTCATTGTATTCCACAAGCTCAAGGATTGATGGAAATATTGGACCGGGACTGGATGGATTATTATGTATGGACACCCAAAGGGAGCAGTTTGTTCAGGTTATATAGAGATGTAGAATATTGGGATGTATTGAATATTGCATTATCTGACTTTTGGTGGAAGCATGTCCAGCCAGCAAGGGAGTTGTGCAGTAACTCGGTGGTCACAAATCCCCTCATTCAATTGAGATCACTCAGGCCGGCACCTAGGCATGAAATATGTAGTTTCATTGTTTATGAAAGTAAACGTGTCGTCGACAACTCCAAGTTGTTGATGCGTGAAATTCAGGGAAAATTACAACACTGATGCAGCTTGAGACTTAATAAGTTCAGTTTGATTGGAAATGTCTTTCTGATATGCAGATTATATTGTTAATCATTCTACAAGTTATTAGGGAACGACTTTAGTGACTTGTCAAGGTGTTAAAGTGATGTCAGTTTTTCTTAATCTAGAGAGAGAGAAGAAACACACTCCTAACATAAGAAGAAAGACACCATAACATGGGATACCAGAGTATGCGTTCCTTTCTCTGCCAAAGGAATGGTATGGTTGGTGATCGCTGCTTCTTCCAATCAAAGATAAGAAAATACAAATCTGACCATACTTCTTGACTTGAAGGATTGGCTGAACTTTGGAGATCTGAATTCTTGCTACATGTCTAAACGGCTGATGATGATTTCTATAAAAGTGGGCAGTCTTAAATGTAAGCTTCTATTCTTTGTTTGGTTTTTATCTAAAGAATATACTGTGCCTTGCACGTCTGTAAAACCCAACCCAACCCAACCCTGTAATGTAAATACCAGGTGATTAGGACTTCCCACTTTGTAAGTTGCACTAATGATGTGGCGTCTTTTGTTGTGCCTTGTCGCTTCTAAGCCATCCACTTTAGAGCATTGGCCATCAAGGATAAGCACTACATAAAATTTTTTTTTTAGGGCCCGCCCCAGTGGATAACAGAAGTTTTAATACAACACAAACCAGCCAGAAACATGTATAATTCAGAATTATAAGAAATAATCAAGATATGTACGTCAAAAACCACAAGAGAAGAATACCATGAGATGAGTGGAAAGAAGCTATATGTAAAAGCTATAAGATTGAACAGTAAAGAAAGTTGTAAAGAACTTGCTGATATACTCACTTAAGTTATTGTCTATGAAGAGTTTTAAGAAAATTTGCTATCTGTCATTTCTGATGAGGTCTTATCTAATTTCTGCTCATATAAGTGATTGATTACTGTTATGTGTGATAGATATTGATGAAAAGGATGCTGTTGCGTGTTATTTCATAGGAAAAACAAAAGCAATAGAAATCTTGCAATAATTACTCAGATAGTTGTAGAATATAAGCTGAAAGAAAGCATCTGGGGACTAAAAAGAGAAGAAGTTTTTGCATACTTCAACCATCATCTGACGTAAAATGGTTTTATGTCTCTACTAGGTCCCGTTTTACAACAGCTATACAAGATGTTTGAAGTGCGGGACATTTTTAGTATAAGTTTTATAATTAGCAAAATCCATCACAATATGCTTCATAGAATGCATCGGTGTAATGTCAAAATTCAAACTACAAAACAGTTACAAGTACAAAAAAATCTGTAGTAGTCTATGCAAGAGTTGGTCCCTGGTGGTGTGCGAGAATTCTGATGTTTGAATGCTATAAACATGCATGATCAGAGAGAAAAAAATCACCTCGGAAAAGGGAATGCAAGTGGATGAAGTTCAATTGTCTTTATACTGAAATCCAGAGTGGAATAAACCAGAAATCGAGTTGAAGTACCCATTTCAGCCTTGCTGGGAATTATTAAGACGACAAAAGCTTTAGTGATAGACTACTGCAGACATGTCAGAGAAAATGTTACCATGTGGATTACTAAGCCCTCCTCTTTTTCATGTTCTTCTTATTGCAATGCCTTTCCTTCTAATGAGGGCAAAATTTTATAGCATATGATTGACATTTGGTTATGATTTCGTGTTTAGTTGTTAACCTACATGCATAGCACAAGTAACGCCATCCCTTCATGTAATAAGTGAAATTTGGCTTAGGCAGATTGTGGATTTTGGGTTGCTGATATATTTAGCCAGTTTCATGTGCAACATCAGTGTATGATATTCTTGTGTTTCAAATGGATGGCCTGCTACTAAATTATCAAATTATCCTTTAAGTTGCTGAACCCATCTCACCCATCTTTTACTCCAGTTAATTTTCTGAACCATCTTTCACTCCAGTTGATCATTTGCCTATTAATCCTTCCAAAAGAACTTTCCATACATAAGCTACTGCCTTTCTCATGATCTCCCTTGTTGTGCAAAAATAAAACTTTTAGAAGAAAGTGGTATGCAATATGATGAGCACCATAAATGCCTTGACGTGTCTCTGTAGCCAGAATTAATTTCCTTGAATAGGTGATGGATGGTGCAGGTGGAATGTATAGGATTATTTTGTTTATTAAGGGTAGAATAGTCATTTACTTTCCCTGCCTTGTTTAGCTTATATATAGTCTCTTTGTATTTAGGTTAAATTACTTTCTTCATTCAATTGAATTATGGAGTATCAATAAAACTCTAGCCTCCTCTCTTTCTTATCTCTTGTATTTCTTTAGATTGTTCAACATGGTAGGAGCAAAGTTTCATGGGACAAGACTTAATTTCAAACACAGTTTACGCGGATCCAACTCCACGGTGAGTTGGCTGGGGGTTTGAGAAGGTATTTGTTCCATTTTTGCAATCTGGTTTTCTTTGTTTGTTGATTATGACTACTGCAAGAGACGATTTGCTTCAGTCTGTGAGTGTGAGGTTAGATGGAAAGAATTATTCGTATTGGAGTTATGTGATAAGAAATTTTCTTAAGGGTAAAAAGCTATGGGGATATGTTAGTGGAACTTCTGTGAAACCTAAGAATACTGATGTGGGTTATGCTGATTTGATAGATGTCTGGGAAGCAGACAATGCAAAAATTTTTACTTGGATCAACAATTTTGTTGAACATTTTATAGGTACGCAGTTGACAAAGTATGAGACAGTAAAGGAGGTTTGGGATCATCTGCAAAGGTTATTTACTCAATTAAATTTTGCAAAGCAGTATCAATTGGAGTATGATATACGAGCTCTTCAGCAGAAGAATATGAGTATTTAGGAGTTTTATTCTGCTATGACAAATCTTTGGGATCAATTGGCTCTTACACAATCGGCTGAGTTAAAGGCATATGGTGCTTATATTGCTCGTAGAGAGCAGTAACGGTTGGTACAGTTTTTAATGGCACTTTCGTAGTGATTTTGAAGGACTTAGAGGTTCAATTTTGCATCCTTCTCCACTTCCTTCTGTTGACTCAGTTATCAGTGAGTTATTGGCTGAAGATATACGTCTTAAGTCTTATTTTGACAAGAGAATTCTTTCTACTTCTGATCTTTCTGTGCTAGCAGTACCTTCTAAATCATTCTCTCATAATCAGAATAAGTCTTACACAAGGCCTGCCTTCGACGAGTGCAGTTTCTGTAAACAGAAAGGTCATTGGAAGGCTCAATGTCCTAAGTTAAGACAGCAAAATCAATCTCAAGCTTGGAAGTGGGGCAACCAATCACAATCTAATGCTCCTAGACCACCTCAGGGTTACAAACCACCACAGTCTAATACTGTAACAGTAGTTTCATCAGGTCCTTTTACCGATTCTAGTACCTTGGCTGAGCAATTTCAGAAGTTTCTCTCCTTACAGCCACAAGCTATGTCTGTTTCTTCTTCAGGAGGTCAGTTGCCTCATAGTTCTCCAGGTATGTCACATTCTGTATGGGTCTTGGATTCTAGTGCTTCACATCATATGTTTCCAGATTCTTCATCTTTTGCTTCTGTATCTCCTTCATATCCCCTATATTCCAAAACTCACAGGTTCCTGTTGTCACAAAAGGAGGGTCTCGATATTATATTTCTTTTATTGATGATCATACTCATTATTGTTGGATTTATTTAATGAAACATCGTTCAGAATTCTTTGAGATATATACAGTCTTTCAAGCTCTTGTCAAAACTCAACATTCTGCTGTTATCAAATGTTTTAGGTGTGATTTGGGTGGGGAATACACTTCTAATAAATTTGATGAGTTGCTTGCGTTAGATGGAACTATTCACCAAACTTCGTGTACAGATATTCTTGAGCAAAATGGTGTTGCTGAAAGAAAACATAGGCATATTGTTGAAACTGCTCGTTTTCTCTTGTTGTCTTCTTCTGTTCCTAGTGAGTTTTTAGGTGAAGCTGTTCTTACTGTTGTACGTTTGATTAATACAATTTCATCTTCTCATATTTCAGGTGTTTCTCCTTTCGAAAAGTTGTATGGGTATGCCCCTGATTATTCTTCATTTAGAGTTTTTGGTTGTACTTGTTTCGTTCTTCGTCCTCATGTTGAACGCAACAAGCTGTCCTCTCGATCTGCTATTTGTGTCTTTCTTGGTTATGGTGAAGGTAAAAAGGGGTATCGTTGTTTTGATCCAATAACTCAAAAACTTTATGTGTCTCGTCATGTTGTTTTTCTTGAGCATATACCTTTCTTTTCTATTCCATCCACTACTTATAGCTTGACTAGATCTGATCTTATTCGTATAGATCCTTTTTTTGAGGATTCTGATAGTTTGTCATCTCAGGTTTCTAGTACTTTAAATACCAGCACTGATCATTCTACAGGTACTGACACTTTACTCTCTAGCACACCTGAAGCTACTTCCTCTCCTATGGTCCCTTAAGCTCTGTCTGAGATTGTGGATCCACCTCTACGTCAATCCACACACATTCGTAAGTCCACAAAGTTACCAGATTTTACTTATTCTTGTTATTCTTCATTTTTTACTTCCTTTTTAGCTTCTATTCATTGTCTTTCTGAGCCCTCATCCTATAAAGAGGCAATTCTTGACCCTCTTTGATAACAAGTTATGGATGAGGAACTTTCAGCTTTGTATAAGACAGATACTTGGGATTTGGTTCCTCTACCTCCTGGTAAGAGTGTTGTTGGTTGTCGTTGGGTGTATAAGATTAAGACCAATTCTAATGGATCTGTTGAGCAATACAAAGCTAGGTTGGTTGCAAAAGGGTACTCTCAACAGTATGGTATGGATTATGAGGAGACATTTGCTCCTGTTGCAAAAATGACTACTATTCGTACTCTTATTACAGTTGCTTGGATTTGTTAGTGACATATCTCTCAACTTGATGTTAAAAATGTCTTCTTGAATGGGGATCTTCAAGAAGAAGTTTATATGGCTCCCTCTCCTGGTGTTTCACATGATTCTGGGTATGTTTGCAAGCTCAAGAAAGCGTTATATGGTCTCAAACAAGTACCTTGTGCTTGGTTTGAGAAATTTTCTGTTGTGATCTCTTTCCTTGGGTTTACTTCTAGTAATCATGATTCTGCTCTTTTTGTTAAGTGCACTGATACAGGTCGTATCATTCTGTTTTTATATGTTGATGACATAATTATTACTGGTGATGATATTAATGGTATTTCAATTTTGAAGACAGAGTTAGCTAGACAGTTTGAAATGAAGGATTTGGGTTCTCTACGATATTTCTTGGGTATTGAGGTAGCTTGCTCACCCAGAGATTATCTTCTTTCTCAGTTGAAATATGTTGCAGATATTCTTGAGCGAGCTAGACTTACTGATAATAAGACTGTAGATACTCCCATTGAGGTTAACGCAAAGTATTCTTCTTCTAATGGTTTACCTTTGTCAGATCCTACTTTATACCGTACTATTGTTGAGAGCTTGGTATATCTCACTATTACTCGTCCAGATATTGCATATGTTGTTCATATTGTTAGTCAGTTTGTTGCTTCTCCTACTACAGTTCATTGGGCAACGGTTCTTTGTATTTTGAGGTATTTTCGGGGTACAGTCTTTTCAGAGTCTTTTACTTTCATCCACCTCTTNGTCTTTGAGAGTCTTTTACTTCCATCCACCTTTTCCTTAGAGCTGTGTGCATACTCTGATGTTGATCATGGCAGTAATCCCACAGATCACAAATCTGTTACTGATTTCTGTATCTTTTTGGGTGATTCTCTTATTTGTTGGAAGAGTAAGAAACAATCTATTGTTTCTCAATCTTCAACCGAAGCAGAATATCGTGCTATGACATCTACTACCAAAGAGATTGTTTGGTTACGTTAGTTACTTGCAGATATGGGAGTTTCTCTTTCTCACCCCACTCCTATGTATTGTGACAATCGGAATTCTATTCAGATTGCGCACATCTCGGTTTTTTATGAACGAACTAAGCACATTGAGATCGATTGTCACATTACTCATCATTATCTCAAGCATGGCACTATCACTTTGCTATTTGTTTTTTCTTCTTTGCAGATTGCAGATTTCTTTACCAAGTCGCATTCTATTTCCCGTTTTCGTTTTCTAGTTGGCAAACTCTCGATGCTTGTCGCTGCTGCATCGTGAGTTTGATGGGAGATGTTAAGAAATATAGGGTTATTTTGTTTATTAAGGGTAGAATAGTCATTTACTTTTCCTGCCTTGTTTAGCTTATATAGAGTCTCTTTGTATTTAGGTTAAATTACTTTTTTCATTCAATTGAATTATGGAGTATCAATAAAACTCTAGCCTCCTCTCTTTCTTATCTCTTGTATTTCTTTAGATTGTTCAACAGAGCCGGCATCTATATTAGAGAATGCATGCACATTGAAGACATTGCCACTGGATGATGGCCCAGTCATGTATTCTAGAAATGTTGTAAACAACCGAGGGGCTACCCAAGTGCTGGAATAATTATTTATTCTCAACATCCCTAATGCATTCTTGTATAGTGTCGCTCGGAGTAATGACTTCTATTCACTGATGGGTTGGTGAATGTATGGCTTATGTGTTATCGCCTGGAAATAACATATTGGAACACTATGCTAAGGTGGAATATTTATGTGGTTGAGACTGATATTTTCTATTCTTTTTTCTTCTTTTTTTTTTTTTTTGTACTATTGGAAAGGGACAACGGGGTCACCTGGGTGCTCTAACAAAAACAACACCAGTTAAATTAGCAAATTAGTCTCCTTCTTGTAAAGTTTGCATTAACTTGATGTCATGCCCTTGATCATGTATTTGCAGTTCTTAATCCATACTTTGTGATGAGTGATTATCTTCAAGTTTTTTTTGACAAAGGCTGAAAGTTTCTTTTAAATCAATCTCTAGGATGGCTTTGTGGAGGCTTTTCACTTGTACAATCATAGGTTATCTTTGGTGCTTATTATTTGGTTAGCTTTCCTCCTGAAAATCCCATCTTACAGTAGCCTGGCACATCCCTTTGATGCCTCCCACTCCTGCCGGTCCCAAATTCCCCTTCGAGCAGCCCTCACTGTTAACCGTCAACCAACCTGCAGATGGGAACAACCATCCTATCAGACTAGCCGGTTTTGAATTTCATTTGACACTTAGGACATGGAATTCTTCTGCTTATTTCATAGCTAAGTGCCCAGGAATATCTCGTTAACTAATATTTTGATCTATGTAGGTAGTGTTGGATTTTGTATCTGGAGATGATTGAGCCTTGTGACCCTCTACTGTTCTTCAGGTCCCTAGTTTTTTTTTCTTTTTCCTGACATGTTATTTTTGGTTTTCTTTGGTAGTATATTTTTGGTTTTATCTGATGGAAAGGCAACCTTAATGTTTAGGATGTTCTGATTTTTCAGCTAATTATTAACTGAAGTTTTGCAGATTCTGAAGACTTCAGTCCTCATGCTTCCTTCTGAACTTCTGTGGCCATGTAAGATTACCACGTTCCTTTAAACAACGGTTTCATCTTTATTTATTTATTTATTTATTTTTTTGTGTGTGTAGGCTGGATTGTTTATCGAGGCATCAGTAATTTTTTTTTTATTCTGAAACAAAAATAGTCTATACTTTAAGTTATCAAGTTTTTATGAATTACTGATTTTTTTCATCATGGATCTGAAATTGGAACTTTTCTGATAATATAATATTTATGATTTGAAAGGATTTACAATTTCCAATTGGAAGATGGCACAGGCTTATGACAATCATGATGATTATAACTACTGCTATCTATATAATAAAGGAGATTTGTATTTGAAATGGCACATCTCCAAAACCATGAGAACAATCCAGATTGATCCAGACTTAATCTAATGGTATCAATTCACTCCCTAGAAATTCTCATCATCCTTCCCCTCTCATCTCATCTCTCTCTCTCCCTAACCACCACCCTGTCGTCCTTCTCTCTGCAGTCCCATCTCTCTCCCCATTTCTCTCCTTCCTCTTTCCTTTCTCACGCCCATTTCTCTCCTCTCTCCATTGAAACTGCGGGAATCCAGTAACTCCAGCGACTCCCTTCTCTCCCCCTCTTCTCCCCTTTCTCTTCCCTGCTCTTTCTCTTCTTCACAACACACACATACACCACACACTGCAGACTCACACACACACAGATATCGCACAGACACACCCATTGCACACAGCACACACACCAGAACACACCCATCCTAAATTATAGCTGGAATTTCTAACAATTAACGCTGAAAATTTTGTGCTCGATTTATAGGCCAAGTAGCAGAAGCAATTTGGGACTATTTGGAGTTTTTCTGTGAATTAAGAGCTGCAATTGGGAGATATCTATAGAGAGAAAGAGATGTGGAGTATGATGGGATTTGGGGAAAAAGTGTACAATATGATGGCAGAATGGGGACCTCCTTACTGTTCGAAGAAGACAGATGATAGCTATGGTGATGCTTGTGGTAAGGTGTATATTTCCTTTTTTCTTTTAATTTATGTATTGCATTTACCTAGGTATGTGTAATTTAAGTTACTTTTTCATTTCCACCTTGTGGTTTTTTGAGGGCTCTGTAGGTGTGTATTTGAAGTTAAACGCAATCTGTACTAAAGCAAAGAATTAGAAATGTTTGCTGGAAGCTATCCATGTTCTTTCAACTGCGTTCAATTGTTTGGGCTTTATCTGATAGAATTATTAATTAATCGCAAAGTTTTATGTTCTTAATATCAAGTTTGATTCACTATCCTTTGGAATTCACTTCCCATTAGCATAACCTGATAGCTACCTTAGAGTGTTTAAGTTGCTCAGGAAAATTGATGGAGTGCTTCTTTAGTAGCTGCCATTGTTTGATTCGTGGACCTGATGTTGAGTGCTAGAATCTGCACCACCTCTATTTTCATTATTGCTTGTTTATTTTGAAGTTTGAAAATTTATGAATTCTATATTTTCATAATATATCAGATCCAATGAATTAAGATATTCTTGATTTTGTTGCATTTGGAAATGGCTGAGTTCTATTTATGCATGCATCTCTGGAGTGTGGATGTTGGAAGAAGATTTTTACATGTCTTGACACACAATTGTAGAGAGTAGAAACATATGGTTCCTTCCCTCCACTGGGTCATGTACTGCGAAGAAAGTCTGTCAGGGATTAAGAAGGTTGGTATTGGCTTTTCTTTGTATTTTTACTGAAAAAAATTTGTGGCTTTTACTTTATTGTTTTAATCAACAAGGTGAGCTATTTCCTTTATTGTTTCATTTGAACTTAACATTGAAGTTGTAGGTTCTGATCGGAGAGGAATGGTATGGTTAGTGGGCATTACAAGCATACTATTGATTATGAGGCAATTATTTTTCTGATGAAATATTTCTTGCTTCAGTAAATTTATTGCTACCATTTGGGATTATTTGATGGTTCTTTTGAATTAGTTGGTTTTGATTTGTGTAAATTATTTGGCTTACTTGGAATTTCAAATTGCCTGCCTTGACAAATAATGGTTGCTATTAGTTTCAGTTTTTCCTGGTTATATCATTGCGTTCAACTTTCTAATTGACCTTTTTGTTTGTGTTACACAGTGTCTTCAGACGCAGGTCTATTGCTAGTAGCTCTACGTTACAGGTTCCATCGATTTATTTCTTATCGCCCAAATTTCAACCCGTAAGCCTAATTTAAGATCTTTGGACTCACCAGGTTGACCATTCCACAGGTGAGCCAAACCTTCAACAAATGAAGCATAATATTTTCTTTCTGTTTGGTTTTAAGTTTAAATCATATTTTAATTGTTTAGAGAGTCTTGGCTCTTTATTTGGCCCGTTGTTGTCGGATATTGGATAGATGGAAAAATAAATAACAGTCATTCTTTTTTTTTTTTTTTTTTTTTTGGGGGGGGGGGGGGTTCTAGAAGAATGCAATTTGAATGATTAAGAGACCTTTTACCCTGCCCAAATGTGGCAAAAGATACCAAAACTGGGAAGATCCTAAAGCATTACTTGCTTATAACTTAATTGCATAAGAAAAGGTTGCCCATGTTGAAAGGTGATCCGATTAATTGCAGGGAATGAGTGATACCCACTTAACAAATATGCCTCCTATATGAAAATTTTACATCACTCCACTTTCTGCTAGTGCATTGTGTTTTCGTTGGGCAAACAAGAGAGAGAGTGACCATAATATGTTTTGCTATGGGAGATATAATCTTGCCACATGCTAGGTCCTATAAAATCCCTTATAATTGCACCATGACTAGCATCATCATCATCATCATCATCATCATTACATGCTTTGGAAGACTCTTCGGTTTTCACCTCACGATTTGAGAGTTCATTATCAACCTCAACAATCAATCTTTCATCAGAATCAACTCCCATGAGAAAATTATGAAGGATATAATATGCTAGAACAATTTCAGTTACCACATCAACAAGATAATGGGCTTCTGCATCCGTTCCAATAATTGTAAATCATTTTTTAAGCACTTCAAATATTCTTTCAATTAAATTACGAAGTGAAGAATATCGATGGTTAAATAATTCTTGGGGATTTTCTGGACCACATGCGGAGTATTCTTTCAAGTGATAGCGCACCCCTCTATATGAAGCAATCAGGTCGCTTCTTAACATGTAATCTCCATCTATGAGATAATATTTACCTAGAAAATAAGAAAGCATCTATTAAGGATTTTTATACATGGATTACATTTTTCAATTACATTTTAGTAACACAAAATTACCTTTAGGAATCATGAGTTTATCTTCCCTAGTTAAAGCATTTTTTAAGAGCTTTTGACCTATCCCATGGACTTTTAAAAATAAGGTCTCAAATAAGAGTGGTTTTGAAAGTAATTTCCAAATACAAAGGATTTTTTAAAAAGGTCAAACAGATTGAGGTTTTTTAGTCCAATACTGTAGCTTAGCTCACCTACTTAGCCCACTACTAAAAACGTCATTCGCTTTGACGTTTCTTATAAAGACGTTGTTCGATTTAACGTCTTTATAAAAGACGGCATTCGGTTTGACGCCGTTGCCCCACACGCCAGATCAAGCCACACCAACAAATGCAAATCAAGCCACAGCAACAAATGTGATGTTTATTAAATAAAATAATGTTAATAAAATGCACTCAACTTGTAAAGGACATATATAATAAATAAAATAATACATATATAATAATCAAATCACTCAAATATTTTATGTTGTACTACCTGCACATAAAATAATGTTAATTGTTTATTTAATAAAAAAATTAATTCTTAAATAAATTTTGATAATTTAAAAATACATAAATTTCTTTGTGTCCTATTGACATTTTTTTCCCTAATAATACCTAAAAATATTTTGCTCCATCTTTTTTTGAGAGAATGAGTAATTAAATTTTTATACATTCAATAAATAAATTTTGATAATTTTAAAATACTTATATTTTTTTTAGCATATCAAACTCCACCGATAAGACCAAGCACACCAAATATTTAATGCTTGAATAAATTAATCTATGTTTGGATAATTATCATAACTGCCCTTAAATTTTATCTTGAGTTTTAATTTAGTCCTTAGTGATAGGTTTTGTCTTTTTTTTTTCTGAGTAAAATGTTAAATGTTTATTTAAAAAATTAATTAATTAATTAATTAATTTTTATATTTTAAAAATACATAAATTTCGTTTATGTTATTTATTTAAAAATTTAATTACATTTAATAAATAAATTTTGATAATGTAAAAATACATAAATTTCTTTTGTCCTATTGACATTTTTCTCCTATTGACATTTTTCTCCCTAACAATAATACCTAAAAAAAATTTACTCCCTCTCTTTTTGAGAGGATAAGTTTATTTTTATTTAATTAAAAATTGAATTACATTCATTAAAAAAATTTTGATAATTAAAAAATACTTATATTTTTTAGCATATCAAACTTTAAAAATTAAAAACATATACATATAATTAAATTTAAGGTCCCATATAAACTGTAAGCGTTACACCCAACAATTTCTCCTCTAGAAGTATACGTTCTGAAAAAATATAAGTTATTCAGAACGTATAAATGTAAAAATAAGATGTCAACAACGTGGTTGATATTCAAAACAACATAAAGGATTATCGAGTACACATAAACATGTTGGGATAAAAGTGTCAGATGCATCATCGTTCAAATCAGAGAAATCAGAAAGTTCAGGATCAAAAACAAGTAACAGATCCTCTAAAATTTTAATTTTGGCATATTCATGATCAAAATGCTCTATTTTAGCATAATTGAGTGCGTAGAAACGATCAAGACGATGTTGCATTTGATCATTTTCACGTTCAAGTCTTGAAATGACCTTGTCATGATTGTGTTGAATTATGTGAATTGTAAGTATCAGCCGAATGTGCCTTTGGTACTGCAATTCCATACCAACGACAAAATACTTCATGGTCACAACGTTTGTCATATAATTGTTGTCATATTGGTGTGGATTTGATATGAGCACCTGGAGGTGGATAATCAGTTGCAGGCCCAACGATTACATGTCCAGCTTGTCCGAATGGGTGATAAGGGTCGATGGGCTCATTGCGGAATGCACGCTTTCGTCCATACCATGTTACACCACTGGAGTCGGTATATGATTCGATAGAAGGAACTTTGTTCATCGATGTTGAGCTGTCTGTTGAGCATTCACGTTTGTTACCCGAAGATGAACTATTTTGGTGATTGCGTGAAGAAGAACTTGCATGTGATGTGCTCCTATACATTTTGTTTGATGATGGTGTATTTACACAAGTGTGAAAGGTAGTATATATATGCTCAGTTTGACATAGTTTGGAACTGATTTGCCAGTGATGAAAAATGACAATAAAAAAGTTTGGATATGACAACACACTGTATAAATTGATTAAATTGACAACACACTGCATAGATTGACNTTTGGTGATTGCGTGAAGAAGAACTTGCATGTGATGTGCTCCTATCCATTTTGTTTGATGATGGTGTATTTACACAAGTGTGAAAGGTAGTATATATATGCTCGGTTTGACATAGTTTGGAACTGATTTGCCAGTGATGAAAAATGACAATAAAAAAGTTTGGATATGACAACACACTGTATAAATTGATTAAATTGACAACACACTGCATAGATTGACTACACACTGCATAGATTGATTAAAATGACAGCACACTGCATACATTGACAATTACAATATGTGACAATGAAAAAGTTAACATACGACAATGCACTAAATAAACTTATAAAGCAATAATGATGATTAAAGTAAATAGGACATAGACATAAACGTTATANTACACACTGCATAGATTGATTAAAGTGACAGCACACTGCATACATTGACAATTACAATATGTGACAATGAAAAAGTTAACATATGACAATGCACTGAATAAACTTATAAAGCAATAATGATGATTAAAGTAAATAGGACATAGACATAAACGTTATATGTTTAATAAGGTGAAAATTAATTAAAATTTTTAATTTTCATCAGACATATACTCATTTGATAGGTATTGTTCATTAGACAATACCTTAGATCGCTTAGTAGTTGTTAACTCCTTACCAAATGCAGTTGTGACCATGTTAGATGCTATTTGAAGCATATAATATCGGCACTTGCGGAGCATCATCCTATTATTCTCCTTTTGTATACGTTTAACTGATGCGTCATAGTTGACTCTATTCTTTCGGGGCATGGTAAGTGAAGTCTATGTGGCACCGGTATACCNAGGCACTTGCGGAGCATCATCCTATTATTCTCCTTTTGTATACGTTTAACTGATGCTTCATAGTTGACTCTATTCTTTCGGGGCATGGTAAGTGAAGTCTATGTGGCACCGGTATACCAAGTTCTCTCAAATCTGTGCATAATGACTGTGATTCATTAGCACGAAAAGCCCACTCTCAATGAAGTCCAGCATAATACTCATTTGGATCAGAAAATCTCTCACTCTTGTAATCATTATCTCACTCTTGTAATAACCATACTGGTTCATGCCTACGGCTGGTATCACTTGCTTGTGCCCCTAAAGTAAATATAATGTGCAATACATGTTATATGACCCACCCTATATTATGTTTTTGTAGTGATTTTCATTGTCTGAAATAAATACATTTGTCAGCAGTGCAGTAGTGTGTAGTCACCATTATGTTTAAGTTGATGGTCAAACAGTAACAAGATATTTGTGCAATACGCGTGACTACACACTGGTATACAGTGACTATGACAACACACTAAGAAATATAGTTCATTGATTTTAATAGACCTTCATTCATCCTGCGTCATAGTGATTCATGACTCGTGATACATTTAAAACCCGTGACAACACACTAGTGCTGCTAAATAAAAACTAGTTACACTAGCTGACAATTGCATCATTATTAGTCGTTGTGACAACACACTAGGTTGATGTTACTAAATACTGGTTAAATGTCAGAAAGTGTGACTAGATATTATTGTGTAATCCGTGACTGTGACTATATAATGTTCTAATGTCATTCGCATGCTCACATAAATAAATTGCCTATAAATATGAACTAATGTGAAATGTTCAATGTACAAAATTTATCTTTAACAATGAATTTTAGTCCGAGAACTCTGTTTGAAACTTTGGGTTATCATTGGGCTTTAGAGGATGAGTTCTTTTACCCAATGAATCCTCAGTTACGGTATTCACTAACAGTTACGAACACAATGATGGCGGAATGACAATATCGCTTGACAGAAAGAGAAAATCAAAGCTTAGATTTACGTTATTGCAACATAAGAAGGCATTGACAAGTTGTCATTGGTATGCCTATCAACACTTCTCAACAATTAGAGCGAGCATTGTTTCGCATTCGAGTTGAGAACAATCGAATAACAATCTGTTGTAATCGGTACAATCTGCGCCGTATTACAAGCGACCGTGCTGCAGAAGGGAGGATGCAATAAGCAAGTTTAAGTTACCAATTGAGTGGTGAAGCTGGATGTATTTCTGATCATTACCTGTCTGACGAAGATAAAGACCCATGAAGATGTGTCCTTGAAATCTTGTGTTGTAATATTTACACTTTCGTCGTCGTACTTGTATGTGCAATATGTTTATGTATTTTGTTTCTATGAAATATGGTGCACTACTCCAATTTGTAATGTTCATCTAAATTTCAATAATTTTTGTTATGTTATTCAACAAACATGTTTTTAGAGTATTGAATAAATAATCTGAAAGGTAGTAATGAAATAACCTTACATGAAACTATAAACACAAACATATTTTATATACAACAATAATATTTACAAATTTTATACAAACAAATGTAAAAAAAAAGATTATGTCCCACAAGGCGGTGGTCTCTTCTGTCGCTTGGGCCACTGACCATCAAGCGGAGGTGGTATATCTTCTATAACTCCACCATCTACTGGATTATGTGTATGGTGTGTATGTCGATCGACTCCATGCCAACCTCTGCCTCGACCTATGTGTGATAATGATGGGTCCTTTGTAACTCCCACAGCTGGAATCTCAGCATCATCGGAGCTATCATCTTATAGAACAGAAGAAGTAGGTCGTGTGGGCATCGGTGGAACAATACGTGGAATACATGGCCAACAGGTGGAAGTGATGTATCTCCCATAACGTCTGGCACTAGTGTAGGTGTGAATGGAGTCACCGATGCATCAACACCGGGAGAGGTCAGCGGTGGCGCACATGATGTAACAGTAGGACGATCAAGCGGTGATGAAGACTGATGGTGAACGACTGGTGTAGGAATGTCAAAATCAAAAGTTGGGACATATGGGGTAGATAGGCCTGCCTCTGCAACAGTTTGGGAAACATATCTAGCCGATGGGCCTGCCTCTGATGATGTCATAGCAATATCCACGGCTGGTGGGGGGGTCTGCTCATGTGCGCGTGTAGCTGGAGGTCGAGGTATATGCACTCCCCGCTATCGTGCAGGAACTGGGGCTGCAACAACTGGTTGCTGACTGGTTCCCGGAGGCTGCACGAGTCGTCCATGCTTAGAAAGAGTTGACAAACACCGGTAGCTTAGCTCCTCCATCTGCCTGATGGCCGCCTGATATCTCCCCGTATCAAGCTCCCCACTGACATGAGCTGTGTGGTAAACCTGTGCAAGTGTTTGTGTCTGCAGAACAAAAAAAAAATAACGATTATAATCAAAAGCAAATAATTTATGTACCACAATTTATTTAAATACCAAGTAAACAACATATACCATTAGCTCCATGATACTGCCAACGGGCTGAAAACCAACTTTAGGGCACAACATCTGTGGTCCGATAAGTAGCCTAGTGATGCGCCGATACCACTCCATGTAGGGAGCAGTGGCATCCATCATGTCGAGCGTAGGCTTGCCATGAACAATAGAATCCCGCCGCTATTCCCACATCCTGATGTACCGCTGATGTGCGATCATCCAATCATAACCATGTCTGCCACGCCTATTTGTGGCATGTAGCTCATGACTGCAATCACATAGCGCTGGTATGGGCTGTCTTCATCCAAACTGTCGCATAACACGGTCTGAAAAATGCCACTCCACCATATCAAAACATATATGCGGGGCTCGGGTAGTCCATAAGTCCCGCCTACGTAAGCAGTAATCAGGTAAAGTGGCCAACACATCAACAGTGAATGACTGTCATATCATCTGTAGTATAAAAAAAAACCAATTTTGTTAGATGTACCCAAAAAATAAAAATTTTGGCAGAGTTTCCCCTATATGTATGACACCAAATTTTTTTTTAAAATCACCTGTTGCATAATATATTACATAATACATCCAACTACCAATCATACCAACAAAAATCACCAACAACCAACTATAACACATCCAACAACAACCAACAATTACCAATCATACAACACATCCAACAACATCTAGTAGTTTCGCTTGTATACCTGGTCATCGTGCATCTGATTCAACTGATCTCTATAATATTTGAGGACATAGGTAGACGTGTGTTGCTCCAAAAATGCAACATCCCAATTGCATAGAACAAAAAATAAGATTAGTTGGATGTACAATAAAATACTTAATGAATAATAAAACATCTTACTTACACCCACAAGGCCCTGGTGGTAGGTCATCAAGTGATGGTACATGTGGAGCAGCATCATGTACCAGTGCAGGTGCAGGTGGTACATCATCTGTTGGGTCGGCGTCTGGANCCTGGTGGTAGGTCATCAAGTGATGGTACATGTGGAGCAGCATCATGTACCAGTGCAGGTGCAGGTGGTACATCATCTGTTGGGTCGGCGTCTGGATGTACATCATGTAAAGGATCACGTGAGAGTAATCGCTGAGGACGTATATGCAATAAACACTCCCATGCCCATAAACTTTATAAAAAAATCAAAAAAATTGTAGTGTAACACATACATTTGTCTTTACAATAAACAATATATATTTAAACAAACATGAAACATAAGTTTGCATATACATGTACTAGAACAAGCAATCTGTCGATGTTCTTAGCATCACGTCTAGTGGTGATGCACATCTCCTGATAAAGCCAGGCCAATGCTGCGCTACCCCAACTGTACTGACTAGTTGATGGAAGATCGGCAAGTAAAGGAAGATACATCAACTTGACCTTGCTAGAAGACTTGTCCAAGAAGAGGTATGAATCGATCAGGAGCATGATGTAGGCTCTGGCATAAGAAGCAATAAAATCATCATCTGCATCTACTGGGACACCTTCATCCAAATGCCCTTGCAATGTAGAAAGCCTGAGAAAAGACCTGTCGATAGTCCCCTCGGCCAGTGTAAAATCGAGTAACTGCTGGCATAATGTTGGACATGTCGTGTCTGCCGGACAACTATCTCTCTCAGACACTGCCATACCATAAATCAGTAGGCCTATGAGAACAACAACATCCTGGAGAGTGATCGTAGCCTCTCCCACCACAAGATGAAAAGTATGCGTCTCGACACGTCATCTCTCAACAAGCGCTATGATGAGTGCATGGTCCAACTACTTGGACACAATCTTGTGCGCCCCATAAAAGCCAACTGTCACCAAATGACAGAGCACACGCTCATCTATGACATGTAACTATCGTGCGGTGCGATCACTACGCCTGCAGTGCAATAGAGGTAGATCTATGCCCTGCCAGATGTCCTCGGATCGAAGATCAGCCTGTAACGCAAGAACGGAGTGGTCCTGTGGACCAGGATGTAATAACCGTCGTCCATCGATGTCCATAATGAATAACTATATGAATATACAAAAAACAACATTCACTATCAACCATCAAACAAATCATTACAACAAACATTAAAATACAAGACATTGTACCAAAATGGGGCTACAACATAATCACATCGACAAGTCCAATACACAAATGATTATAACATACAACAACATATGAAGCTTACAAAACAAGAAAATTCAATCTACTGAAGGGATGCTGGAGCCCGCGTATTTATGGATGTACACTTCCGATGATTGTGACCCAGTTCACCACATAGCCCACAATGTATTTGATTACGACCCTATGGTGGGAAGTCCATCTCATTCTGTATGCGCATCGTCCGTGGCCGACCAATCAAGTCTCGACGTTGGTTACAATTAGGGACTAATTTGGGCCATGGGGGATCACTACACCTACAGTGCAACAGAGGTAGATCTATACCCTGCCAGATGTCCTCAGATCGAAGATCAGCCTGTAACGCAAGAACTGAGTGGTCCTGTGGACCAGGATGTAATAACTGCCATCCATCGATGTCCATGATGAATAACTATATGAATATACAAAAAACAACATTCAATATCAACCATCAAACAAATCATTACAACAAACATTAAAATACAAGACATTGTACCAAAATGGGGCTACAACATAATCACATCGACAAGTCCAATACACAAATGATTATAACATACAACAACATATGAAGCTTACAAAACAAGAAAATTCAATCTACTGAAGGGATGCTGGAGCCCGCGTATTTATGGATGTACACTTCCGATGATTGTGACCCAGTTCACCACATAGCCCACAATGTATTTGATTACGACCCTCTGGTGGGAAGTCCATCTCATTCTGTATGCGCATCGTCCGTGGCCGACCAATCAAGTCTCGACGTTGGTTACAATTAGGGACTAATTTGGGCCATGGGGGATCACTACACCTACAGTGCAACAGAGGTAGATCTATACCCTGCCAGATGTCCTCAGATCGAAGATCAGCCTGTAACGCAAGAACTGAGTGGTCCTGTGGACCAGGATGTAATAACCGCCGTCCATCGATGTCCATGATGAATAACTATATGAATATACAAAAAACAACATTCACCATCAACCATCAAACAAATCATTACAACAAACATTTAAATACAAGACATTGTACCAAAATGGGGCTACAACATAATCACATCGACAAGTCCAATACACAAATGATTATAACATACAACAACATATGAAGCTTACAAAACAAGAAAATACAATCTACTTAAGGGATGTTAGAGCCCGCGTATTTATGAATGTACACTTCCGACGATTGTGACCTAGTTCACTGCATAGCCCACAATGTATCTGATTACGACCCTCTGGCAGCAAGTCCATCTCATTCCGTATGCACATCGTCCGTGGCCGACCAATCAAGTCTCGACGTTGGTTACGATTAGGGACTAATTTGGGTCATGGGGGATCATCCCAGTGATGCTCATCCTCCAGAGGAAACATTTTAGGCGCCCAAATTTTCTCCAAATTGTCGATAGTGTATATGGGATGTATGTAGGGCTGAAAATGCAACTGAAGATAAGAGCATACATCCAACAAATGCGAGTAAGGAATTCTGTAAATTGCCCATTTTTCGCATGTGCACGAACGATCTTCAAGACACACAACTTGCTTGTGACCACCGTCAGTTGACACTTCAACAAGACCACGCTGCCTATGAAATGGTTTTACGTCATGGACATGACTCATTTGTTGTGCATGTTTTAATCGTTCCATAACATGCTTAGGAAACTCCATCCTATTTTCTTTTCATTTTGCTAATTGGTCTTGACGTTCAAAATGATACTTAGTGACCCGATAAAATATCGACTGCACATAAACAGTTATGGGCAAATACCTAGCACCTTGAAGAACACTATTGAAAACCTTTGAAATGTTGGTTGTCATGATGTCATACTGTCGTCCACCATCGTGTGCTAATGTTCACTTCTCCAATGGTATATCATTCAAGTATTTATAGGCTTCCTCTTTGACGTTGCGTATCTGGTTCATTAAATTATCGAACTTGCGAGCCTATCTTGCCTTTCCAGCCCTCCATATAAGATCGTACAAATGTGCATCCTTAAACTCTGTATTAAAATTACTAAGAACATATCGAAGAAAAAAACGATGATAACCATGCGGTAGATGCCATCTAGAATCTTCCTTATTCATAGTCGCAAAGATCCCCTTGTGCCTTTCAGAAATTAAACAATTTCCTTCCTGATGTCTAAGAACAATCCGCCAAAGGTAATATAGGAAAAAAATCCAACTTTACGTATTCTCCTCTTCCACAATAGCAAATGCAATGGGAAACAACTACTTATTAAAATCAAAAGCAGTCGCCACTAACAGTTTTTCTTTGTACTTTTTACGCAGAAATGTCCCATCAATACTGACAACATGTCGATAATATTTAAACCCTTGAATGCCCAAAATATTCGTAAAAAAAAATTAAATTCAGGAGATTCAGAGTTGTACCGCCACTTAACAATTGAGTCAAGGTTATTCTTCTTGATGGCACCCAAAAACTTTAGCAACATGTCATATGATGAGTCTCAATCACCGAAAATCTTAGCAATTGCTTTGTTCCTCACAATCCATGCTTTCTTATAGAAAATATCAAACTTGAACTTCTCTTTTATATTCTTCTAAATTGTCGACATTTTGGTTTGTGGTGTATCACCCACGATTCTCAGTATATTATGACAAATGAAGTCAGAGTCTAACGGTCGATGGTCACGACTCATCCTAGTGTAGAAGCAGGTATGTGGTTTATCAAATTTCATGATCTGAAATATTTTCAATTTTTTCCTAAAACAAGCACGCAGTCTCCACATGCAGTTAGGCTGCATGTACATGATGTACTGTACAACCCACACAGTTGTGTTTGTCTCGACCATGATAAAATCCTGATTCAGCTTGATTGAATATCATTTAACAGATCTAATCAATGAAGCTTTATCCTTAAAAACCATGCCCTTTGCCAACTCCATCTTCACTGGATTCCACAAATTCTGTTCAACTGACGGTACAAAGCTATCTGCTTCAATATACTGGCCAAATTAAGTGGTTGTGAATGAGGTAGAGTAAGACTTATGCATCTCCACCACCTGAGCAGCCTCAAAGGCTTCACCATTATCATCTTTGTCATCCGGCTCATCAATCATTACTTCCTCATACTCTTCTTCTTCATCGTCGTCATCTGAGACATTTGTGCAATCATTAGCACACATTTCTTCATATTCTCGAATTGGGTATTGTTACATTACTGGTTGATAGACATCTTGTTCACCCAACTCAATTCCCCCCTCACCTATTTCAAAATTTTGACTCAGTGAATTGTTGGCTGAGTTCCCACCGTATGTCGTGATTCCACTTTTTTGTTGGGTGTAAAAGTACTACCCAAACTCATCCATTACTTGCATCCCAACGAAAGTTGAACATTCACCCATCACAGCAGAAGTTGGAAATGGAAATCGACCCATCTCTTGCCTAAGCAACTCGGTGTAAGACATGACAGTTGTGGTTATGCACCCTCCGGTCTGACTACTACCTATGCCAGCATTGATGTCCTCTGTCTCAACGTATAAAGCAACACTAGCAATGCTGGGGTTATCAAGTACCACATTAACCATTGAGGTCACTAGTTCATTGTTGATAATTTTCAAACCGACATGTGTATTTATGTTTGGTCCTGGTCCTGTTCCAACTATAAAAGGATATCTACATGTCAACTTCAACTTGTTATGCACCATGTCCAACCTCATTACAGTGTAAATTTTACTCAATAACTCCGGCAGTTGTGTACCACTATTGATAACAATACCACCTTTGGGAGGACAATTGTATGATAAACTCTCCGAGCCATAATTCATTTGTCAATCCCAATATAGCAAAACAGTAACTTGTTTTCCCGCCATTTCAATTAGTTTCGGTTGTAGAATAAGATTTGAATTCAGAAGAACCTGGGAATAGATAGAAATGATTAATACTTGAAGAAATTATCAATTAGAAAACCTACAAGGATGAAATGTACTTGTATGATACTAAGAAAGATGAAACTACAACTTTTATATGGAAGTTTGAATAAATAATCCCCACAAGAGGGTATCTCCTTAGATGTTATCATGTATTGAATCAGGAGTGAAACATGTTATCAAGAAGCCAAATAATGTAGGCAATTTTTTTTGCTAATAAGGCAATAATTGAACAACATTACCAATTTTATCAAAATTATCAGGACTATCCAAGTCAAGGATGACAATACTGAAGTTACTTTGAGTGATTCAAAATCAACATGCTTATTTTGAAGTAAATGTGGCGTTTGATGCCTAAGAGAAATAAATACTGAACTTCGATTAAGATTGAGAAAGACAGACATGGAATAGAGAACCTACATAATGTTTGAGTGTAATTCTCTCTAAAAATTAATAATGTTTATACTTGATGCCCAATTACAATTAACCTTTTGGAAAGAGTAATCATGCCTTAGACTAGAACTTCAATTATGTTAGGAGTGTAGAAGATACAATATGAGTTGCTATTGTGATCCTATGAGTTACAATATGAGTTGCTATATAGACAATACAATACGGGTCTATATGAGTTAATAATACCAGATGATCTAGTGATCTAACCATTACCAAATAAAAGAGAAATAGTAAACAAGTTGATATAGACCCGTATTTGTCCAACATCTGCAAATGTAGCATCTGTTAATTAGATATGTAGCAGCTGCAAAGGCATGAAACTATTCCATGAGTAGATAAAAAATATTTCAGTTGAGAACTTGTGAATTCACCTCCTCCATCAAAATGAAATACTTTAAGCCTTTGGGACAATTGATTTTTAATATAGGGATTAAACTACAGAAAAATAATATTATGAAATTAAGAATAATATTATGAACTTGTCATTCACGCCGTTTCTATTACTACTTGAGCTACGCATTCAAATTAAGAACTTAATTCATTATTGTTATTAGATCACCTGAGTTTTTTTTTTTTCAAAAAATAGATCAACTATGAGTTTTAATATTGAATAAAATCATATTTTTATCTAATAAATATAATGAATTGAATACTCTAATTAGATACTTAAATTAAATCAAAATAAAAATTTTCTTTGTGACAGCAAACCCATGACTAAAATTTTGGGGGGAGTGACCAATCCAATTGCCCAACATNTACTTAAATTAAATCAAAATAAAAATTTTCTTTGTGACAGCAAACCCATGACTAAAATTTTGGGGGGAGTGACCAATCCACTTGCCCAACGTTATTTGAGGATGGAAATGAAGATGATGGTGGGCATAGTAAGGAAGATTATGGTATTATATTGAAATTTATAATTAAAAACAAATTAGTAGAGCTAATTTTGGATTAAATTTTGATTTAAAAAATATTAATTGTAAGCTGGTGGAGCTAAATTGTGATCAATTATGATATTATATCGAGATGTATAAGTAGACAAGATATAATTGCAACTCATTTGACCTCAATTTGTAACCCCAAAAAACTATTCATTATCTGATAATGACTAAAAAAGTTTTGAAGTAGTTCAATAATTGAGTCTGATGTCTGATAACTTAAAAGTCTTTAGTTCAACACTTCTTATAATTTCTAAGGGACAATCACTCATATTCTATTATAGACCTATTCGAATTACGGTGATAAACCTCCGAGCTAAAATGAGTAGTTGGCACAAGATTATTGATGAAGATTATTTGGGCAAGTGGTCCTTTTCTATTACCCAATATGTTTCTCAAAAAAAAATTCAAATAATGCACCTCTGACCAAGAAGAAATGCAGAAAAGGAACACACAATGCCTTGCAGAAAATGCAACTCTCAGCATTTTCATTTGGCCGAGGGGTAGCGAGGCAAGACTTAGTGGGATGGGAGTTGGGCTCGGCTCTGCCCTCCAACCCATCTCATCACAGCCCATTGGGGGCATCAAGTTCAACTATAATTCCAAACCATGATCCAAACTAAAGTTTAAAAAAAAAAAAAAAGTCCTGTATATGCCTACCCATTTTTTAAATATTGAGATACACCCACAAGATACGAAAATAGAATGAATGAACACCTAGGGGATGCTCTGTTTGGGTGTCACGTGGTGGGACTGAAATGAATTAGTCTAATAATAACTAAATATCTTGTTTAGATCGTGTCACATGAGTCGATCTTCTACTCTTTGGAATTGTAACTAATACCTTAAAAATTATAACTTGATCTTAAATCATTGTAATTTTGGTACAATATATTTTTCGACACCTTAGTCTTTCTCTATCTCTATACATTTATCTAATGTCATTGTGCACCTTACCCATTAAGACATTGGGGTTGTGTCCTTGGGCTAGCAATTCAACATGTCAACAGTTTCAAATTTAAAAGTTAACAAGAATCAAATTTGAAAGGAATAGGGTACATCTCGCATGCTTTAAAAATATCCACAACCACATTCTAAACACTAGAATGAGTAGCTACGAAAGCTCGAAAAGACTTGTTGACCTTAGGGTCTGATGATTAGGTATATCTAATTGAGCTAGTAAATTAATCAACTCTATTTAATCACTTCCAGTGCTAAGTTAGCATAACAAAAGCCAATGGTCATGCCTACTCCATAACATACCTATCTTTCTCTCAAAAACAAATAAATACCTTTGACAACCTGGAAACTATAAAAAAATAGAAAAAACACCCATACTCCATTTATGTGGTTTTGTCTCGAATCNTAACATACCTATCTTTCTCTCAAAAACAAATAAATACCTTTGACAACCTGGAAACTGTAAAAAAATAGAAAAAACACCCATACTCCATTTATGTGGTTTTGTCTCGAACCTTATAACTTTATAATAGTCAGAGAGATTGTGACCACCAGGCTACTGCTTGTTGTGCTGCAGTTAAATTCACAACCTGACGACACTGATAATATGAAAGGGAAACTGAACACAGCAAATCAAATCATCCAGTTAACCCAAATTAAGTCATTTCAGTCATTAAGCCATTTCAGTCATAACACAACAACCTGACCACACTCATAAGCCATTTCAGTTCACCCAAATTAAATCATCCATAAAAAGCTTTGAACCCAAACAACAAATAAACTACATCAATAACAGATACTTCTCAAATAAAACCATAGAATCATAATAAAAATGAGGCCATCAAATTATAGCAGAATTATCAATCAAATCCAAAAAAAGTCCCTTAATACCCATCTCTGATTGTTCACCAAAATTACCAAGAAAACTCAAACTACGTCCAATGACATATGAAATCAAGTAGAATAGAAAAAAATGGAGAACAAAACATACCCTTTAACCTCCTTTTCTACTCATGGGACTGAAAAACGTCGTCTAGNAAACTACGTCCAATGACATATGAAATCAAGCAGAATAGAAAAAAATGGAGAACAAAACATACCCTTTAACCTCCTTTTCTACTCATGGGACTGAAAAACGTCGTCTGGTGGTGGGCTTCGATGGTGGGTGCTACTGGGTGGTGTAGTGTGGTGCTGGGTGGTGCTGCGAAGGTGGGGGTGCAGCGGTGGTGTAGTGTGGTGCTGCGAAGGTGGGAATGCAGCGGTGGTGTAGGGTGGTGGTAGGTGTGTTGCGATGGTGGGTGGTGGTCGCTAGAGGTGTGTGCTTGAAGGAGGTCAGGGGTGGTGGTTGTTGGGTCGCCTAATTGAAGCTAGGGCAAAGAAATTTTGGGGAAAGAAAGTGATGAAGAAAGAAAGAAGGGGGGGAAAGAAAAGGGAGTCGGGTTCAAGCTTAAGACGTCTCTTATAAAAATGTCAAACTGTCTGACGTTTTTAATGGTGGGAGGACCAGGTGGTCTAAGTTACAGTATTGGGCTAAAAAACGTCAAATGGACTGACGTTTTTAGGATAAACACTGTCTGCATTTGGGAATTACTTTCAAAAATACCCTTATTTGGGACCTTTTTTTAAAAAGTCCATGGGATTGGTCAAAAGCTCATTTTTTAATGTTCTTGAGTCAGATGCAATCCCTTCTGGTCCTNGACGTTTTTAGGATAAACACTGTCTGCATTTGGGAATTACTTTCAAAAATACCCTTATTTGGGACCTTTTTTTTAAAAGTCCATGGGATTGGTCAAAAGCTCATTTTTTAATGTTCTTGAGTCAGATGCAATCCCTTCCGGTCTTGGTAATACATAAGTAAATTTCATGCCAAAGGAACATGTTGCCAAGACATTGTGTTGGATAATTTTTCCTCCCTCGATATCTTGGTGCATCAATTTAAGGTATCTTGACACGAATATGCGTCCCGTCAATTGCACCCACATAAACCTGAAATGTTAAAACATTTTTAAACATCAATTCTATTGAGAGGTTTTCCGTAGGAAGACGTAGAAAAGTTATGTTTACCTTAAAGTATGAATAAAATCTATCATTGTTGATTATCTAAAGAGTGACCTCTGAACTGGTGAGTTGCTTTAGAAATATATCTTCTAAATTGATTATAGCTCTTAGAACCTCATGAAATTGGTGACTTACAGTCTCGCCAGATCGACGGAAGATAAATTGCATTTCACGGTTTGTTACATTATGTGCTAGTACATATAGAAATTTAGCCACTTGTTCCTCAACAAGAGCATTCCTATTATCATTGAGATGCCTGGTTCTTTGTAGTAATTCGCATAATCTAGCAAAAGCATCAATTCTCATGCGTGTAATGTTGTGACTTTCTTAACTACTAACGAGTTGTGTCATGAGTTCTTGCTTTACACAGTCTCTTTCTCTATTATTTGGGGCAATTGGTCTATCAATGTGTTGTAAATGGTCAATAATCCTGATTAAGACAAGAGCATGAACCACATAGCAAAAAGTTGAATGGCAGCCATACGCCGTCTTCATTCCCATGTTCCTTGCAGTGGCTCTACCCAATTATCTTCCCCAATATTCTCCAAATTATCTTCCTCAGTAACTTCTTGAGCTCCTTCCACCTATTTTCCCACTCCATCTAGAAAATTAAAGGTACTAATTTATTTTTGTGGGTAAGTAAGAATATATACCATTAACCGAAAAATATACATCAAGAATATCACAAACCAAAATATCCCAAGCAAAAGAGAAAGAAAATGAAAACAAAACAAAAGGGATGAGGGTTCTTCTAAAAACATAAGGATAGAAGAGCAATCATGAGGCTACTTTGATAAACACTTGTGTTACTTTGATTTAACAAACATGGCTTCAATTTATCTCCTACTTCTCCTATGTGACTCCTATACCTTTTCCTGGGTGTTCTCTATGCACCCAATAGCATCTAGAAAATTAGGTAGAAGTCTCTTTTACATCAGAATGAAAGTAAGCATGTGCATGCCCATGATCAAATGTGCTCGGTTTTGTAGGTAGTCATATATTTCTTTGCATCTCACTCCCCTCCTTTAGATTAATTTTGTTGTTTATCATTCATACAAGAGATGATTTTCGTATTTTGCTGCATAATTAATACAATTTATGGAAAAAAAAAACATCATGTACCATAAAGATGAATGGATTCATCTAAATCATCCTGAATTAGCCAAAAGTTCATGTCTAAATTATGGAAAACGACTACAGGGATTAGTTTGAATGTCACATTATTGAAAGGTTTTTTGCATTGTAGTTTCTTTTGGCAGTAAAAAGGCACTGCCTCATGCACTAATTAGGATGGAATCGATTGCACAAGATCAAGTCCATCAAAAATCACTGTGAAGAGAGCTGGAACTTGTTTGAATATATCAGAAAATTGTATGAAAGAAGATAACAAGATAAACGATAATAAAAAAATATAATCAAAGAGGAGATTTTCAATTTAGCCAATCTCCACGAAATTTATCACGCTTCACAGATAAATTGAAAAAGCGAACATTGGTAGATTACACAGGATAGTTTTAAATTGTAAATTGAAAATTTAAAAAATTGATTTTCAATTTATCCATAAATTTATGATTCCAGCATTGAAAAAATTGATTCAAGCACACAANTTTGCTATGTGGTTCATGCTCTTGTCTTAATCAGGATTATTGACCATTTACAACACATTGATAGACCAATTGCCCCAAATAATAGAGAAAGAGACTGTGTAAGGCAAGAACTCATGACACAACTTGTTAGTAGTTAAGAAAGTCACAACATTACACGCATGAGAATTGATGCTTTTGCTAGATTATGCGAATTACTACAAAGGANGGTTGTGAGTCTATACTACCTGGTCTCGTGATTTTTCACTCTTGTTAGAGTTTTCCACATAAAAAATCATTGTATCTCTGGCAAGCTTGTTTACTTTTGTGCTGCAATTTTATGTTTAGGTGGTGAATGCAAGTTAAAGGTCAAATAATTTTGAATTGACCAACATATTGTTACAATACCTGTTCCCCCTCCCTCTAAGTCCATCTAGGGTTTACAAAAATGTTATTCTGCGCAATCTCACGATTATTGATTGGATATCGCCACATGCGTAGTTTATATTTCCCATCATGAAATATTTGAGGAGTCTAAGTGTTTTTTTTTTTTTGGATGAATTGGATTTGGTCAACCCACCTTGGAGTCTCATCAGGAAAAGGTTCAATTACCTTCATCATTTGATCCAAGCACCTTTAGCCCATCTCCCTCTTTCACCTCCTTTTTTTACAAGAATCCGCTACCCTTCTACGTCAACAACTCGACTACCACCTAGTTCTTCAGTTTCAAGTCTATTCTCTAGCATCTTCCTTTCTAGTGCAACTTTGGGTAATACTAAATCCATTATTGTGTCCTTACTGTTTGATTTACCTACCATACTTGAGTTCCTTTCTACGCAAACAGTTCCATCAACCTCTGTACATCCGTCAAATGTGTTTCCCAACTTAAAGATTGCATTATTAAACTCCAATTCATGCATACAATACCACTAAGCATCCCGTTTTAAAATCCATTATTGTTTTATCGCTCTCAGTTTACAGTATTACACCTTTTACATATCTTCAAGCCTCTAAAGAACCCAAATGGTGCGATTCTAGAAAAGATGAATTAAATGATCTTCTTGAAATAGCACTTAGTCTATTCTTCCTCGCTACCTGTCCATGAATCTAATGGGATCCAAATGGTTATATAGGATCAAGGTGAAACCTTATGGCTAAGTGGAATAATACAAAGCCTATTTGTAACACCCCAACATCTACAATGGAAACATTAACTATCTATCAACCATTCATACTATGAGAGCATACCAAAGTAACCATTAAATAATAACAGCATCCATCAATTCAGTAAATAACTAAATCAATCCCAATAAAATATCAATAATTTCTCAAAATTTCATCCCGAATAATATCTTTCAACTAACTAATAAACAACTATTCATAACATTGTCTAATAACCAAATTTCAAAAATTAAACTAGAAAAACACTCTCTTGGCCTCGTCCTTCGGGTCCACCTCTTGATCTACTACCACATCAAAGTCAGCCTGCCCATCTAAGGTGATATCTTCCTCAAGTCCAAAATCTTAAAAATATTTATATCGCAAGATGAGCAAACAATCCCAGTAGGAATTTAAGAACAATCTCAAGTTTACAGTACAAAATAGTAAATCTCATAGCGAAATATAATCATTCGCAAATATCACGTCTCAAAACATAAGATCTCATGTACGTAGGTAGAATAACATGAGTCTACACACTGAACTTGTCTTGTTCACTGACCATAAACACAATCATCTCAAATCAATCCCAGCGGGGCCACACACTTACAACAACTTTAAGAAAAGCGTCTACAATCACCTCAGCATTTATAAATCCTTCCTAGAAATAGTATACTAGCCCTCAGTCTTGAACCTACATAAATAAATAGTGGTTGGCCTTCACAACAACCAAAACCCCCTACGAGTGTTAGGAAACCACCTAACCCCTTAAGGTAGGAAAATCTCTAACACTCTATGATACGCATTTGAGTGTAATTCATGTTCATCACACCCCCATCTGTACAAGAGATAATTATAACACTTTTCCACAAAAATCACTTACACCAAAATTCAAAGCTCCACAATTCTTAAGTAAAAGAATAATCGGAGCAACCAAATGCAAGAGATCATAAAAAGAAACCTTCATATTCCCCATATTCAAGATCTAGGGTTTTAATAAAAAAAACATATTCCTTTTGGAGGTATAACATGTATTTAGAAGTAAATCATGCATTTATTCAAGAATTTAAACATATATTAAAAATAAATATAAAATGTTGAAGATCTAACATATAAATAAGATTGCAAATCAAGAACTAGAGTTTTTCAATCAAGAACGCACGAATCATGTGTTTAAATTATGCATGTTTCNTCTACAATCACCTCAGCATTTATAAATCCTTCCTAGAAATAGTATACTAGCCCTCAGTCTTGAACCTACGTAAATAAATAGTGGTTGGCCTTCACAACAACCAAAACCCCCTACGAGTGTTAGGAAACCACCTAACCCCGTAAGGTAGGAAAATCTCTAACACTCTATGATACGCATTTGAGTGTAATTCATGTTCATCACACCCCCATCTGTACAAGAGATAATTATAACACTTTTCCACAAAAATCACTTACACCAAAATTCAAAGCTCCACAATTCTTAAGTAAAAGAATAATCAGAGCAACCAAATGCAAGAGATCATAAAAAGAAACCTTCATATTCCCCATATTCAAGATCTAGGGTTTTAATAAAAAAAAACATATTCCTTTTGGAGGTATAACATGTATTTAGAAGTAAATCATGCATTTATTCAAGAATTTAAACATATATTAAAAATAAATATAAAATGTTGAAGATCTAACATATAAATAAGATTGCAAATCAAGAACTAGAGTTTTTCAATCAAGAACGCACGAATCATGTGTTTAAATTATGCATGTTTCAAGAATTAGGGTCTGTAAATCAAGAATGAAGGAATTTTAGATATAAACCGTGTATTTTCTTCAAGAAACAAATCATAGATGCAAACAAATGAGAAAATATTATAGATCTATTATTTATATTGTAATAGAGACCAAAAACTCATAATTATATAACCCTAATCACCAATGAATGAGTTTGAGAAAGAACCCCTACTTTAATTTTCCGTTTAATGAAACCCTAGCACGTTTGTTGCGTTCCTCATGCGTTGATTCTTTAAAATCTCTCCCTTCCATTCCCCCAGCACTCCTTAGCCTAATAGGTTTGCAAACAACTAAACACTGACCTACAAAACTTCATTAGGGTATTTATAAGGTCAAAAGTTGTTCAGTTGGCACGAGCCTAATCGTTGAAAAAACGTGCACTCACGTTTGAACGTGATTGGCATTCGAATGTGAATTGTGTTCGAATGTGCTCCACTCCCAGTATCTCATATTTTGTCAGTTCTATCTATCAGGCCTAAATTTCTGGGACTAAGATACGTTCGAATGTGAACTGGCATTCAAACGTACTCCAATTTTATGTCTAAACTTCCAAAGCAATTTTGGCCTAGTTAAAAGTTGATTTATGAAATTTTCAGAAAATATACTTTTGTATCCCTTGAAGTCTAGTTTCTAATGTCCTAAAATTAACTCAATCTAATATCAGGGTAAAAATTTATGGTTAAATTATTGAGGTAGCANGTTAAAAGTTGATTTATGAAATTTTCAGAAAATATACTTTTGTATCCCTTGAAGTCAAGTTTCTAATGTCCTAAAATTAACTCAATCTAATATCAGGGTAAAAATTTATGGTTAAATTATTGAGGTAGTATCAAATCATTTCCTACCCTAGATCCACTACGGTTCCTTACTTATCATCTTGCATTAATTTATTTATCTATAATGCATTTTATATCAACACCATGAATCATAATTTAATTTAATTCAAATAAATACGTGGGACTTACACTATTATCTATTATGGTTTTAACGAGAAAGATGGGTTGACTTTATAGAGACATTTAGTCTTGTAGTTAAGTTTGTTGCAACACAAACAGTTTTTGATAAAGTTGTTAGTGATCGAATTTAGATTTTTGTGGCAAAAGTCTAGAATGTGTTGTACAAATATCACTTAGGCATTGTCTCTACATGTACATTATATCATAATGACTACCAAAAGTATAGTGACTGAATTAACTAAGAGTGCCAACGACAATAACTATGATATACGACGCGGTAAAATGTCTTTTATGCATAACAAGTCTTGGATACCCTTGAATTTGCAATGCCAAAGCCTAAGCAGCCCAGCTTCGCTAAGGTCGATGCCAAGACCAAGAGAACTAATGCTCAAGGACTAGCTTGCATGCTATATATGCAAGCCAGTATGCAAGATGACCTTATTTTTGAATTTTAGAATTATCCCACTGTTGCCATGTGGAAGGCCCTTAAAGATAAGTTTGGCGTTAATTCTCCACTTAGGCTTTGTGGTTTGACTATTAAGTTTAACTTGTATCAAAAAAGCCACATCATATAATGAAACTGATAGGATTATATACTAAAAGTTTACTTTTTGAATTGAAACTCATTTTATTAATTAATAGAAGTTTGGTTTTTCCATTTTATTAAGAATCTATGTGGAAAAAATATTTGCATTACATTTGATGTATGGTATGCATGTGTGTTTTATATTTTACATTATAGATAATCTGGTATGTAGAGATTGACTTAAGCACAAAAAATCAGATTATCAGATCCTNTATTAAGAATCTATGTGGAAAAAATATTTGCATTACATTTGATGTATGGTATGCATATGTGTTTTATATTTTACATTATACAGAATCTGGTATGTAGAGATTGACTTAAGCACAAAAAATCAGATTATCAGATCATTGTATACTATGAATATAGGTGTACAATCTTAGATGGAATTGGACATACCATCAGTATGATTCTAGTGTAATATTCTGGCATAATCTGTCTTGACTATAAGAAACTGTTTGATGTCTTAGATTATTGTACTAGCACACTTTGTGTAGTGAACAGACTCATGTTGAAGTTATTATCGTTTACTTATTGAATAAAGTAATAAATACTTCATGATTATTATGATTATTTATGCTCTTAATTCCGAGATATTTAATTGTCACGAGTGAAAAATAATTATTAAAGAAAACAACATCCTGATATTTAAATAGGTTGATGACGTCCTCTTGAGGAAGTTCATAAATTTTGTTTNTGAACAGACTCATGTTGAAGTTATTATCGTTTACTTATTGAATAAAGTAATAAATACTTCATGATTATTATGATTGTTTATGCTCTTAATTCCGAGATATTTAATTGTCACGTGTCTATAATGATTGTCACTTTAATTCATCAAAGAGTGAGATTCATATTGAGTAAATAAACTCTGTGAATTGGGAGACGATATTATTTGTATAGTGAATAATAATTATTAAAGAAAACAACATCCTGATATTTAAATAGGTTGATGACGTCCTCTTGAGGAAGTTCATAAATTTTGTTCATGTCAAACCCTGCAGGTAGATTTAATTATCCGACATGACAAATAAGTTGAGTGGTAAGTTCTCAAGGAATAAAAGAAAACAATTAAATATAATTATCAGTAATTTATTGAATTGATGGACATCTGTAATCTTAAAGGTGGGGAGATTATTAAGCATATAATAATAAAGAGCTCGAAAATAATTTTGAGATAAGGCTTATGAGATCAATAATAATTTTTTTAGTAGACTAACTTATTATTAATGGACTGTATGATGTTTGTTATAGGGTNCAAATAAGTTGAGTGGTAAGTTCTCAAGGAATAAAAGAAAACAATTAAATATAATTATCAGTAATTTATTGAATTGATGGACATCTGTAATCTTAAAGGTGGGGAGATTATTAAGCATATAATAATAAAGAGCTCGAAAATAATTTTGAGATAAGGCTTATGAGATTAATAATAATTTTTTTAGTAGACTAACTTATTATTAATGGACTGTATGATGTTTGTTCTAGGTTGAACATATGAATCCTAGGCTCATTGGAAGCCCAACTCTTATTTCTCATTAGGGTTTCTGTCGTAGCCTATATATAGAAGTCTAGAGTCTCTAAATCAGCATCACTTTGATTACTCATGTTTTGAGGGAGACTGAGAGAGAGAGAGGGAGAAGAAGTTCGGAGGTCTTTACAGCCCACACTGTATTTGGATTTTGGCATTGAGGGATATATGACAAAAAATTGTGAGATTTATCGAGCTATCTTCCGCATCTGTTTTTAAATTCTGCGTTCATACTGAAACAAGGTCAATCCAAAGCGATCTCGAAGATAAACCCTAGTTCCGCTTTGTAGGGTTTTAGTATTTGATATATACGCACTATCAATGATTCTTGGGATTTTTGTTCTAACAAAAACAACGTTTTAGGATTATAACATATATGATACACGATCTAGACACTACTGCTCTTTTGTTGATCAATTTACAACAGGTTCAAGTTGTACTTCACTCCCTTCAACCATCATGGAATCATATGAAACAAAACATGATGCATAATAAGAGTGTGAAAACATTTGAGGACGTATCGCTTCACCTAGATCTTGGAGCTGAGCATTTAAAGGCTATCAAATGTGAGAGTAGTTCTTGATGAGGTTGGCTTGCACAAGACCTAGGGGTCTAAGCACATTAGTGGTGGGCAAAAGTCTAAGGCTCAAACAAGGGCTAGTCATGCTGGCCTTAACAAGCACAAGTGAGGCAAAAGAGTCAGAAAAAAGAATAAAATCAACATGATATGCTATAACTGTAACAAAAGGGTTACTTCGCTCATGAATGCACTAAGCCAAAGAAGGTTCTCTCTCATTCTGTCTCTCCCATTAACTATTTAGTTATTAGTCAAGTTTTTGTTGCCCACTCTCCTAATTCATGAATTATAGACTTAGGAGTAACAGACCACACAACAAGACATAGATTCTAATTTATGGTGTATCATCGCATTCTAGCTAGAAGTAGATGAATTTACATGGGTAATAAGACTAGTGTGGACGTGCTTGGTATTGGCATGTACAAAATGAAATTGTGACATGGGCGCATTCTATACCTCCATTATGTATTATATGTTTCAAAAATTTGATGAAATTTGTTGTTAGTTATTAGCTTAATGAGGCTAGGTTTTACTTTTTGTTTTGAGGCAAACATGTTTGCATTTATAAGGGAACCACATTTTATGGATCCAGTTATATCACATATGATTTATTTTATTAGATCTTGATCATTCTAGCAATGAATCTTATTCTTATGTTACATTTATGTATGATGTTGACTCTATTACACACTAGATTAGGTCCTATCGGGCAAGATAGAAGGAATAGATTAGCTAGATAGGGACTTTTAGACACACTCGCTAAAGTTAACTTGTCTACATTTAAAAATTGCCTTGTAGGCAAGCCAACTAGAAAACCATTTGATAAGGTCAAAAAGAGTATTTGTTCTATTACAACTAATATACTCTGATATATGTGCCCTAATGAATATGAAGACAAGTGATTAGCCATTAAAAGTAGCATTTTATTATATCTAATTCATGACTAATTGCATATTATTTGAGCTTATATCTAATTGACTGTTGGGTTTTCAGTTTAATTTTTCTTTCTAGTGATTGATTTATTTTTCAGGTAAAATAAGTGAATTGGAGTAAAATTGGATATACTTGATGAATCAGTTATTGTTAAAGAGTAAATTAGACTTAGGAGGGACAAACTATAATTTGGAGCATGGCTCGAGATTTGAATCAAAATGGATATTTGTGGAAGATCTAAACCCATTCCCAGAATATTGAAGCACACAACCCGAGAGAACCTGGATACATAGGACCATCTAGACGCGAGAATCACTATCTGGGCGCAATGATTGAAGTCAAAATTGTTGACTTATTTATGCTATAGTCAAAATTAAAGACGAAAGACCACCATCCAGGTACAACATTTTCTGTCCGGACACAAGCATCAAATAGGGAATTCCAAAGAAGTTTAATATTCCGAACTCAACTGACGATACAAACTCTAACCATTCGGACATGAGAATTACTGCCCGGACGCTACTCTGAAAACAAAAATTTTTGTTCCTTTTCATTATCCAGACGCAAGGAGTGCCGTTCAAACGCGCCTTTTAATGCCGGTGCCCAAGATTCGTTTTTCAATTTTGTTGAGAGACCTAATCTTTAAACTATACCTAGACTATTTGAATAAATAGGAGCTCTCATCTGTTGAGAGAGCATCCTAGAAGACAACCTTTTTCATTAATTTTGCTTTGGAGATCTACCATGTCTTTTGAGTAATCTCTTTTGTACACTTTAGTTAGGGTATAAATCTTAGATTGTGAATTAATTATTTTATGTTCTATTCAATTATTTTTCATATGCTTTAATCCTATATATTCCTGAAATTCTAGATTATTTGGATGATAGTATGCTCAGTATAATTATTTCACTATTCATTAACTTGATTGAATTCTTGGTATGAATAAGGTTTGTATTTCCCAGCGAGTTTCATAGAACTAGCTCTTAAATTATTATTTTCAAAGTAATCACCTATGGTGCTTCAAGTGAAATATTTTGGTTAATTACAGCGACTTTGGAAATGAATTGAGATAATTGTAATTGTATAAATATGTTTAATTGATAAACGTAAATAGATCTAGATCCCAGAACTAAAGAGTCTTTTTTCTAATTAATAAATTTCTTTTAAGTTTCTTGCTTTTACTTGTTGTTCTCTTTCTACCCTTTGATCTAATTGATCCCCGTAGTTCAACCTCGGACTTCTCAAAAATTACTACTTCTTGACCGCTTGCACTTGAATGTACCCTATGGGCTTCATGTAGCAACCCATGGTGAATCCTATTTCATCGCTTTTGCAAATGACTTTATGCACTTCACTCATGTCTATCCGATGTCGCATAAGTCTGAAGTATTAGTGTAACATCCTAAAATTTTANAGAAATAGAAATAACTCAGAAGTCTGAGGTTGTACCACAAAAATTGAATAAAACTAAGATTTGAAAAGGAAGAACGGGAAAAATGGATTTTGAAAATTGAAATTGTTTTGTAAAGTAAAAACAGGAAACTTTAAAAGGGATTTATTGATTGGGAAAATGATATCGGTAGTTTCGACATCTGGATCTAATCATGTTCACCAAATATCTATGGTTATGCAATTACAATTTATCTTAGTTGATTTTCAACGTCAATCTAGTCAACCGGAAGATTTAAATTTGAAAACACTAAATTCAATTAATATGAAAATAAGATATGAAGAACTAGTTCTATGAAATTTGCAGGGAATTAAAAGCATTATTCATACCAAAAACTCAAACAAATTAACGAATAATCAATTAATTATATAAAGCATAAAACATTACTAAAAATCATACAATCAATCTATAGCTTCAAAAAAATATAACTTTAAGGCATAAGAAAAATAATTGTATAAAATATAAATATTTTTAATTCACAATTTTAGATCTACATCCTAACTAAAGTGTACAAAAATAATACAAAAAGTCGTAATCTAGGATGCTCTCTCAATTGGTGAGAACCTTTATTTCTGCTAAAGTCTAAGTGTAGGTAGGAGGCCTAAGGTTGCCTTGGGAGCAATCTTTTTCTAAAAAAAAGTCTTTTTAGGTCAAATCTCTTGCATCAAATCTTGGGGCATGCAGTTACCATATCTTCCGAAACTTCGAGCTCAATTTTCACATAGCTAGATGTCGATTCACAATTTTCATGAACTACACTTTTGTAATTCTTGAAGTCTTTTTTCCAATGCGGCAAAAATCAGGTCAATCAGACATCAGAGTCAAGTTATGAACAAATACTGAAGACGTGTCAAAATCATGTGTTCTAGAATTCGTATTCAAACTATATCTTCTAGAATTCTTTCTTTATCCAAATCTAAATGAGTTTTCTACTAATTTGGACTCCCACAAGAATTAAATTGCTTGCTTATTTTAAAGTCTTCCTTTTTAATCTTGATCATTCAATCCTTAAATATCTACTTCTCAACAATGACTCTTCCTCTAATGTTTGTTTTACTTGTTTTACCCATTATTACTTTAAATTAACTAAATTACCCGCAAAATAAATTAAACAACTAGAACAAGTATCAAGGTAGGAAATTAAGAAATCTAATACATTTAACCACAAATAACATGTAATTAACTAATAATTAAACATAATAAAATAACACTTTTGATAGTTAATAACACCCCACCTAAATATTACTAGTCCCTAGTAATATATGGATCCCGAAATAAAAAAAAAACTAAAACCAAAACAACATAATAATAAATAAATAAATAAACACAAATCCACTTTCATAAAACTCACGATTGTATTTAGTATATGCAACAAGCCTTTAAACCCCTAGATTTCCCATAGTGGGCGAATATAGTCTTGTAAATGTTTCTAATGAAGATACCTACAAACTTCCATTAATCTATTGATCCCTTGAATTTATTGTAAAACTTCAATCAAATATAAAGCAACAATATATCTTATAGAAACAACAATAAATTCACCCCAATTGTAGTGACTATGTACTATCATAATATCATATTTGAACAGATTTAATGTAAAACAAAGCAAAAGATAGCTCACATATGACTCATAAAATATATCAATAAAAAGGACTTAGCAAAGTCCCATGATCTCTATACAGGCTCAAGTGGCTTCATCTCCACCATCTCTCGATCCACCATCATGTCTGGGTAGCTCTGTGTATAAATCTGTCTCTTCTGACATTGGCTTTCCCTCAATATGCTTAACTTTGATAAACCTACGTAGTCGTCCAACTCTCCAAGTAAACGAACCAAAAACAACCTGCTAAGCTGACTTCATGCTCATAATCGGATCATCCAAAGCATCTAGTGTAACACCCCCATTCCAGCCTTTGAATTAAAAATATAATTTATGCATAACATACTTTTGTCTTGCAATCCTGCTATTAATAATTTTTAAAGAAAAACCAACATTGGCAAAATATATAACATAGTCCACTTTTAAATAAAAAGTCACACGAGTGCAAGCACACCAGCTCGTTACCATACAAAATATACATAATCCAAAATTATTTTTAAAGTGTTGTTTACACACCAAAGAAAAACACTCAAGTCATATACAACCCCAATAGCAAAAAGAACAAAAATTGACACGAGCCCACCCCCGACAACTCTCGATTGCACCTATAGTTTCGGCAGCGGACTTTAGGCTTGTGTACAAATTACCTGAAAAAATTTTAAGGAAATTTTTTAGTGAGTATCTAGTAGTTTCCCATAAATAGTTCTAGAAAATAATAAGATACACTAATCAATCAATAAAAAAAATATTATTCGTAATTCCGT
The DNA here is from genome assembly GCA_963454935.2 of Ilex paraguariensis. Classification (NCBI taxonomy): domain Eukaryota; kingdom Viridiplantae; phylum Streptophyta; class Magnoliopsida; order Aquifoliales; family Aquifoliaceae; genus Ilex; species Ilex paraguariensis. The sequence continues at coordinate 333,023 of CAUOFW020002848.1, forward strand.
AATATTAACACGAGATCCTATCTCATTGCTCTATCGCCTCAAATAGAGATAACTGTTTCACCCCCTAGGCAATATACATGGCTAGATTATATCATCGCATAATTACCATTCATCACTTAGACAACTCAATCACAATATTAACTTTTTGTCTTTCAGATGTGATATAAAATGTGTAAGGGATAGAAATCGCTACGGGATTTCAGCCCTCCACTCGAAGGATTGCGGCTGACCTGGCGGCACGGAGTCCCAGTAGCCTTTACCTCTCTTCGGCCAACAGGACCCTTTAGTTAAGGTAATCCCACATCGGAAGAGAGTCGTCTCCCCCCTCGCATATAAGCCCTTGCACTCAAAAGATGAGGTACCCACTAGGCATTTTGCAAAGGGTAGAAATCGCTACGGATCTCATCCCTCCACTCGAAGGATTCCGGTTGACCTGACGTGTGCCAAAGCGACCACCCATTAACCTTTACTTCTCTTCGCCAATAGGACCCTTTAGCTAAGGCAATCCTACATCGGAAGAGAGTCGTCTTTCCCCCTCGCATATAAGACCTTGCTTTAGCTAAAGGGTCCTATTGGCGAAGAGAGGTAAAGGTTACTGGGTGGTCGCTTTGGCACACGTCAGGTCAGCCGGAATCCTTCGAGCGGAGGGATGAGATCCGTAGCGATTTCTACTTTTTACAAAATGTAAAGAAAAAGAATATAAAGTATGGACAAATGTCCCTTATTGGGATGTGTCATAAGACATTTGTGTGTGTGAGAGAGAGAGTTAAGTAGTGTGAGTCATGCTGACGGGCTGGAAAATCAGCCACTTGTCTATGACTAGAGTAAATAAGCAAGGGAAATAATAAAGAATGAAAAGGATTATGGCAACTGAGAAAAGAATATGAGGAGAGGTGGGAAACCGAGAGAAGATAAGGTAAAAAATTAAGAGATGGGGTGGTCCGAGAGTTTTGCAAGAAAAATTTAAGGATGATTTATGCTTCCTTTGATACAAGATTCTAGTGTGTTAACCACAATAGCTCGCTGATTATATTTATTGATTGAGGATTGTGTAAATGGTTTTTTCATAATATGCATCCTTAATTAAATCTCTTTGCAAATAGTGTTTTATTGATATCATCCTTATTGTGTTCGGATTATTGTATTGTTTAGTTTTGAATTTCAATATAATGTTCCATACTGAGTGGTGCCTAGAATATCGTCGAGACGAACCAGGTATAAAGTCATTGATGATTTGAAAGTTTCGAATACTAATTTTCGTATGATTTTATCTTGTGTATTTGTAAAAAATATTTTTTTTATTTCTTGTTTCTGTGAGTAGTTGTTCGAGTATTATCTAATATTTTTACTTTGTATATTGTGTTTTAAATTGCTTACTAGGCCTCCCAAGCTCACCCCCCATTTTCCCTCTTAGTTATAAGTTGAACTAGAAATGAAATTTGATGGAGAATCGCGTCAAGTAGAATATCAAAGATTTTTGACCGATTGTAATTAATTTTATCATCGGAAGATTATTCATTAATTTTTGAGGATCTTAGTGATTCCAAAATTTAAAAGAACATGATGAGTATCATATTAAAATTTTCATCTAAGAATTGTATATTATTTATGAAACTTGAATTTGGGTTGTGGAGATTGTTAGCAATTTGAAGTATATGAAATTGGATCAGGACCCTACACATATCGACTAGACTAAGATTTGTGTAGTATATGCATATGGCATAGCTCTCATTAGGACAGAGACATTTCACTGCAGCATATATTTCATGCTACATGTGCCCGACGATCAATTAAGGAGGTGAAGGAATAGATCTCTGCTTCTTTACCGTGTGAGTCCTCTGAGTTATTATTAAATGATCAAGTTATTTTGTATAACCAAACATTCTATTTATTCTTTGAGTTTTGATTATATCACGAAGTGAAAGAATTAATGGTCAGCTAGTTTGGCATAATACTTGTGGCCATGGGTGATTCTATCTTTTGGGACATTTATGGGAAAATAGTTAGTTCTGAAATAAGTGACATAAGGGTGAAAAGAAGACCATTTACAACATCCCACAATATAGTTTTTCTCAACAACTTAGGGCGCTATGTTAGATAGTGACAAAGTAAATATATAGGCAGAAACTACAAGGAGTTAAGCATGCTCATGTGTAATGAGGGATTAAAGATGCTTGAACTAGTGTAATCGAATGGGTTTAGGGTACTTGAGAGACCACCTTTTTAGGGTTGATGTGTCTACGCTGACTCTGTAGAGTTCCTAATATATAGCTCCCAAAATTGTAGTTGTGCTTAGCAGTCGCACAACCCATTATCCTGGATGAACTAACGTTAGTGTATATGATGAATTAAGAGTGATGACATTGTCATACCCACCATGTGCAAGTGAGGGATATTAGATATTGGGTTGGGTCATGGACCCAAATTGGGTGCCCATTGTGAGTTGACCCAATTGGAGAATGCCCAAATGGGCATAACTATTGGAGGTGTCCTTTATCACCCAAAATACATGTTTGTTAACATTTAATAGATATGTCTTTGAAGGATGTGCCTCTTGGTGATATGTATTAGTTGCCTATATAAACCCAAGGCAATCCAATATAAAAAATATGATAATTCATGTAACATTGAAAACTCTTGTTCTCTTTTTGTTTCTCCATCCCTAAATAATGCGCAACGGGGCTTTTGTGTGTGTGGATATTTGATGTTGATTCTTCTTGTGTAACATCACCATATTGCTTGAACAATAAAAGAAATGATGGTTTCAAATTCCAAAGAACATAGAACATCCTCAAAGTTTTCGGGATTAAAAATAAATAAGATATGTCTTTGATCCTACGTTTTTGCACTATGTATACGATTTACAATATAAAATATATTTATTTAAAAATCATTTACGTTCAATGGAGTAGTGATGTATACTAAGAGTTGGCCAAAATTCTTCCCAAGTAAGATTTGACCATACTTTGAACTAGGTCTTGAACAAAATGCATAAGAGTTGTGCATTTGTTAGTGCTATGAACAACATAACCATAGAGTTATCATTTTTTTTTTCTTATTTTGAAATATGAAAATACTAGTTAAGTTTTTACATTCAAGTTTTGTGCATGAAAACTCCATTTATTGAAGTTGCATTTGCTAGTTAATTGTAATTAAGCTTTCTATTTGTTGACAATATATAAAAAGAGAATTAAATCTCGGTAAGATAGCAAAATATTATTTTGTGGAATGAATGTAAGTTGCAATTTTTACAATAATTTTTTTAGAAAAAAAAAAAGACGTGGTTGAGGATTGCTTAGTCATGTGTTAAATGAGAAACCAATTATGATTATTGTCAGTTTTTGGATAATAAGCTACTAGTACCCAATCTTTTTTCTAGTTGTTTTGATTTTAAAATTTAACTTTAAAGAGAAAAGGTACAACTCATAACAATTGGAGGATAGTCAATTAATCATCCAAAAATTGTGTTAATATCAAAACAATAATCGAGTTTAATTTTTTCTTTGAAAATTCTTAAAAAATTATTTTTGGGTACCAAATTTCATTTTCCGTTTGATGGCGCTATGAGCAACTATCTCAATGGCCTATGCCTAGTTCTAGCCTTACTCGGGTGGACGTACGAGTTTGTGTAAATAATGAATAAAGGGTGTTTGCATACAAGAACTATTTGAATATAAGGGTGAGGAATAATTGCAAAGTTGGAAAAAAGGAGAATTACACATAGATTTAATTATTCAGATTTATTGACATTTAAAATATTATATATAAGTCCTCTGAAGTTTGTATGCGTGTAACACTTCAAGGGAGAATTACACCTATATCACTAAGATAATATAATTATATACTAATTATAATTTTTTAAGAAAAATTAAATTTTTATTTTTGATTTTACAATAAATATCATAATAGAATATGTAAAATTTAAAATATTTGATATTTTATTTTTGATTAAAATATTTTTAGTCTAAGTATAATATTTTAAACTTGAGGGATCTAAGTATTACATTCCTACAAACTTCAAGGAGTCTGAGCGTGACTTACTAATGAAAATTGACGGTAGGTGTCTAAGTATTACGTGTTTACAAATTTCAGGGATTTGTATGTAATATTTTAAATATTACAGATTTGAGTGATTAAATGACAAATTTTAAAGGATCTGAATGTAATTATTCCTTAAAAAAACATCATTTTCATGAATTTGGTAGGAGACAGTTTTGGAAAGAGATTAGTTCAGGCATGAGTAAGTTGGCCAAACACCTTGAATAAAAAACAAAAAAAAGTAAGTTGTGGAGGGGGAAGCGGAGTGTATTATTAGAAACAATGGGTAATTGCTGAAATTCTTTCATACTATAATGGTTTCAAAATTGTAATTTTCACAATTATTTTGTAAATAATTTTTCAGAAATCAGGCGATTTCAATTGTAAGTAGATTGGGACCCACGTTAAATTAGGCGATTCCCAATTTTGAAGTTCAGCAAGGCTTCATGGATCTTAACGTACAATATCATAAAACAAAATCAAAATCGAAAATGTGGTCGGAGGCTGGTGATGTTGGGGGTTTTGAAATCGTGCCTTTTACTTTGAGCCCTCAAAAATCCACAAAGACGTTGAACTGATTCCGGCGGTGTCGATGATCACCTACACCTGACGGCAATAACTCCGTGCTCCAATGGCTTTTCAGTACGTCTTAACTGAGCTTTCTCGGCGCTCCCTTTCTTTCTTTCTTTCTTTCTTTCTTTCTTTCTCTTTTGTCTGTGTGAAAAGCATCGTATCGACCAAACTGCATTGGTTTTTCGTTCATGATTTCAGGGTCTATAAGTATATATAATGGAATCGTTTAGATGTTAAATGGGGTTGTATTAGATATTTTCCTTTTGTTTCGCTTTAAGTTTCTATTATTGCAGTGGTTATGAGCCTGTTCTCTGCTCCACGGTACTTACAGTTATCGCTAGACGAAGAAAGTTAGTTTCGGATGTGTAAAAAGCATTGGGTATCACACAATGTGCTAACAAATATATGTTTACACATGGGGTGGAGGCTGTAAATTAGTTTCAATCTTAATTTCATGACCTTGTACCCACACCAACATTTGGTTCCCGGGCTCTGCATTAGTGTCCTCGGGCAAATCAGTAGACACAAGTTGGCGGATTTTAGTTCGTGTCTCCAACCCATTTTGTATTTACAAACAGTTTGATCATTGCATCGTGTATCTGTGTTATTTTANATTAGTTTCAATCTTAATTTCATGACCTTGTACCCACACCAACATTTGGTTCCCGGGCTCTGCATTAGTGTCCTCGGGCAAATCAGTAGACACAAGTTGGCGGATTTTAGTTCGTGTCTCCAACCCATTTTGTATTTACAAACAGTTTGATCATTGCAAATGTTTAAGTTATTCAATTAAATTACACACCGAGATGAAATTGATGCTAGATTATGCAAATTATTTTATACTTGATTTTAGTTTTTTTATATGGCATTATATTATACGGAGATAGCTCCTTTTGGATTACAGCCTTTTAAGTTGAAGTTATTGGAGTACTGTTGTACTGTTTTTGCATATCCTGCCATTTTGTTAGATCTAATTTTTTTCTCATTCTATTTTAGTTTCGAGTCATTATGTATGCACAATATGCTCCATATAGATGTAGATACTTGTAAAAGGTGAATTCCTTCCAATTATATCTGATAAATGCTATGTTCTTAAATTATAATTGCGTTACTTAGCACATATTGTTAGTTTTGCAATATGATCATGGACTGGCATTTTCCTTGTTTGTATTTTGTTTATTTGTCGTACATTGTGATGGATTTTAAGTGAAATTTTATGTCCTCTATTTGATTTGTAGGTATTGAAACTTTAAGCAACAGATTTCTACATTCAGGGTTATTTTGTTAATTTATAGAAGTTGAATAAGAGATGGAAGAAAAACTTGAGAGTGTTGAGGATGCAGAGAGTGCTTCAATGGATTCTCTCATTGATGATTCTGGTGACGATGAAACATCAACATCTGGCCACGATGATGATTTGCATCTTGAGGCAAGTCAATATAGATGTTTGGATTTTTGGCTTTAAGTTGTTTTCTTTCTTCTTGAAGTTTAATGTCATGAAATATTTGAGCACTTCTTCTCTTCATATTTTATACCTTATATGCACAAGTCAATGTAACTTTGGTCCTTAATTTCATTCTCGTTTTTTGTTGTGTAGACACCTTTGATTGAAGAAGAAATAGAAGAGCTAATTGCTGAGCTCTTGCAAGTTGAGAGTAAGGTTTGATTTTCCTTTGCTTAGTTACCATTTCTTTTTGCTTTGTTTTGTGTTGTTTTTTTTTTCTTCTATTCTTATTTTGTTCTTTGATGTTCCATTTTAGGCTGCAGAGGCCCAAGAATCCCTCGAAGATGAGTCACTAACGAAAGTAGAGGCTGACGTTAGGGAAGAGTTGTCACAATCATTACATGGGGATGAAGTAAGTTTTCCAAACTAGATCCTCATTTCTTTCCTAGATTTTGTTGCTCCTGCCTATTACTGATGCTTACTCTCTCGTTCACAGCTGGAGAAGGCCATTGCGGATGAAATGGAAACTTTCAAGGAGGAGTGGGAAGCTGTGCTTGATGAGCTTGAAACAGAGAGTGGTCACTTGTTGGTCTGATTCCCTTTCAATTCTGAGCAAATCTTTTTTTTTTTTTAGTGCCAAATGCTTTATCCTTCTATTCTATCATGGCACTATTAGTTGTTGCCGCTATCATAATCATCTTCACCACTCGAACGTGCACCACAATTGGCTCAGCCCCCATCACCATCTTCCTTGGTGAAATTAGGCAGTGAAAGTAAAGTTCATTGTGTTCCCACACCAACATTTTAAAATTGAGAACAAAATCTCTTAGATTAAAGTTTGAGTGTGAAATTCAACTATATTGCTTCTTGTTATTTTTGTTTCTTTTCTTGAGCTTATACATATGTATGTGTATATGTGTCAACCTTGCTGGATGATGGAATATCCATCTTTTGCAGTTTAGGGCAGTCTGTGGCTTGGTCGACCCCCAAATTATATGCCTTTTTGGAGTAGTTGAGATACTGTCCAATGAAAAAATGACAAGATGGCCAACTATGAAGGCATCACTTTTATGTTTCAAATAAAAATTGTAAGGGGAACTAATTATTGTGCTCTGATGTGTTGAAGATGAATTGCTAGTGAAAAATAGGAGAACTGAATGATGTGGGAATAGAACTACTATTCAGCAATGACTTCCGATACTACCCTAATTTTATGAATATCTTGTAGTTTTAAAAATCTGGTGGACAAAGTGTTGGTCACGATGGATGATGAATTTTGTTAGATTCATGGTTAACTACTGTTTTCGTTTGTTTCCTTTCTCCATATCTACTCTCTGTCTCCTTGAGTTGGGAGGTTTGGCATGCACAATTCTCTTAGGAAAGGATTCTGCTTTTAATGATTTATTTGCCAGTGATTTGAGGTGACTTTTATATTCCATGATTTGCTACTTTCTTTGTTTAGTGCATACGAGTGGCACATCAATTTCTTTGTTTCTGTCCAGGNCTAATTATTGTGCTCTGATGTGTTGAAGATGAATTGCTAGTGAAAAATAGGAGAATTGAATGATGTGGGAATAGAACTACTATTCAGCAATGACTTCCGATACTACCCTAATTTTATGAATATCTTTTAGTTTTAAAAATCTGGTGGACAAAGTGTTGGTCACGATGGATGATGAATTTTGTTAGATTCATGGTTAACTACTGTTTTTGTTTGTTTCCTTTCTCCATATCTACTCTCTGTCTCCTTGAGTTGGGAGGTTTGGCATGCACAATTCTCTTGGGAAAGGATTCTGGTTTTAATGATTTATTTGCCTGTGATTTGAGGTGACTTTTATATTCCATGATTTGCCANTCTCTTGGGAAAGGATTCTGGTTTTAATGATTTATTTGCCTGTGATTTGAGGTGACTTTTATATTCCATGATTTGCCACTTTCTTTGTTTAGTGCATACGAGTGGCACATCAATTTCTTTGTTTCTGTCCAGGTCTAGTTTTCCGTTGATCATAGATGTCACAGAAAGTAAAGGTTGGAACATTTTTCACTTTGTTACATGCTCCAACTCTCTCTCCATATACATCGATATATAGTCATACAGTGTTTTGAAAAGCTCGCCTAGGCGAGAAGCGAGGCGAGGCGAGGCGAGCTTATCTCACCTGGAGGACCCTAGGAGAAGCGAAAGTGAGCGAAGCGAGGAAGAAGCAAAAAAAGCGAAAAACCGAACGCTTTATTATAAAAAGCGATTCTGCTTCACTTTTTTTTTTTCTGATTACAGATTAGTAGTCTCTTTTATTTTTTAATCACTAATGACTTTTTTTTAGACTATTGCTGGTCTATTTTTTTTTTTTTCTAATAAATAATGTTTCGAACAAAACACATTTTTTTTTTTCCTTGTGTTGCTGAATTCATTTAGAATATTTGTGGGACGTGGGAGTCAAGCGACTGCACTGCATGACAATTATGATAAAAAAAGAAAGCAGGAGTATCAAAAATGAGGGTAAATAATAGATTCTTCTACAAAGAAGTGTCTCTGATATGTCTTGGTTATACTTTTCCCTTTTCTTATATATATACAAATGGTACCAAAAAGTGGTCTATGCTTATACCATGTTTAATTATTTTAGTACATGTGAAATGTGCCTCTGTTCTGCTTTTTTTTATTCAGTATATAATTACATATGAAATTGTTTACAATTGATTCTGCTCCTGTCATGATCATTGTGCTTCTGTTTTTTTTTTTAACTCATTCTGCTTCTATTTTTTTTTGTTGATTCTGTTGCTGCTTCGATTTTGCTGTCCTGTGTTGCTTTTATTTTTTTTTATCCTCATTCTGCTTTTTTTTTTTTGTTGCAAATTCTGCTGTTGTCCTGATTCTGCTTCTTTTGTTGTCCTACCCTGTCAATATGAAAATGTATACAATTGTTAGTATTTGTTTGAATTTAAATGTTTAAGTTATGACTGTTATTAAGATTTGAGATATTATTAGTGTTTTTTTTAATTTAAATGTTTATGGTTTTACTTGCATTTAAATATTTAGTATATATAAAATTAGAACTTAGATTATTTTAAAAGTAATTAAACTAAAATATATATATTTTTTAACTGTTCGCTTTGCTTCGGTAAAGCCTGTCGCTTCGCTTCTCGCCTAGGCGTTAGGAGCCTTGGTCGCTGCGGTTTGCTTTACGCCTTAAATAACACTGTAGTCATATATATATATATATATATTTTTTTTTTTTAATGTGTATGCCCATCTATCTATCCTAGGCTTCTTTCATCCACATTTGTTTGAGAAAATTTGAGTACTTATTTGCTTGTAGTCTGCATCTTCTTCCTTGCAATTATTTTTTTGCGTGTTTTGAGGTTTCTTTTGTTTTCTCAATCTTTTTTGTTATCTTGTTGTTTCTGTCTTTTTATGCATGGCCGGTGTTTGATAATGAAATCCAGAAAGTTTGAAAGTTTTCTTGTCTTGTGATTTTAGGTGNGAAACTCTTTTAAACTCATGAATAAACGAACATCAGACGTAGAAGAAGGAACGTTAGTAAAAAAACGCACAAAACTCCAAAGAAAACAAAAGAGTTAGAAAAAACAATAGAACAACAAAGACAGAAAAGTACGTACCGGCCACAAACTATTACTTTAGGTCTTTCAAACCTTCAAAAGAACAGGACACTAAAATCCCCAACAAAATTCTATTGTTCATTTTACGGTTTTTGTAATGATTGTTTACGAAGATGGTTTGACCTTCTTAATAGAGCCGACAAGATTCTAATTAGAATTTTCCTTGTGTTATCCATGGTTTCCACTCAAAAGGAGTGCACTTATTTAAGTAAGAACTAGAAAAAGTGGATTATNCAAATGCTTCTACGTTTGACCTTCTTAATAGAGCCGACAAGATTCTAATTAGAATTTTCCTTGTATTATCCATGGTTTCCACTCAAAAGAAGTGCACTTATTTAAGTAAGAACTAGAAAAAGTGGATTCTGCACCTGAGGTGATTTGAGTTCTTTGGTTATAATTATGGCTATGATTAGGACTTAGGGATACTACTACCCTCGGAGATCCTTTTTCGTTTTGGAAGATTCCCTCAACGATGGGTTGTTTCTCTCCACCCAAGCTCTGATTAGAAATGTGCCACAATGTTATGTCTCTCTTGGAAATTTATTTCACCGGTGTATCATTCCTAGCTTCCTTTGATTAGTTATAAGGTTGGGGACGGGTTTGGGATTCTATTTGGGAGGATACTCGGAAGGGTCAGTCACCTTTGGGTACTTTTTTGTATGACTTTATCGTCTTTCTAATTCTTCTCGTGTGTGTAGACTTTGAATCGTGGATAAATAATGTAACTTTTCTTGTAGCTTTTATTCCTCCCTTGTAGACTTTGAATCGTGGATAAGTTATGCAACTTTTCTTGCAAACTCTTACAATATCCATTCCTTCTCCTTTAACAAACTCATTTGGAAAGTAGAGAGCTCCTCAAAAGTCAAAGACTTTTGTTTGGTCTATTTTTTTTCTCAGTAGGGGGAATACTACCAATATGTTGCCGGTGGGACGACCTAATAAAAGTCTGAGTCCTAATGTTTGTTTAACTTGCATGTATAAATATATTTTTGTAGATTGACAATTATTCAAGTTTTCAATCAATATGAATTAATATACTCACCTTGGGATAAACTTTACACTCAAATCAATCCACCAGTCAAACCCTTGATGAAGCCAACGTTGGTGTAGTCGCCTCCACACATAAATGATACATGAATATCATCTGTATGTGCATTATGACATGAATGCACATGCATGTATGCTAGCTTAAATTTGAATTAATTCCTTCTAGTCCTTTGCACAAGTGATAGAAGATATACAAAAAATTCCTATTTGGTTAAATTTGAGGTGCAAGTAGTGAAACAATACAATTCCAAGTCTAAAATTAATGTATCAGCTAACTATTTTGTGAATTTTGGTCCCCTCTCTCTACTTTGATTTTTTTTAACGAAACCATTTTCATTGCAAAAATAACTTCTGAAGCTTTCAATCATAGGTCATGAGTTAAAATCGGAGTTTTGTGTAAAAAGTTACACTCATTTCTATAGGTTTTTAAGCTGGTTGGCATTTCAGCAGTTGTAGATTTACCGCCATATTTAGATTAGCACCAGTCTTCACTTAGAAAGAATTAGTTAATGCACCCTACATGGTTGAAAANTGTAGATTTACCGCCATATTTAGATTAGCACCAGTCTTCACTTAGAAAGAATTAGTTAATGCACCCTACATGGTTGAAAAGATCTACGAGTCTAGGTTCTAACACATCCAATGCGTCAGATCTGAGTTCCCTAGCAAGAGAAATGACCATTTCCCCACAGGGTCACAAGTCCCGTAACCGTGATTATCAAAATCTTGATCTAGAGAGCTTAGGATCTTACAATCCAAGATTAATGACTGTTTCCCCACTACAACCATTTCTTGCCTTATTCAAATTATTCTAACATCTACCAACATTCATGAGATAAGACACATCAAATGCATGAACTCATCATAAAAGGAATTAGAATGTAAAAATTGAAGGTCTGCACATTCAAGTTGCTCCCTTCCAATCAAACCCTAGTTTCTAAGTTTCAAGAACACCAAAATCCATAATATGATCCTTCTATTTTCAATTAGGAAGTTCAAACATGCAATTCATGCATGAAATACCATATATTTGAGATATGGGTGCAACTAAATGATTTTATCTTAACGTAGATGTGAACCANTCATGCAATTCATGCATGAAATACCATATATATTTGAGATATGGGTGCAACTAAATGATTTTATCTTAACGTAGATGTGAACCAAATATAATCGGACTTCATCTGGGTTGCTTGCTAGTCTTAATATTGATTTTCTGGTACGAAAACCTTCTAGATCACAGCCAGTGACAAGTTCAAGCTTANCAAATATAATCGGACTTCATCTGGGTTGCTTGCTAGTCTTAATATTGATTTTCTGGTACGAAAACCTTCTAGATCACAGCCTGTGACAAGTTCAAGCTTAATACCCAAGTTAAAGGCTTTGAGAGATGGAGCTATGAAGAATATGCAAGGCTTGTTTATGGAGCAAAACGTGTGTGAGAGAGCACCAGAAAACCAAGCTTATCTTGCATGTATATATAAACTTTGCCTTGCAAGCTTCTGGTGAGTTGGTGTACAATTCAAGGGAATCTTATTAAAGTCTTTGCTATTTACTTCGTAGCCCTTCAATTTCTACTCATTCTTACAATTGACACTAACTTTCACTCCTTCTAAGTGATAGTTTTAATACATTATAATATGCTTGTAACCTCTTTACCACTTTATAACTTAGCCCATCTAGTTATCAACAAAAATTATGTTTTAGATCCTCAAAGCATGGAAAATGTTATGCAATGTATGTGCAGGTCNCAAAAATTATGTTTTAGATCCTCAAAGCATGGAAAATGTTATGCAATGTATGTGCAGGTCTAACATTAAATTTTGGGGTTTTGGGAAAATCAAAGGTGCCTAGGTTTTGTGGAGTTGTGCTTTAATGGCGTTTCTTTAAAATATTTGTTTAAAAAAAATGTAAGAATGTTCAAAAATCGATCTATTAAATTACAATTAGTTTGGGACAAAATGGAGTTTCTCGCTCCTTAATTTACAAAATCCGTTGGGAAGTCCAGTTAGATCTTCAAAGGGAGTGGAAAGCGTTTTTATATATGTCTTTTTCATTTTCATGTTATGGTTGCCTCTATTTTTTCTTTTTATCTCTTGTGAGGACATCTTGTTCTCTATATTGTAATATTTTTCTTTCTTCTCTATTTGAACTATACACTTTTTTTTATCCATAATAATGTGTTGGGCCAAACATGTGTTATTATGCCTAATAGAGACAAACATTTCTTAATGACACCAAACAAGGCCATAAATTCACTACTATCATTTTGTGTGACGGATAAAGTATTATTTCTTTAAATTAGGTCTACGACTAGGTCAACACTATAGTCGTAGCTTGACCTGGCCTATGACCATTTCTTTGGGTGGAACTTTCGCTCTGCCTAGACCATGGATAATCCTAATGCCAGCAATAATGGTCTTTCGCGTTAGGTGGTTGTGATGTCTATCGATGTTGACTGACGATGATAGGTGCCGCTGCAATGGTGAAGTTACAAAGTCTAGGATGGTGAACCTAGATAGTATAAAACTTGAAGTTGAAGTCACGGGAACAAAGCATTTAAGGTCACGGGAACAAAGCATGCCTAGGACATTACAGGTCAGATTACCTCTGGTCCAGAAGTGATGAATATCAAACAAGAAAACATTATTTGGTTTGAAAGATTCAATATACATCTGCATACCTATTAAGGATGAGGGCTTGATTGAGCAACCTAAGGCTATGCCCAACCAATGTAACTTGTGATTCGACTCATTAAGCTATCTAATGGGCAACGAAGTATGTGGCCTTACGGTACTTTCTGCTCAACGATACAATTGATTGGATCAGACTCCATCGCTTTGAAATAACCCAAGATGGATAAAGAGAAGTCATCATTGGTAAGCTAGAGCTTATACGAATAGATGTTTGGCCAGAGCGGTTAGTGTTATATTATGTTAAGATGTGTTTCTAGCTTAAGGGTATTTTTGGTATTTTGTGGTTATATATAAATTGAAATGTAGTTGTGTAACCCTAACACACTAGTCTCTTCTCCTAATCTTCTTTTATTCTTATTTTTCGTCTCTTTGTCTCTAAACTCTAAGAACTTCACTCTAATTTGGTATTAGAGTATTGATCAAAATTTACAGTTGGAATTCAACGGAAACCTATTCAACAGTGGTTCAGTTAGCATCATTCATGTCAAAAAAATTCGAAAAACACCAAGACAGATTTGACTAGGCCTTTTACAATTACAATTACTTGATTGGAATTTTTTGAAGCTATTTGGCTAGTTTTTCAAAATTTTGACAATTTTTGGGATTTATTGTTTGAAACTCAGATGTACAATTTATGTGCAATCTGTTAGTTTTTTTGGTCGATTCTTCTTGTAGAGGTGCGAGTGGGGTTAATATTAAACTAGGGGTGTAACTTGGGCGGGTTGAGGGATCAACCCTAGCCCAACCTAGGTATAAATACTTGAACTCTAACCCGACCTCAACTTGAGATACTCAACGTGAGTATTGCTTGAGTTGATTTTGGATAAGTTCGGGTGAATTCGGGTTCAATTAGGGTAGATTTCGGGTTCATAATTTGGGTTCACAATTCGGGTTCATCCACATCCATGAGCGTATTCTCACCGTGCTTGGCCTTTGGAACTCGGCTTCTTAGCGGCCATGCTTAGCTTCTCAGCTGTTTCTAATTACACCGGATTCGTGAACATCCAAGAACAAAAGAGCTTAACAGAAATGAATCCCTAAAAATGATCACTTTGTATATATAGCAGAAGTAAGAGATAGAAAGAAGAAATTTGAGTCTTATTAAATGATTTTGTGTGGAAAAATTTTGCCCACCCCAAACCACCACCACCCAAATCGCAAACAACCACCCAACAAAGATGAGCACTCCATGTTTTCGGTTGAGATGAAGAGAGGTAGCAGACGAAGAGGGGGAGTAGATGGAGATGATTGGGCAGAGAACAAGAGAGACAGAGAACGAGAGAGAGGCAGAGAACGAGAGAGAGGCATTCTGCCTTAGGCGGAGGCGCATGAAGGATTAGGGAACCCTAGTTGTCTTGTTATGGGCTTTATATATATGTNTCATCAATTTAAGTCACATATTGAGTGTTTTTTTGGGATCTTTTCAATTCCTTCCTCTTAAAGTTTTTGGACGTGTTTATTTCGTACATGGTAGATCATCCAAGGAAAAACTTGGTCCAAAGGTTTTGTGGTGTATTTTTGTTGGTTATTCTCCCACCCATAAACTTTGGTCGTAGCTACATTTATGGAAATTATGGTCGCTCAGGCCATTGTACCTTTTAATTATGGTATGGTATTGTCAATTCCGAACATTGGGCTACTTTATTTGTTTGCCATATCTTTGCTAGGTGTTTATGGAATTATTAAGTGTGACCAACCACAGTCCTAGAAGATTTATGTTACCATGAATGTTATCTTTTGTAAGTTTAAGTCTTTTTTTCTTCGCTCCAACCATCTTTACTGTGGTATGTCAGGAGTCTTTTTTTTCTATTGTTTTTCTAGTGAGATACTCATAAAGGGGAGCAACAAATTATTGGTACCAATGATCCACTTGGTACTTTGAAGATTTATTCTTAGCATCGAAAGGTACAGATCACCCATATGTTGCCGAGTTAGTTCCTTCACTCCAGTATTAGAATCTCTTATTGTCTTACTCGGTAATGAGTTTCCAGTTGTCACTCTTGTTATTGATAATCTAATTGTTAGTGGTTGTGAGCTTCTTATTATAGTTAGAAAAGGTGTTTGAGCTTATACGCAACACCCATCTCTAATTTTGTCTTTCATGATTCGTCGTCTCCGTTCTATTGTACGTTTATTTCCTGCTTATCTTCTATATTTTTTCCTTAGGGTTTGAAGGAAGCTCTCAGTGATCCAAAGTGGAGAGAAGTTATGGTAGGGCAAATGAGAGCCCTAAAAAAGAATCACACATGGGAATTAATTCCACTTCCTATTAGAGCAAGGGCACTTGGGTGCAAATGGCTATTTACGGTCAAACAACAAGCTGATGGGACAATTGAGCGATACAAGACAAGGATGGTTTCTAAAGGATTCACTCAGATGTATGACATTGACTATCAGGCAAAAAGTGCCCCAATGGAAAGGATGAATTTTATACATGCCTATTCTATTGTATAAGTAATTTGGGGTAGAGCCTACAACAGTTGGATGTGAAGAATGTCTTTCTCCATGGAGACTGAGAGGAGAAGGTATATCTGTAGGTTTGTCATCTTAGATAATTGAAGGGAAGATGTATAAGTTAAAAAAGTTACTTTATGGGTTGAAATAATCACCTAGAGCTTGGTTTGACTGGTTTCTCAAAGTCATGTTTAAATTTGGATATAATAGTCATGTTGGTCGTGCTATGTTCATTAGATAAGTAGATGATGAGATAACAGTTCTCATTGTATATGTGGATGATATAATGATAATTGGGTAATAGTGTTGGTGATGTTGTGGATAAGGAGAGGTATTAGAGATTTGTGGGGAGATTGATATATCTTTCTCATATTTGGCCAGATATTGCTCATGCGGTGGGGTTTGTAAGTTAATTCATACATGATTCTCGAATCCCTCATTTTGAAGCTGTTTATCGTATTTTCAAGTATCTCTAGTTACCTGAAAATGGATCTTGTTTTTCAACAATGGACATTTGAAACTGGAAGCATTCACTGATGATGCAGACTGGACAAGTTCGGTGGATGACAAAAGATCCATTTCGGACCACTACATCTTGATAGGAGAAAACATTATTACATGGCGAAATAAAAAGCAAGCAGTGGTAGTAAGGTCTAGTATCGAGACTGAATACAAAGTAATGATCTATTGTGATTTTGAGCTTATGTGGCTTCCAATTTTATTAGGTGAGCTCACAATTTGTGATAATGGGCCTATAAGATTATACTATGATAATAAGACAACCATTAAAATTGCACACCATTCAATTCAACATGATAGAACTAAACATGTTCAAATTGATTGACACTTCGTCAAAGAGAAGCTAAACAAGGGTTTGATTTGCATCCCTTTTGTGAAATTAGAAAATCAGTTGACCGATGTTTTCACAAAGAGCGTTAGTAGTAATTTTTTTCATCCTATTGTTTACAAGTTGGCATGAGAGATATATACACCAACATAAGAGAGTGTTATGTTATGTTAAGATGTATTTCTAGTTTAAGGGTGTTTTTGATACTTTTGTATATACATTGGGATGTAGATGTATAACTCTAACACTACTCTCTTTCTTTGTCTCTTTGCTTTTGAATCGTAATGACTTCACAATCTAACTATTAGATAATCAAAGGAGATACTTAAAGAAGGTCATGCGAGTGGATAATAATTAGAGCTTATCTGAGCTCTCTCAGACACATATGTGAGTAGAGAGGTCAACGAATGAAGCAAAAGGCCAAAGAGGGTCATTAGACTGGATACACCAAAGTTTTCAGGGACTCTTGAATAGGAATGTGTGGCCAAAGATGTCAACCAATGATAATGAATACCTACGGCTAGGCCAGACAATCGTGCTGGACCATCTTAATTTGTGTCGGTTCTTAGATGGTTTGTGTTAAAAACCATTCAACCCGTATACAACTTGTTTATTAAATGGGTATAAATTGCAAAATTGAATAGTTTATTTATTAAATGGGTCAACCAACCCAACCCGTGTTGCCTGCCAATTCTATAACAAAAAATTCTTAATTAAAATTCCCAACTTTGCAACAAATTGGGTCAGCTATTAAACCAGCAATATGGTGATAAGAGAATAAGTGGGTGATAAATGAGTAATTGTGTGGTAAACACGTAATTGAGTGATACGACAATTTATTAAAGGGGTAATCTGGTCCTATACCGGTTAAGGTACTCCACCTGAACATGACTTGTTTATTACGCGGGTTCACCCATTTAGCACCCAAACCCAAACTCAAACCCAAACCCAAATCCACTAATTTTGTGTCGGATAATCAGGTCATGTTGAATTTTGCCAAGCATACCTATGACAGTCCAGCGCTAGATGTGATGACTCTTTGAGTGTAGTATCCAATTCTCAATGGGCTTCTAAGTCCTACTTTGATGGGGATCTCTTCCCCATGAATGCCAGCTTAAGGACTTAGGTAAGCACATTTTCTCTGTAAATTCCGTACACTTTACCACCTTTGCTAAATTAAGCATCGGTGTGCCTCTGGCCATCATTCCATAGGTTTTTGGCAATTTGTTTGTTTTGCAAGATTGTGACATCTTGAGCGCATATGTCAATTACCATTCCTCATTTTGACAGGTACAAATTTTCCTCGTAAACCAACTTGGATAAAATCCTGAAATTGATAGAGATTGAAGAAAGAAGAAAGTAGCAGAAGAAAGCTACGGAAGAACAACTCGAATTTCAAGAAGAGAAATCGATTATTCTTAAGTTAATAATCTAGCCAAACCCATTTAATATAAATCCCTTTTTCAGGCAGCCATAAAATACCCACTTAATAACTTCCAAATATAATATCAGTGTAATATTTNGGATAAATCCCTTTTTTAGGCAGCCATAAAATACCCACTTAATAACTTCCAAATATAATATCAGTGTAATATTTAAGAATCGGCCACAAGCCTTTGACAAAGCTACAAAACGAATCCTCATAAGAAATACATACGAAGCCAACAAAGCAATCAGCTTTAGTAACAATGTTCTCTAGAATAGCTTAAAGTGAGAGCTCTTCTTGGAACTAGCAATTTGGCATCTAAGAAATGCATGCCCATGTCCCATTTTTGATTCATTGGACAAGTAAAATGAAAATTTCCTTCATTTTATGACCATGTCCATAAAAACCAAGAATCCAGGGATACTTAAGCATATCAGTTGTCATCAGGAATTATGCCTTCCCATACCAGTATAAAGCCAAAGCTTCTGCTTGATTGCATATGCTAAAACTGGGGGCTGTGAGAAAGCACTGAACAATTCTCTTTCCTGATCCTTGATCACACTTGTTCAAAAGTGACCTGGATTACTTAAAGACAACCATCAAAACTAATTTGATTTTCCCATCGGAAGTGCATGCAAGATCTGGGCAGACTTCATGTATAGCTTGAGGTGGGGCCACTTCAGGTTCCTCAAAATTACAAAGCCAGTCTATTTCATATATGATCCACACAAGGATCCTGTCCTTTAAAAATTGTACCTACCTTTCTGATTTCGCTGTTTGCACTTCTATTTTCTTCTTTGTTCATTAAATTTTATAATTACAGGCAATAATAGAAGCCAATAGCTTGGTTTTTTTTTGAATGAAATGAATTTCTATCAACTCAAGACAATTCTCGGTTTCAGCTACAGGAATCTTCTTTGCCTTAGTTCTTATATAGTGTGATTTGTTCCATTAAACAATAGACAATCATGTCTCTGTTCATATCTTTGGGCCTTTGCACACATATGTTTTGGTCTTCCTCTTGGTATTGCACTGCTGTGAGTTTGCAGCAAGTTACTTGTTTTTGGTGCAGTTAAACATTTTTGATAAAATATTGACTTTTTAAATTTTGGTTGATATAAATGAGCGCCGCTGGGGTAGCGTGGTTATCGTCCAGGCCTGCACGTGCATTTTTGGGAATGCCTGGCTATGTTATGACTCGAAATTCTTACTTTGCCCTTCATCTTAAATTATATAGCAGTACATTGAGTACATATAAATGTGTGTAAGGACCCACTGTTGTATATGTAAGATTTTCTTTGTTTATGTAGATTACTTGATTGTAAGTACAAGTTGCTGGAAAAGCAGTTTACTTTCTTTGTTCTGATGATTTCCTGTTTATCAGTATAGCAGCTATAATTTACTACTTATGCTTTATTTTATTTGTTTCTGTGAGCAGGAACAACTTGATGGTGCTGGTATTGAACTCTCAAGCCTCTATAAGTGGATTGAAAGTCAGGCTCCAAATGGTNCAATTTACTACTTATGCTTTATTTTATTTGTTTCTGTGAGCAGGAACAACTTGATGGCGCTGGTATTGAACTCTCAAGCCTCTATAAGTGGATTGAAAGTCAGGCTCCAAATGGTTGCTGCACTGAAGCATGGAAAAAGAGGACACACTGGGTCGGAACTCAAGTGACCAATGACATTACTGAATCAATTGCCAGCGCTGAAAAATATCTCCAAATCCACAGGCCTGTGCGAAAGTAGGTTTTTCTTTCTTTTTCAAATTCGGAATCCTGAAGGGGCGGAGAGTTATTTCTTATTTTGAAGATTTGCGTTGTGAGACAGACGGCATGGAAAAATGCTGGAGGAGGGTGCCAGTGGTTTTTTGGGGAAAAAAATTGCTATTGATGACAGCAGGGAAGCCAAGCAAGGCAATGTAGATTCTGATTGGATCTCTTTCAACAAGATAATTTCTGACCGTTCATCTGTGGATAGTACTTTATTTGGCAGTGAGAATTGGGCTTCTGTTTACTTGGCCAGCACACCACAGCAAGCTGCTGAATTGGGCCTTAAATTTTCTGGAGTTGATGAGGTCTGGTTTTCATGCTTGAATGTTGTTTTGATAGCTTGTGGCTAAACTACGCTGGACTCCTTTATCACTCTTGTGATACTTAAAAAACCGTAACTTCATTAGTTATCTATCCACATCTTATATTACTGCTGGATGCTTTATTGTGTAATATGTCACACTCCCTTACCCCTAACAACCAAGGAGCAGAAAAAAGGATATGATCTAGAATTTTTCCTGCTAATGAGCTCCCTCACTTCTTAGTTCTCCTTGGGTCCTGTAATTTCGAGTCTAAGTTTGTTTTCTTTCACTGTCTTTTATTTGTATATGGTGCACAAAATTTGGATTCTGTTTAGTTGAACTGTTTATTTGATTAGTCACTTTATCTGTTATGTGAAGGACATGCATTGAATAGAATTTTCTTGTTGCTTTGGGGGTGTGTGTAAGTATTTTGAAACTAACCAGTGGAGGCCTTAACAACAAATAGCGAGAGAGGCAGGGGGAATAATTTCCAAACAAGGATGTGCATAGGAAAAAAATGCGATGGATGAGAATATTTCTTACTAAGGTTTTGAAAAGGTTACATGACAATTTTGATACAACAATTACTTGGTCTGTTTGGACATTGCTTTTGACTTGGCCTTTAGATTTAGGAGCAGGGGTNATCTGTGGATAGTACTTTATTTGGCAGTGAGAATTGGGCTTCTGTTTACTTGGCCAGCACACCACAGCAAGCTGCTGAATTGGGCNGTCTGTGGATAGTACTTTGTTTGGCAGCGAGAATTGGGCTTCTGTTTACTTGGCCAGCACACCACAGCAAGCTGCTGAATTGGGCCTTAAATTTTCTGGAGTTGATGAGGTCTGGTTTTCATGCTTGAATGTTGTTTTGATAGCTTGTGGCTAAACTACGCTGGACTCCTTTATCACTCTTGTGATACTTAAAAAACCGTAACTTCATTAGTTATCTATCCACATCTTATATTACTGCTGGATGCTTTATTGTGTAATATGTCACACTCCCTTACCCCTAACAACCAAGGAGCAGAAAAAAGGATATGATCTAGAATTTTTCCTGCTAATGAGCTCCCTCACTTCTTAGTTCTCCTTGGGTCCTGTAATTTCGAGTCTAAGTTTGTTTTCTTTCACTGTCTTTTATTTGTATATGGTGCACAAAATTTGGATTCTGTTTAGTTGAACTGTTTATTTGATTAGTCACTTTATCTGTTATGTGAAGGACATGCATTGAATAGAATTTTCTTGTTGCTTTGGGGGTGTGTGTAAGTATTTTGAAACTAACCAGTGGAGGCCTTAACAACAAATAGCGAGAGAGACAGGGGGAATAATTTCCAAACAAGGATGTGCATAGGAAAAAAATGCGATGGATGAGAATATTTCTTACTAAGGTTTTGAAAAGGTTACATGACAATTTTGATACAACAATTACTTGGTCTGTTTGGACATTGCTTTTGACTTGGCCTTTAGATTTAGGAGCAGGGGTGGAGCCAGGAATTCAGAATAGGGATGGCACTTTAACTACAAGTTTTAATTAATTTTTTTAATCGATAAAAATAAAACAATACATTTATAGTTATTTATGTAGAGATCAATTGTAAAAAGTGGAATCATGGTGAGTTAGCACTGCTGCATGTGGATGTCATTTTTCTTAATGTTTGGTTTTTGGTTTACATGTAGCACTTTCTTGGTGTAATGCCTTGCAGTTGGATTTCTTGTCCAACTATGCTTCATTTTGTGTTGCATCAAGTTNCATGTTTGGTTTTTGGTTACATGTAGCACTTTCTAGGTGTAATGCCTTGCAGTTGGACTTCTTGTCCAACTATGCTTCATTTTGTGTTGCATCAAGTTGTTTTATTAATAAAATCNAATGTTTGGTTTTTGGTTTACATGTAGCACTTTCTTGGTGTAATGCCTTGCAGTTGGATTTCTTGTCCAACTATGCTTCATTTTGTGTTGCATCAAGTTGTTTTATTAATAAAATCTTTGTTTCTTATCAAAAAAAAAAAATTTGCACAAATGAACAGTACCAACAGGACTACAATGAACTAGAGGCAACAATAAATTCAACCGTAACAATCAAAAATAGGATAAACTACGCAGAACTAGCGTTGAATCAGCGAAAAAATGGGGAGCTGGCACTGAAAAACATAAAATGAGTACTGAACCAAACTGAAAACACCAAAATTGGTATTGAACTGGGCTGAAAAAAATTTAACTGACACTGAACTACTTTGGATACCACTAAAACAGCAACAAACTGGTCCAAAAACCACTGAACCAGAACTAAGTTGTGCTAAAATCACTGAACTGACACTGAATCGTGATCTCTTAGCTAGCCCTAAACTAGTGAAAACCACTGAGCTGACAGTAATCTGGTTTGAAAACACTAAACCGACATTGAAATGATATGAAAACCATCAAACCAACACCAAACTATGTTGAACACCACTGAATCGACACTAAACTGACCATTAAAAACATTGAAATGATACTAAACTGGGCTAAAATCACTGAACTGACACCAAGCTGTGCTGAAATTACTAAACCGACAATAAATTGGGCTAATAACACTGAACCATGATGAAAATCATTAAACCAACACCAAACTTGGCCAAAAAACCAGTGAACCCGCACTAAACTGAGCTTAAACACAAAACATGGATTTAACCGGATGAAAAACACTAAACTAGCACCAAGCTGGGCCAAAAAAAAAAACTAAATCGGGATGAACATAGATACGCAACAACTGGTGAGCAAAGAGATGACTACAACTTGATGTGTGTAGGCCTGGTATAATCCCTAGGGGATTGAGACGTGCTCGCCTCGGGCCGCACTCATCTATTTCGCTTTGATACCAAGTTGAAACTTGAATAGTTGAATATTATGATTTATGGAAAGAAAGAGATGAAGAATAAGAGTGGAAAAAATTGATAATGAAATAATATTATGTGTAGGGTTGGATAAAGTGTACACCCTGTTATCTATTTATATTATATTTAACTTGAAGATAATTGTAATATCAGGAAAACCGAACATTATATGAAAGTAACAAGAATGTAAAACTATAACAAAGTTGATTTTAGATTTCATTTTTGTTTTCCCTTCTTCTTCTTCCTCCTCTTTTTTTTTCACATATATATGTGGAAATCTTTATCCTTTTTGATTGTCAGGTGGAGGAAATTGATGACATTGAAGGTGATCCCAGTGACCCATTCTTTGCAGATGCCATAGCGAATGAAAGGGAATTAAATCTTTCTGAAGAGCAAAAGAGAAATTTCAGGAAGGTTTGTAAATGTTATTCTCTAGCAGGATGATATTCTTTCGTGCATGTAGTTTTTAGACCAAGTTTTTTTTTTTTAAATCTTAAAAGCATTGTTTCATTTTCTATGTGAATTTTTGGTTTGATTATTGTTAAGAACTAACTCATCTAAAAGCTTAAGATATTAGAGATGGTTTAACTTGAGTATTTATGCTTTATCACGCCACCTCACGTGAAGGCTAGATGCTAGGCATAGCCCATGGAAATCTTTTAAATTGTTAGGGTGGGGGTGAGATTTGAACACATGATTTCTTGTTTTGATACCATGTTAACAACCAACTCATCTAAAAGCTTAATTTGATTATCTTGCTATTTGTGCGTGTTTGTCTGAGGAAGCTATATTCTGTATGCATTATCTGGAAAATGATAGAAACAATTGTTCTAAATGTAATTTGGTTAGGGCTAAGGGAAGGTTATGGCTATTAGTTATCTAGATTGTCTTATCTCTAGATGCTATAAAACCCTAATAGTCTCTTAAGCATCTCGAGCATTAGGCCGCTCAAGGATATAACCCCAAAAGAGAGATTACATCATAAAAATATTACGAGTCAAAATTTTCTTTTATGCATCCTAAAAAAAGATTCGTAGATTTTAGGAAGCTCTAACCAAACTAAGCAATACAATGTAGAAAACCCTGGATGGATAACCAACAAATGAACTTTCAAAATGAACCAAATTAATCCTAACAAAGAATGAAAAACTACTTACTGATAACTTAACACTCCTAAAGCATAAAATTGCTAAAGGCACATAAGTGCTGGTTCCTTGATTTTCTTATTTATTGTTCCTGCATATTTCCCTCGGGTTCAACCACTAACTTTTTTAGCATGCAAATGTGGATTGCTCTGCTGGTATGCAAGAAAGTGGTTGAGATTGAAGAAGCACTGCTGGCTGTTGGCTTTGAATAAGTATAGTGATAAATTGACTTCAACCAACATGTCGTTGTCCTTTTGTTTATTGTCCCCAAGTCTGCCTAATGGAATATCACAAGAATTAAGAACACTTTCGTAATATGCAACCTTTGCTTTATATTGTCCTTTCTTGATCTTTAACTTGACAACAATGNGTTTATTGTCCCCAAGTCTGCCTAATGGAATATCACAAGAATTAAGAACACTTTCATAATATGCAACCTTTGCTTTATATTGTCCTTTCTTGATCTTTAACTTGACAACAATGTCCAACACATTTGTGGGTTCAAGACTCTAATGAGTAATGCTCTAATTGAATCGTTCACCCTAAAACCAAGGAAACTTGGTTTCTATTAGTGTTTGTTGTTGTCAGTAGATGAGGGTGCTATGGTAATTTTTAAGATTATATTTTCATATAAATACATGGGGTAAAGGAATNTAATTGAATCGTTCACCCTAAAACCAAGGAAACTTGGTTTCTATTAGTGTTTGTTGTTGTCAGTAGATGATGGTGCTATGGTAATTTTTAAGATTATATTTTCATATAAATACATGGGGTAAAGGAATGACTCTTTCCACATAGACCATACTCCTATTATTTGTCGTGCTCTTTCCGTTTATTCACTTTTGCAGGCATTGTGTATAACATTTAACTTGGCATCAATCACTAAAAGCTAGAACCTGTTGAGCATCATCTGAGGGTTGTTAGAGTACGAAATAAAAGCTTAATTGATGAGTAACGTTAGCATCCGTTCGACTGATACCTTGCTTAACCCATCATGTGGATATTTATGGTGAATTTTGCGAATTTTTAAAGCCGTTTGTTGTGTTCTTCCATTTTCAAGTATTTTTGGACTTTTGGACCTATTTTTTGAATCATATTTTTGGAGATTGTTCCGCTTAGTTTTCTATGATCTACCTAGCCAGCCGAGTCCAACTAACCCATATGGNCTGATACCTTGCTTAACCCATCATGTGGATATTTATGGTGAATTTTGCGAATTTTTAAAGCCGTTTGTTGTGTTTTTCCATTTTCAAGTATTTTTGGACTTTTGGACCTATTTTTTGAATCATATTTTTGGAGATCGTTCCGCTTAGTTTTCTATGATCTACCTAGCCAGCCGAGTCCAACTAACCCATATGGTGTGGATTTTGATCGAAACAAATGAACACAACCAACAATACAACAATGAATCATAAGCAATAACAACTTAAATTGCAACCCTCGCAAATTGGGTAAATTAAGCAGAATTGGAGTTTTTTTTTTTTTGATTAGAGCAGAATTGGAGACATCTTTTTCTTACTTAATAACTGAGTGGACCAATTGCTGTGAAGTGGCCCCTTCATATATAGCTGGGTTTGCAGTGACAAAAGACCAGTGTTGAGAGGAGTCACCATGGCCCATATATGCGAGGACCATGGATCTGACCGGTGCATGGAAGAAGGAAAAAGACAAGGACTAATAGAGCAAAAAAAAACTTCATAAGCATGGGTTTCACGGTCTGAATCAACTAAAAAGATGTTGAAAATCACAAAAACTATATTGAATTGCAATGAAAGCTTCAATTGAAACTGAACCTTGATGAAAACCACTAAACCACTTAATCGGAATTAAATCGAGTTGAAAACATTGAATCGAAATTAATCTGGAATAAAAACTACTAAATCAGCACCAAGTTGTGTTTGAACCAACACTAAATCGGGTTGAAATTATTGAAGCAGAATTAAACTAGGATAAAAACCACTAAAGTAGCACTAAACTGTGCCAAAAACACTAAACCAAAATTAGCCCAGGTTGAAAACATTGAACCAGAATGAACATGGATAAACCAGCGCCAAATTGTGCTGACAACATTGAATCGGAATTAAATAAGTTACAAATGCTAAATTGGAATTAAATTAGGATGAAAACCACTAAACTAGTACCAAATTGACTTGAAAACCACCGAACCAGCACTAAATCGGGGTGAAACATTGAACTGGAATTGAGCAAGATGAAAATCACTACGCAAGTATCAAACTGGGCTGAAAACTATTGAACCGATACTAAACCGGGTGAAAAACACTATTCCGAAATTAATTCGAGATGAAAACTACCACACTAACACTAGATTGAGCCGAAAAACATTGAACTGACACTAAACCAAACTGAGAACACCAGAGTAAAACCGATCTAGGAGGAAAACTACCAAACCAACACCAAATTGGGTTGAACGTCGCTAAATTTAACTGAAACAGTAAAATCCACGTAGACGAGCAGAGACCAAAAACATGGACACGATTTCAGTCACCCCACAGTAACTGATAATGATCACAACAACCAATGAAAAACACAGGATGACTACACCCAAGTGTCTTGCTTTGATACCAAGATGAAACTTGAATAATTGTATTTTAGGGTTAAGGGAAAAAAAGAGAAGAAGAAGAGAGAAAGAAAGAGAGTATAAAACAATATTGTGTGTTGGGTGTGTATTGTCAACATCCCATCATCTATTTATAATAGATTGATATATTGTAATATTAGNATCTATTTCGTTTGAAATAGTAACCTTTGCACAAATAGTACTTTTACATTGGTGGTAATACGTTACCTGCTACTAGAAAGTATTTAGGAGGACACATTTCATTGTTCGAAACTCTTTGCTAGAAAGCTCACTTTGTCCATCAAGGGCTTGTTCTTCTTACTCAGCTCACACACTTGAGCTTTAGACTTCAACAAATCTATACGAAGTGCTTCTTGTCATTCTTAGTTTTTCTGAGCTCCATGCTCAAGTTAAGCACTCTTTTATTTTTTTAGGGCATTCCTCAAAAAGTTCCTTATAAGCATTATAGGGTTTTCTGCACTGTTCTCTTCATCTTCACTTGAGGATTCCTCACTCTTCAAGTCTTCACCACGGTAGTATGACATGAGACATCAACATTCTCAATTGAAGGTAGTGAGGGTTGTGAAGTTTGTGAAACAACAAAAGCCATGAAATTTTCTAATCTTGAGAAAAAGTTTTCTCATCCTAACTCCATTTTGACTCACTATTGCTCCACTTGGTTTTCATTGCTTTCCTTTTCTCTTGGGTCACATATTTTTTCTTTTTCTTGTTTGAGCACTCGGATGCTATGTGTCCAAACTCCAAACCCATGCCACTTGTAGCATTGCGCTAGTCGACCATTTTTCTCAGCACTTTGCTGATTTTTGTTTGCTTCTTTACTCTCTATTTGAGTGTTAGATCTCTCAAATTTCTTAGATTAGGAGGAGCCACCACTTCTAGCCTTGAATTACCTCCTAAACTTCCTCACAAAATAAGGTTAGGTCCTCGTCTCCCAGTGGAGTTGACACTGACTCATTTTCGTCTTTATTTATAGAACTTAGGGCAATGTCCTTGGTTTTTTGGGTTGACAAGGATTCAAACCTCTTTGGTAGAAATATCAAGATTTTTCAAAGTAGGGTCGAATCCTCATATTTCATTTCTAGTGTGAAGGATGAATTAACTATGTCACTATGTCGTGCATAGAACTCACTAACTGTAGGGGTGGTCCAACCTACTTGAACAGTTAACCACACATGTTCATCTATTGATTTGAGAGATGCTCTCATACGAGTCTTCCAATATGCATAATTGGTTCTACCGACTGTTGGTGGTCTTGTTTTCGATCCTCGCTCTCTTGAAGAATCAATACAAACAATTTGGGATTTGTGATAGATCTCAACAAACACAAGCAACTAGGTCAAAAGTCTCAAGGATACCTACAANTTTCCAATATGCATAATTGGTTCTACCGAATGGTGGTGGTCTTGTTTTCGATCCTCGCTCTCTTTAAGAATCAATACAAACAATTTGGGATTTGTGATAGATCTCAACAAACACAAGCAACTAGGTCAAAAGTCTCAAGGATACCTACAAAGTGCCTAGGTCAAGAATTCTTGAGGTATTTGACTCTTATACCAATTGGGAGTGCGAAATATGGATCTATCTTGATATGTTTAAACCACGTAATTGACCAGGGAGAGGGGGGGGTTAAATAGGTCTTATCCACTGTACAGTGGAATTTATGTTCAAATAAACT
Source organism: Ilex paraguariensis (assembly GCA_963454935.2). Taxonomy (NCBI): domain Eukaryota; kingdom Viridiplantae; phylum Streptophyta; class Magnoliopsida; order Aquifoliales; family Aquifoliaceae; genus Ilex; species Ilex paraguariensis. The sequence goes on from CAUOFW020002848.1 coordinate 361,523, forward strand.
TATCCCACTTAATTACAATATGATTAGCAAATTAGTTCAATTAACCTCTCAATGATCATGACCAATGACCAGTTTAGTAATTGTGTGCAAAANCTAGAATTACTCTTTGTGGTTGGTAAAATGTTGTGTCCCTTAAGACACGTAAGATCTCCTTAAAAGTTTGTTATCTTGTAGTTTTTGAAGACAAGGATCTAAGCAAATATCAACTATTGAGCTCTTGGTAATGCATTAAAACGATCCCCNACCCCCAATTTAATTTAATGGAAAACATGCACAATCCACCAACCTTATCTCTCCAATCATTTCCTCCCATTTACAATTGATTTGGCAATTTTATTGTGGAAATCCCTTCGGGAAAAACCACGGGANCCCCCAATTTAATTTAATGGAAAACATGCACAATCCACCAACCTTATCTCTCCAATCATTTCCCCCCATTTACAATTGATTTGGCAATTTTATTGTGGAAATCCCTTCGGGAAAAACCACGGGACTATAGTCCACCTAATCTAATTCAGTAGTTTCAAAGTTTTGATTATAATTTTGAAGGCTTATACCTTAACTAATACTATGGTTAGAAGCTTCTTTCCGTGTATGTTCACTTTGGAAATCCACCACAAGAGCTTTGACAACTAACTGCAATAGGCAATGAATTGAACTACATGATCCGTTCTTGGAATCCTTCTTCTTTTCCTTTGGAATCCTCTCATTCATCCTTGGTAGCCTCCTTGGATCTTTTGTGTTGTGAGTTTTGGTGGTCTACAAGATTTTTGAAGGTTCTTGCTCAAATTCTAATTCAATGTTAGATCATGTAGAGATTGGTGTCTTTGGTGCTAGGGTAAGTTCTTCTAAGTCTTGATAGTCTCTCTTAAACCCTAGAGCTTCTTTTGTGCCTACTTGTACTAGGTTAGAGAACACACCTTCAATTTAACCCAAAATACACAAGTGCCATATTGCGGATTTAGTATTGCACACTCTAAATCCATTTTAGTAAGTTAAACCAAAGTAGGGCAACTATATATCTATGTCATCTTACCTCACCTAAGTTTGATGGGATCCAAGAAATTTCTTCTTTTTGCAATGAAACTTGAGTTTTTCACCATGTCTTGCTTTGGTCTTCAATCTTCATAAGTGAACTCACGGAATAAGCCAATTCCAATGAATTTAGTAACGTTGTTGTGGGCTAAAGCCTTGTATTTAATACTTGTTAGATGGATATAGTCAGTAAAGCACTTCATGGTTGATAAAAAAAAAAAAAAGAGTAGAGCACTTCATGTGTGACATCGATACTCCTCCCTCATATAGTTGATGCTTAGAATAGATCAACATTTAGAGCATTGTGTGTGTTTTTAGTGCAATTTTATCTATGAAAAATCTGGTTAGTACCCTAGTGCGTAGTTTTGGTTATGCTGTATTGTTCGGTCTAGAGAATTTTCATATTGAGTAATCTCATTCTTACTAATTGGATGAGTGAACATATCCTTATTTATACACCAAATCCAGAATTACTCTTTGTGGTTGGTAAAATGTTGTGTCCCTTAAGACACATAAGATCTCCTTAAAAGTTTGTTATCTTGTAGTTTTTGAAGACAAGGATCTAAGCAAATATCAACTATTGAGCTCTTGGNGCTAGGGTAAGTTCTTCTAAGTCTTGATAGTCTCTCTTAAACCCTAGAGCTTCTTTTGTGCCTACTTGTACTAGGTTAGAGAACACACCTTCAATTTAACCCAAAATACACAAGTGCCATATTGCGGATTTAGTATTGCACACTCTAAATCCATTTTAGTAAGTTAAACCAAAGTAGGGCAACTATATATCTATGTCATCTTACCTCACCTAAGTTTGATGGGATCCAAGAAATTTCTTCTTTTTGCAATGAAACTTGAGTTTTTCACCATGTCTTGCTTTGGTCTTCAATCTTCATAAGTGAACTCACGGAATAAGCCAATTCCAATGAATTTAGTAACGTTGTTGTGGGCTAAAGCCTTGTATTTAATACTTGTTAGATGGATATAGTCAGTAAAGCACTTCATGGTTGATAAAAAAAAAAAAAAGAGTAGAGCACTTCATGTGTGACATCGATACTCCTCCCTCATATAGTTGATGCTTAGAATAGATCAACATTTAGAGCATTGTGTGTGTTTTTAGTGCAATTTTATCTATGAAAAATCTGGTTAGTACCCTAGTGCGTAGTTTTGGTTATGCTGTATTGTTCGGTCTAGAGAATTTTCATATTGAGTAATCTCATTCTTACTAATTGGATGAGTGAACATATCCTTATTTATACACCAAATCCAGAATTACTCTTTGTGGTTGGTAAAATGTTGTGTCCCTTAAGACACATAAGATCTCCTTAAAAGTTTGTTATCTTGTAGTTTTTGAAGACAAGGATCTAAGCAAATATCAACTATTGAGCTCTTGGTAATGCATTAAAACGATCCCCCTCTCACTTCTGAGATGTTTTGTAAGAGGCTCCTAGTTTTTCAATCTCTTTCCCCCATCTTTTTCATTGTTGGGCCTTTGTTTTGCTTAAAGCCATAACAACATGATGTTGAGGATCTTGAAATACACGGTTCTTAAGGCTTTTAGTGTTATACATCTTAGGCACTTTAANATATTGCGGATTTAGTATTGCACACTCTAAATCCATTTTAGTAAGTTAAACCAAAGTAGGGCAACTATATATCTATGTCATCTTACCTCACCTAAGTTTGATGGGATCCAAGAAATTTCTTCTTTTTGCAATGAAACTTGAGTTTTTCACCATGTCTTGCTTTGGTCTTCAATCTTCATAAGTGAACTCACGGAATAAGCCAATTCCAATGAATTTAGTAACGTTGTTGTGGGCTAAAGCCTTGTATTTAATACTTGTTAGATGGATATAGTCAGTAAAGCACTTCATGGTTGATAAAAAAAAAAAAAAGAGTAGAGCACTTCATGTGTGACATCGATACTCCTCCCTCATATAGTTGATGCTTAGAATAGATCAACATTTAGAGCATTGTGTGTGTTTTTAGTGCAATTTTATCTATGAAAAATCTGGTTAGTACCCTAGTGCGTAGTTTTGGTTATGCTGTATTGTTCGGTCTAGAGAATTTTCATATTGAGTAATCTCATTCTTACTAATTGGATGAGTGAACATATCCTTATTTATACACCAAATCTAGAATTACTCTTTGTGGTTGGTAAAATGTTGTGTCCCTTAAGACACATAAGATCTCCTTAAAAGTTTGTTATCTTGTAGTTTTTGAAGACAAGGATCTAAGCAAATATCAACTATTGAGCTCTTGGTAATGCATTAAAACGATCCCCCTCTCACTTCTGAGATGTTTTGTAAGAGGCTCCTAGTTTTTCAATCTCTTCCCCCCATCTTTTCATTGTTGGGCCTTTGTTTTGCTTAAAGCCATAACAACATGATGTTGATGATCTTGAAATACACGGTTCTTAAGGCTTTTAGTGTTATACATCTTAGGCACTTTAAGAATTCTTTGTATAAATGCAATCCTAAAATGTATTTTCCTGAATAGATTAAGTTTATGGCCATGTATATTGTTAGAACATCCAACTCACCAATTGGCAATGAGTGATGAGGCACTTTGACCATAAAGCTAACATTGGATGACCCTAATCATTTGATACGGGATACATGATATCTTTACACCTTCCCTCCTGTGAGATTTGGGTTTGTATGTGGGACTAACTAACACATTGATAAACACATGCTGGAGAATGAGTCCGAGACTTGGTTCGTTGACCACCTAAAGCCCAGATTTGATACCAAGTTAGAGTATCAATTGCAATGAGTGAAGGGCCCTTTAACTAGATAAACAACCTTGAGTGACTCTAAACTTTCGATATGCTAAGTCTATCGAAGTATGTCTACTTGAGTGACTTGGGATTTTCTGTCTATTAGACGTGGGCATTGGTAATGTCTATCTAAATTCTGACACTTGAATTGACCTATATTTGACTTATTGTTACTGTGCTTCTTTTGTTCTATTCTTATTCAGGAGGCTATTCAGAAAGAAGTTTCTTTGGTTGATAGCTTGATGGAGAGCAGTTTAGATGGTTTGGATCCTTCAAATGTTTACTCTCATGTTGTTTCAAGTGAGGACGCTCGTGGGGACCTTGATTCTGCGTTCAATGATAAAAATAATGATATTGCATGCCAAAGTTCAAAGGATGATGCTTTTGATACTCTTGACAAAGAAAACTCAAAGAATGATGGTTCTTTGCCCGATTTAATTGAGCCCAGGATGTCCAAGCGTTTGCGTGACAACGATGAACCTCGTCACTCAGAGAGTTTGAATGACAATTTTTGCTGTACTGCTTGTGATAAAATGATTACTGAAGTGCACTCGCATCCACTTTTGAAAGTAATTGTTTGTTTGGACTGCAAAGGACTTATGGAAGCAAAGATTGGAGTGGAGGTTTGTTTTATAATAGTGTTCTTCCCAAGTTATAACAAACTTTCATTGGTTTTGTAGATCTTTGGTAGTAGAAGCTAGATATGTCTGGCTAAATGAGTATATTTAGAACCCTGTATAAGTTAATAAGGATTGCCGATCCTTTACGATGTACTATTGATCGCATCGGAAAGAAAAATTGTCTATTTCGCAGTGTCTCGAATTTTATAATAAGAGTAAATTGTCTTTGATGTAGCGAAATTCATAGTAATTTAACGTTTGGTATTATGTTGATTTGCAACACCATGCTCATACATGATTGTCATTTTTTTAAGGGTAAATTACTTTTTATTCCTTGTTGTTTTAGCTAGAAGTATCTTATCTACTTGACGTTTAAAATTATACACATTACCCTCTTGTATTTATGTACTAAAGTGAAATGGTTACTTTTATCATCCAAATTAATGGAGAGTGTGCTCCATACGTCCAAATCATATTGTGGCTCTAAAAGAATATTGTCTAAGTGCCTAAAATTCCCTTTATAATATATGGTATAATACTCAAATAAGTAAGACATCGGTCTAGATAAAAAAAATGTAAGAAAAACATAAATAATTTTTGGCCACAGATCAAAATCTCACTCGAGGGAAAAAGAGATTCGACATGTTTGATTGAAATATGTTGGTTTATTGTCATGTTCCATTAGTTTTATGTTTAAGGGTAAATCAGATCAACAATCTTATTTTAAAATGTGGGTATTATGGTAATTTTTTAATTTCATTAACGGTGCCAATTACTTCAATTTGGTACATAACTATGAGGGGGTAATGTATATAATTTTAAACATCAAGTAGGTAAGGTGCTTCTAGCCAAACTCACAAGTGGGGTTAAAAACAATTAACCCTTCTTTTAAAGCATAGTTTGTATATGTTGAATCATTGTCACTGCTTATCAGGATTGCTTTTCCTTTAGGATGACTATGATTGCCTTTTAGAAAGAAAAATTGCTTATTTTTCAGTGTTTCAAATCCTAGAAGAGTAAATTGCCTTTGATGTGGTGAAATGCACAGTAATTTAAAGCTTGGTATTGTCGTTGTTTTGTAAGAGCACTGGCGCATGCTTGTTAGGTTTTTTTTTTTTTTTAATTATTTGACCATTAAACCAATATATGTTGTACTGAAACCTATTTATAATGGAGTGATCTGCAATGCTCTTTTATGTTTCATCTTATGTATTGGGTTGATTTATTTTACAGGATCCTGATTGCTCTGAGTGCTACTGTGGATGGTGTGGACAAAACAGTGATTTAGTAAGATGTAGGTCATGTGAAACATTATTTTGTTCCATGTGTATCAAGAGGAACCTTGGTGAGGAATTACTGTTAGAAGCCCAGGCGTCTGGTTGGCAATGTTGTTGTTGCTGTCCAAATATCCTGCAGCAGTTAATCTCACAACTGGAAAATGTCGTCGAATCAGGAAGCCTGATGGTTTCTGGTTCAGACAGTGATTCGGAGTATTCAGATACTGATGTCAATGTTGTTGTCAGGTACATTGGATTAGTTGTCTATATTTGCAATTGGTGTATTCTGTGGCAGTATAAGATCTGGTATAATCAATATTGCCTGTTGACACTGGTAGTCATGAGCATGATTCTAGATGGTTGGTCAGGGCCATTCTTTTAGGCCAAGGATAAACTGCCTAACATCACTTGAGAGGTTGTACCCCTGAAATCAGAGATGGGCGGCTTGTTTACATGTGATGTTTCACTGCCTCCCTCTTTTTCTCCTTTCATGTTTTACTTTGGCGTTGCTTCGTCTTTTGCATTTTCCTTTTCAGTCATCCATAAATGTTACAATCAGAGTTATTAAGACTCCAGTTATACTTTGGCCTTAAGTTTTCGGTTTGTTTGCTTTTAGAGCTGGATTTTATACTGTATTTAAATCTTGATTATGTTCCTTTTGTATCAGTTCCAGAAGAAGACGAAAAAAGAAAATTCGGAGAATCCTTGATGATGCTGAATTAGGGGAAGAGACTAAAAGGAAAATTGCAATCGAAAAGGTAATGTTTTACTTAATTAGATCATTCATTTGAAACTGAATTCTGACCAGAGTCTTTTTTCAGGAGCGTCAAGAACGTCTCAAGTGCTTGGAAGCACAGTTTTCTACCAAGACAATGATGATGAGTTCTGCAAGCTTGAATGGGAATGTATCTGAAGGTGGTGGTGTTGAAGTGCTGGGTGATACTTCAACAGGTTATATAGTTAATGTTGTAAGGGAAGAAGGTGAAGAGGTTGTGAGGATTCCTCCAAGCATCTCAGCTAAATTGAAAGCCCATCAGGTTCTCTTCCCATTATTAGATGACTGTATGATTTTGACTTGGTTTCAACAAAATGGATTATTACAATTGGATATATGATTGTTTGGGTTTCCTGTGATTTTCTTCTTTTCTTTTCATTCTTTTTCCTCGTGTAACAAGAGAACCTTCTTGTCCTTTTACACTTACGTCCTAAGAATTCGTCCACTTCACTTGTAGATTAGTACTTGGTAGTTATTACTGTACTATAGCTTTCTTGATTTGTTGTGTAAAACTGCACAACAATTCTTGGATTTTCAACATTACTTGGTATGTTAGAATTGGAGGAGTTTGAAATTGTATTTTTCTACTTGAAAAGCTGCATTTACCTTGCCTATCCTAGCACCTTAGCTCCATATGGTTTAAAAAACCTACATTTTGACCCCTTATGGTTTTTAATTGAAGTCTGATGGCAAACATTTCCCTAGTAAAAAGGGGGCTTTGAATGTAGGGCTGTTCTTATTTTACCGGAGGGGTTTGAATTAGCTCTTCCCGATTGTATTTATCCTGAGATGAAAGAAAAGATAGGCAATCTATCTTTTCAGAGCTATCGCCCCAATAAAAAAAATATTCTTGTGATAGGCCTTGTTCCTGGTCAGAAATATGGAGAAATTCTTTTTCCTATTCTTTCCCCGGCCCCCGCTACTAAGAAAGATGTTCACTTCTTAAAATACCCTATATACGTAGGCGGAAACTGGGGAAGGGGGCAGATTTATCCTGATGTACAGTGTAGTTTAGCCTTATCTTATCGTTTTGTTGATTTTATCATTTCTTGATAAGGCTTGGCTTTATTTTCGCAGAGTTGTGCATTGAATATCATGTACTTGATAATGCAGTGATGTGCTTTTCTGGGTCAAAGTGGTTTAGACTGATGAACATTGATGTTATCTGAATTAATCAAGTGCTTCTGAGCCTACAGATTCCCATTGAGATTGGACCTGTGGCAATAACTTGAAAACTTCTTGGCGAATTTTTATTAATGTAGATAGGTAGTGATTCTTAGTTTTCACTTCTCTCACTGTGAGAAAAGGCAAAAAAGCTTGTCCTAGGTGAGCCTGAAATTCAAGATCTTGGGGTGTTGGCAAAAACATTTAGATAGATCCCCCTCTCAGCGAAAGTTCTGCACATGTTAGCAGAACCATTTAGGCAGCCATATTTGATCTGAATGGTGACAGAACGCCTGGTCCCTGTGGCTTTCATGTAGTATTGTATGATGTATGAGGACAGTAATATGATCCGGTTTTGTTGGAGAGTGTGGAGGACCACTTTAGTGGAAAAAGAAAATTGAATAACATTTCCATTTCTTTGGAATCCATGCTTTGTGAGGTTAACTTCCTGCCCAAGAAGTACAATACCTTGAGCTAGAATGCCTATCATGAAGTAAGCTTGCTCAATCTGCATCTATACAGCTTTTAATTTCAGGGGTCATTATTAGAAAATGGTATTTCCTTGCCTGGAGCAAACTTTGGGTATTTTGGGATATGGCTTATTGTCTATAGTGGAGTGCAAGGATCATGCTTGAACTGGCTAGCAACTCTACTGCATAAGTTATATCAATCTATATGTGGATGTGTTTTAGAAAGATATATCAATCTTCCTACAAGTCTCTTATATCTTCATTTGTCCAACTTCACTTCTAGGGTGATGTTTGTCTTTGATATCAGACTTTTAGGTTATTACGTAACATATCTGTTTATTCTAGCAGATCAAGGATGTATTTCCTTTGACAGTCGAGAATAACTTGATCATTTTAATCCTAAGAAAGTAACACAAATTTGCTAACTTTTTTATTCCAAATTCCTTGGCTAGGTGATCATTCAAACTCATGGTTTAAAGTCGTGGTTTCAGATTTTGACTCGGAGGGTACTGATACATATCAGTTCTGGCTGTGGTACGGTATCGGCCGATACGCAAAAGTACTAGATAGAGCTTAAAAAATTTAAAAAAAATGATGAAAACTTTTAAAAAGTGTGAGCAACAACATCTATACACCTAAACTCTCAACCCTAAACCCTAAACCCTAAACCCGTTGGGTTTGTTTGGTATGTGGGTTTGAGGGGTTTTTGAAACATGGGTCGGGGAATAAATCCCCTCAAACAAATGTTTGGAAAATACACATCTACCCCAGGGTTTGAAACCCATCACGGTTTAGGCCTGGTCATGAAACCCAAGTTCATGGGTTTCATGATACCCATGGGGGGTGAGTTTCATATGTGGGTTAATGGATTTAACATCTAAATGACATTTATACCCCCGTATATCCTATATACACCATATTGGTTAAGGGGCATAATAGTCATTTATATACAAATATATTATCATAATAGTCATATATCTCTGCGCATATCAACAATAGGTATGGACAACATTAAATGTTGAATTCCATCTTTTTGGGTTTAGAAGGGTTTGGACAAGTCAATCCAAACTCCTCCAAAAAAAAACATACCAAACTTACCCTTAAATCCTAAACTCTTAAACCTCTCAACCCTAAATCCTAAATCCTAAAACCCTAAACCCGTAAAACCCTCAACCGTCAATAATGTGTGTTGTTGTAGGCAGCACAACCCAGAGACCCCAGACTCACCCCAACTTCCTAGCAGTGGCAAGCCACATAATGTATCAAAGAAGAACAAGAAGTGGACAATCCTTGCAATTATTTTTTATGTATTTACAGTTGCAGAAGGGAGTGATTTATGATTTATCTATTGCTTCTGGGTTTCTGATTTAGGTTTGAAAATTTACAAGTAAGTTAGTTTTTTTTCTTCCTTTCTTTTTTCTCGTTAGATTTTTCTAATTTTTCTGGGATTTTGTCGACTGATTAACATCACTTTAGTCCGGCCCGGTCTCAATCTCATGATTCGCCTTCGAGTTGGGCCGATTTCACTGAGTCTTTACCAAGTCAACGCCGATTCGACTATGTCTTGTTATATTTGTGTAATTAGTATCCCTATCAGATCAGAGGTGCTCGAGTTATCAGTTGATACTTTGAACCATGTTCAAACTATATACTTCAACTGGGTTATTGCTTGCAACAATAATATCATTCCATGATTACCACAATTCACTAAATCCTTAACGACCTACGATCTGGGTACATCAATCTTAAACAAGGTGGATTCACGTCCATTGTTTCGATTCATTTAGGATCTGCATAAGCTTCCTTACTCTTTTGAGTGACAGACATAGAAGACATGGAGGAAACAACTCACCATAGGAAGGAGACAAGGAGCTATATGAAAGAAATATATAGGGTGCTGGTTATAAGTTTGAAATCCCCTTTTGAATATAAGTTGGAATTCTAGTATTATTATTAACACGATAAAAAAAATAGGGGAAAATTCATCAACTGAATGCAATAATAGTATGTTGGAGATGGAGTTGGAGATTGAGATTGTCTCTAGGGCACAAGAATGGTAATTTGCTTCTCTTGATATGTAGAACTAACATGTCTAGGTCGAACGCATCTCCACAAAGCTTCTCTATCAAGTAGCTCAAAAAAATAAGGGATAGTTCTTTCTGCTCTTAACTATTTTTCTCATCAGGAGGGGTCAAGTTTATTGCTCCCCCCTCATCATTCTACTCATCATGAGGACTTGACTGTTCATCCCCACCACAGAGGATAGGCATCTGGTGAAAAAACACATCTTCCTCCATATTACTCTTACCTCGTGAACAGATGGTCAGGTAGGAAGATTATCTTCTCTTATATTTGTGAACTTTAATATCCATGCTAAAACAAAATTTCTGGGTGGAAGACAATAGTACTTGTATCCTTTTTGCGCGGAAGAGTACCTAAGGAAACCAATTGGTATTGCTCTTGGATAAAAGTTTATGGCTAGAGTTTCTATAATCATGGGCAAAGCAGATGTAACCAAATACAGGAGGAGGAATAAGCTGACTAGAAGTAGTTTCTTGGAGTAACTTGACAGAAGTTTTGAACACCAAGACTTTGGGTAGCAATCAATCAATGACACACTATTGGGAAAACTGTATTGGCCTAAGAGTACTTAGAAAACTTATGGTAACGTTGGAGATCGAGCCAATTCAAGAAAATAACAATTTTTTCTCTCAGCTACCCATTATGTGCTGGTGTGTCACACAACTGGTTTGAATGGTAATCCCATGGTCACCAAGATAGCTAAAAATTCCCCAACAACATATTCTCTTACATTTTTACTTCTGATAGCCCAGTCCCTGGCATCTAAATCTACCTGGTTGCTCACCATCTTGTGAAATGTTTCAAAATTTGAGAACATGTCACTTTCCTATCCAAGCATGTATACCCATTGATTTGAGAAAAAATCAGGGTCCCACACATCAGAATGAGCTATCGATATCTCGAAATATAAATAGTTTGGGTAGGGTCCCATACATCAGAGTGATCAACCATTTGCTTTTATTATTGCTACTAGAAGAGGAGGTTCGTTTATGCTTGCTAAACTCACAAGCATCGCAAACAAAAATGTTACTTCACAGTCAAACTGCGTAATAAGAAATAGGAAAAAAGCCTCTCCATTACACCAAAAGATAAATGTCTTGATTGTCTATGCCACTGATGTACTTCCTGGAGTGCTATCATCTTGAAGTGCCGGTGTGGGCAAACCCATTGAAGTGTGCCAAGGGGCATTGTCTAGCAGATACAAACCACCACGTGGCATATTTTATTGGCAATTGTTTTCTTGGTCTTCATTTCATGACAAACACAATGAAGAGAGAATGTTACCAAGCAATTCAAGACTTGTTGATGGGGGCTAACAAAAGAAAAATATTAGGAAAATGAGCAACATGAAAAACCTTAAGAAATGATATGAAAGGAGAGCAATACATAGAACCTTTGCTAGACACAAATGACAAAGAACCATATGCGACCCCAACCTTTTTGATATTGTAACATGTGGAATGAGAGAGAAAAGGCTCTTATGATTTATGGCCCTAGAGTCGATAATCAGAGGAGAAGAGGGGGATTGACACTATGGGTAAGTGCAGGAATCGTTATATGGACAATGCTAGAGGAGCCATAAGATGTTTAAGAATATGCAATTCTTCTTTGGAGAAAGTAGCAGGATCAACATTGACAGCAGTAGGCAAGACTTCAGTAGTTTTAGACATTTGATCTTAATCCATCACAAATACGTCCCCAGGCAGGACATCCATGAAGCTTCCAATAATGATGTCGAGTGTGTATTAGGTTTCCATAATAGTCACTTTTTTGTTGAATTTTTAAAATCCCACTCTTTTTACTAGTACGAGTCTTTATTTATTTTGATCCGTTTGTGGACCAATAGCCAAAGGAGATAGATCTTTGGTCACAAGTATGGATCATAAACCTCCTCCTGCTCTCTTCTTGCTGCACATATACATGTGCTTGATGCTAGGATAGAAAATGGCCTCTACCTAGCACTAGCATCCGAATGTGATCATATTGCATATAAAGCCTGACCAAAAAATCAGTAGTACCATCTTCTTGATTTTGACTTGCACAATCTGTTGGAAATCATGATAGGAGTATGACTCCTAGCACAAATTCTTGAGCTCTATATGATATATGTTTTTGAGTCGTGAACCTTTTTACGTCGTTCATATCATAGTTATCAAAATCATATGATTCGCGATTCGATTTGTTCGATTCGGTTTGATACAGGTACAAAATGATTCAATTCTTGTATGAGAATCATTTCTAAAGTTGAATCGCATCTAAATCGTGCGATTCAATTCATATCACATGAATCGCACGATTCATTCACTTTTTTTTTAAAACCCAATTTTTTGGCAAAAAAGATGTCGTTTTGTTCGTTAAACAATAAAACGACGTTATTTTGTTTGCGGATGAACCTACGCCTTAATAAAAACTCAGCCTCTTTGTTCGTTCTCTCCCTCTGTTTCTGACATCGTCTAAAGCTCGCCTTACGTTGTCTGAAGCTAACGGTCACGGCTAACGCTTTTCCGTCATCGATTGATTTTTTGCTCTCAAGTCTTTTATGGGTAGATTGTTAGGTTCTAATTTTTTATTTCAAAATGTTGGCATGTATGTTTTTTCCCAATCAATTTTTTTTTCCATTCATGTTTATAACCTAATCTATACTGGGTGTCACTATTTTGGTTCTTGAATACCCATGGTTCTTTAATGAATTTTTTTTTCAAGTTGTTAAATTTGAAAATGATTAAGTAAAAGATGAAAATGAAATAAAAGGCTAGCGTCTTTCCATTTAAACGACGTGATTATGTCAATTAATTATTTTTAGAATGTAATAATGTTCAATATTCAATATTTTGACTATTTTAAATATATAGTATTATCTTTTATTTTTGTTCAAATTTTATCTCGATTCGATACGATTCACGATTCACAAATTTAGAATTCCGATTCACGATACGAATCGCGATTTGACGACTCTGGTTCATATACATTGTCATAATTTCCAACTTGCGAATTGGTATGAGCCATTACTGTCCAAATTTCATAAACTGTCTCAATGAAAAGGAACTGCAATTGATTTGGATTGCATAGAATTAAGGAGCCAAGACATATCCAAGGAATTTTTTGAGTCATTTATTAAATGTTAGATCTAAGGATCAAAATTTTGTTTCAAAACGATCGAAATATTTCCATTTTCAAGAATACCGAAACAAATAATTGATGGAATCGAAATTTTAATACTTCGAGATGTTTCATAATATTTCAAGGTGTTTTGTAATGCTTCAATGTATTTGCATTTATATTATTGTTTCAAAGTATTTCGAGGTATTTGAAGATATTTTTGTATATTTCGATCAATACTTTGGAAAAATAATTTTTAAATTTTTTATTTTTTTTATTCTATTTCCGAAACGACTCAAAACGTTTTCGAAATACTTTGAAACGTTTCCGTTTTCGAAATACTTTGAAATGTTTCCATTTCTTAAGTGACTGAAATAATGTATCGAAATGAAATTTTGATCCTTGGTTGGATCATGCCTTCAATTAGCCAAATGAAATTGATATTAAACAAGCCTCTGACCACGTTACATTGTTGGTTCGGGCCAATTTCACTAGTCTAATCAGAAAAGGTGAGTTACTTCCTAGAATGCCCACAAGACTCACCCTACTCCCCTAACCGCTAGTAGAGGCTGTACTCACAACTTATCTACTGAACAAATCTGTCCCACTTCTCAAAATATGCAAGTGTATGGGACCCAAAAATAACCAAAGGAATCGGGATTTTAATTTGCATCACAAAAAAGAATTCCAATAACTATGGCAACCCAAAAAAGAATTGGGGGACCCTCAATCTACCAAAATTATTCTGAAAAAGAAGCGAAGTAGTGTTGTTGAAGATAGTAGAACACTGGTTAGACTTCTGGATTGAAGCAAATTGTTTAAAAATGCAACCAATTTTCAAACTCCCAAGGCTTGGATGCTATTTGGGGTTATGTCAACAAGAATTAGCTACTCAAACAATGCCAAACAACAAATAAAAAATGCAACGTATTTTTTTTTTCCAAAAGTCGTTCAAAAAAATAAAAATTCCATCAAATGGATCTAAAAGGATTTTAAATAGTATGTATAATTCTTAGAGGAGTTGAAATAATCATTCTATGTGTTTACTGTTGCCAGTTGTTTGTCATCGCATGTCAGCATGATGTCATCATTTGGATGTTGGTGTCAAAACACATCTTTTGCTTCTTGACAATGTTCATTTCTTTTAATTTCTTCTAGGCTTTGATTACAATCGTAATTGATATTTAGGGTGTAAGAAATAAAACAGAGTTACATCATCTCTCATACCCAAAATTTTTCATAACATAACACCTATGTGATTCCCATGTTTGGCTTGGATAAACCATTGGGTTGTTATGGATTTGTGGAAGTAGTATGATTTCAACTCAACAAAGTTTTTTCCCTACATTTTTGGGGTCGACTACATGAATCCTATTTTGTCATCGCATTCTATAGTATTCTATCTTCCTACTCAATACTTTGTGGAAGAATTTTTTCTTGTCCTATCCTATCTGATTAAATATACTATTCCTATTCGAATTCCGTCCAAAACAATCGGTTAGAAAGTCGGGTGAATATATATTTTTTTGGTTATTAATTTTTGAATTATTTTAACAATTTAATTCAGTAACCAACAATTAACTAACGCAATGAACCAATAACACTAAAGAAAATGCAATAAATTCGATAATACATAAACAATTACAATAAAACATAACAAGAAAGTCATAAATATCAATACTTCATATATAAGAAAGTCATAAACATCAATAAAACATTAGGGTTTATATATATATATATAAGGTAGGCTAAAAATACGAAAATTTGATAGGTACTTCGCATTCTTACCCGATTCTTTTCGGGTAGCCGATTAGTAAGGTAGAGTAAGGTAGGATCGGAATTTGCAAGTAATCGAAAATTTGAACACCACTAGTTCTATTAAAGATCATGTTTTCTGTTAAACCATAAGTTATGATATCATTTTTTACTATTTCATTGAAAGTTAATTTTGGTCTTTCTCGACTCTTATTCTTACCATCAATTGATATCATATCACTCTTTCTCACCGGTGCCGTAGTAGGCCATTTATATATATGTCTAAACCACCTTAATCGATTTTCTCTTAATTTACTCCAATATGTTGCCATCTTTATTTTTTTCACGGATATATCCGTTCATAATTTTATCCTTCCAAGTTTTACAAAACATCTATTTTAACATTCTTATTTTTCACAGTCCACACACTCAATTTTTGAATGTGTTGTTTTTTAGTTGCCCAACACTTTGTACCATAAAGCATAGCCGGTCTTGTGACCATCCTATAGAACTTTTTTTTTCGCTTAAGAGGCATGCGTCTATCAGACATTACATCCTATGCATTTCTTCATTTGGTCCCTCCATTAATTCTATCGGTAACATCATTGCCAATCTCACACTTTATGAATAATAGACTCTAAAAATTTAAAGTGTCAAGTCTCCAGTATTTCTTAATCTTTAATTTTTACTACTTCCTAGTTGCGATTTCTCCTTCTACTAAAGTTGCATTCCATGTATTCAGTTTTAAAATTTTAGTCATATTTAGACTAAATCCTTTTGATTTTAGGTCTTCTTGCCCTTTTTCTAGTTTGTTATTAATTCTATGCAAGCAGTCTAACCTAATGCGGCTTAATCTTCAGCCTTGACGTATGTGCCTGATATACTTATCTATCCAACCATGTATTGAAGACCAACTCTAGTGTCTTAAGTTCAATGCCAGGTTGTGTTTTGGAAAATGTGATAAGATGCAGTCTTGGCTCTTCCAATTTTTTCCTACTATTGTAGTCTTTTGTTCCATTCTGTTGTACTTATTGTGGAGAAGGCATTAGAGTATACTGAAAATTTTTAACTGGCTTATTGCTGCAGATTGCTGGGATACGATTCATGTGGGAAAATATCATTGAGTCAATAAGAAAAGTGAAGTCTGGGGACAGAGGTCTTGGTTGCATTCTAGCCCATACCATGGGCCTAGGTAAAACTTTTCAGGTATCATGTTTTGGGCCTCCTTGGCATTCTGTTTCTGTTGCAAGTGATATAACACAAAGTCTATCGTCTTTTAGTATCATGACTTTCTTTGTCTATGGTGTCCATTTGTTGACTTCAATGTTTTTCATTTTTTTTGTGGTGAAAGGTGTGGGCGTATTTGGTTGGCAAAAAACTGGTCCTTCTAATAAGATTAGCACATTTATTCAGTAGTTTCTGGTGATTAGAGTGATTAAAGGAGAAAACTCCTCAATACAAATGCTTGGTTTTTTCCTCAAACATTAATTGTACGGTTAGTTGACCTCTGATTTTTAATGACATATAATTTATATTTGTACATATGCGGAATAGCTAACATGGTGGCTTCATGCTTTCCTCTGGATGGCTTTTAACTAAGAATATTTATCATTCACATGTCATTTTTTATATGTTTGTATTTTACAAGCCCATTGTTTCTCTCCTTAATATTGGACTATTTCAAATGTGTCAGTCACTATCTTATTGGTTCATCTAACTTCTGCGTTTGAACTTGAGAATGAGTTTGGATTCTTTGGAATCTATGAATACATGTTGCAGCCATGGTCAACTGATGGAATTTTGTTCCCTGAGCTGTCAAACTTTGTTTTCAGGTAATAGCTTTCTTGTATGCTGCTATGAGAGGGGTGGATTTAGGATTAAAAACTGCACTTATTGTCACACCTGTAAGTGTTCTGCACAATTGGCGGCATGAGTTCTTGAAGTGGAGACCCACAGAGTTGAAGCCCCTCCGTGTCTTCATGCTGCAAGATGTTCTAAGGTTTTTTCAGCTATCTCATTGTTTCTTTTTTTCCCATGTTATACTAATAGGTACTCCATTGGACTTTTTCCTTGCTATGTTATGTCTGATGATGTATTTAAGTTTTTGAGCATCCATTGTCTTTCTTTTTATATTACTGTATGCTTTCCAACAGATAGATCGACCAATGAATGTATCATTGTTTGGACTTGTCACATAAACCAAATATCTGCAAGAATAGTGTGGTTTGGATTGCTCTTTTGTTTTCATAAGATGGATTATCTTCAGCAGCACGAGTGTGTCAGGTTTCTTGATTTTGAAACCATGTTAGGTGTTAATCAAGGCTTTGAGGACACTAGGCTTGTGAACCAAAATTTTGAAGGGTTAGCTTGAGAACTCCCATCAAGAGATGCAGGAATCTGGTTGAAAGCGAATCTAAGCTGGCCTTACTTACTTTACGAAGCAATCCTGTTCAACTGGTCTATTTTGCGGACATATTGATGGCAGATAGGAACTCTCAGCTGCAGTCAAAGTACTATTTGAGCCTGGAGTTTAGGGTTGAATTTAGTGACCGTTATATAATTCTGTTTTATTAGGGGTTTATATGAGAAAAGTTTGGAAAAGTTGTAGTACATCTTTAAAGTGAAACTGTCATGCTTGGTTTTAGGCTTGACCTATGATTTTGGAGAAAAATCAGGATTGTTTTGATATGTTCAGTTTGTGTAGCCATATAGGTTTGTTTGGAGTTCCTTTGAGTCTTTGACTTCTAGTCAATTGATTTTATACTGCATAAGTGTGGATGGCATCTTTCCCATGTTCGTAAACCATCTCATATAGAAGTTGCTTCTTGAATTCTTTATAATAGGTTGAACTTAGTACTTGGAAATGGTGTTGTGTCAGATGCCACAGAAGACTGTTCTTACGTCATAGGACAGTCTGTTGGAAGCTGCCACATGTTGCTTTCCTTGGCTGGTAGGACCAAGTTAGGGCAGACTCATATGTGGCACGTAATTCTTCGTTTACTTGAGGTATCCCACTTGATCCAGTGTCTCTCCTCAATCCCTATTCTACAGTTCTACTTGCTTGAGTGAAGTCGAATTCTGTCAATTATTTGAATACCACTTGGTCCAGTTGAATTGGACTTGTTATTTGCAGATCCTGAGTGGGAACTAGTATGCCATAAAAGAAGGGCACTAGATATTATGGATCCATGGGCCAAAGCCTTGGCTTTGGGATGAACTCATATGTCAGAGCCTGCTCTCTGATTCTCAAATGTGTGAAATGTGTGATGTGAATCTAGTAGTTTCTTGACTTTGTTAGATAATTGTCCCAAGTGTGGCTAAATTAGGGAAAACGAACAATTATTTTTTGGCAAAATATTTATGAAACTGAAGAAATTTTGACTAATTCTAGGGATTTTGTTGGGTAGTTTCCGTTGTTTTCATTGTTTCAGCCTACATCCATCTCTTCTGTTCTTTCTTCATTCCTCTTGTTTTGGAGCTCCTCTTCCATGCTTTAGTTTTCCATTTTCACAGTGGGTTTATTTTTTCTTAATTTCTGTCTCCGTAAGAGCTCAATTCTCGGAACATCGTATTTTCTTAAAGTTGATATGATCTTTCCTTTCTGGTCACTTGTCTTATAATTTTCCTGAGTTTACTTTGTCAGGGAGAGAAGAGCGGAGTTGCTGGCAAAGTGGAGATCTAAAGGTGGTGTTTTCTTGATTGGCTATACCGCTTTTCGAAATTTGTCTCTCGGAAAGTATATGAAGGATCGTCACATGGCTAGGGATATTTGTCATGCCCTTCAGGTGATTGTTTTTATCTTTCTTGACTGGATCTAGTGACCTCACAACTAAAAGGAAAAAAAAGAGAGGAAGAATATTGTGTACCATCACTGCTTTGCAATTGTACATTCACGTGGTGAATATGGATTGTTTGAATTCGAGATTATCCAAAGTGAAGCAATCCACAAGATAATGTCTTGAAAGCTCAATAATTTTATATGTTGTCATCATTTTGTTCTAATTCTTTGACTTGGTGGTTGCTTTCAGCATGTGTAGAAGATATGTCTAATTTAATTATTGGATAATCTTTTAGTGAAAGATTTAAATAACAAATAAATTATCTAACATATATATTTCGGAAGGAGAACTCATAAGTTGTGCTTGAAGAGACATTTTCTTCTTCAAGTGAAATCCCTGTAACATTGCCTCTTTATTGCATCTTTTAATGGATCTACTTGTACTTGAAGCCAAGTTAAAAAGTTAACATGCCTAAGTTCAATGCCTGCTTAATAAATCATAGATTATGGGTTGTGTGAGCCGTTGGGATTTTATTTGAGTATTGTTTTCACCATTCATCTTAATGTGTTCCTAGAACCCTAGTCTTTCGATAACAAAATGATTTGAACTATCATTAATCTTGTTGTATTTGCCCTTATGTTTTATCTGGACTTCAAGCAATGTGTGGAATTTTAAATGTTGTCTATCAGGACCTTGACAAATAGTTTACGAGTACTCACCTGCAAAACCACTACAGTTTTAACCAATAAAGCTGTGGGATGCTGCTGAACATTGTTCTTGACATATTTTTGAAGACCGTGACCGTCCTTTAAATTAAGCAATCCATTGGACAAAAAGTTACAGGAAATCAAAGTGGGAAAGTAAATGCTGAAAGAATTGTTGGTAGGTTGACAATTACTTTACGAGTACTCCCTTGGACAACCTCTACAGTTTTAACTAATAAAGCTTTGGGATGCTGCTGAACATTGTTCTTGATGTATTTTTGATGACCATGACCATCGTTAAATTAAGCAATCCATTGCACAAAAAGTTACAGGAAATCAAAGTTGGAAAGAAAATGCTGAAAGAATTGTTGGTAGGTTGAGTACATTTCATTATAGAACAAATAAGGATGAACGTCTGAAGAAATAATGCAGTGGAAGGCAGCAAGATAAAATGGGGGTCAACAGGATTATAGAGTGATGCTCAATGTACAGATCTGTAGGGTGTAACTGTATGAAATTGTTCTGAAATTTTATACCAATCCCTTCCTAACTGCCCTGAGATTGTATATTGTGCTTAAAAATAAGTAACACACGTAGCGTCCATTTCGGTTTCCTAAGTGAAGGATGCTTTATTTCGGACAGAATACCTGTTAATATATCCTGCTTTTCCTTTTTTCTATTTATCTGCACACAAATTTGCCAATGATTTTTAAACTAATGTGTTGTTGCTCAGCTTGTTTCTAGTAATTTCTGTGCTAAGTTCTTCTCCTTGTCTTGAAAACTGTTGCGTCATTCAACTGTCAGCTAAAGTGGTTTCCATTTATATGTTGTATATCTTACTAATATGGAAAACTTATGGATAGGATTATCTTTGCTTGGAGAGGAATCTTTACCCTAGATTTTGACATAAATTTGTCCGTTTGAAATTCTAATTAAATCATCCATTATACGGGCAGTTGGGATTTCGTTTAAGTATTGTGTGTGTCTGCAGACAGCTGAAGGGATTCAATCATGTTGACTAATGTGCCCTTGTGGGTGCACGAATGCAATCATTTATGAACTTCATTGCAAAGGTAGAGAGATAGTAAGGGAATCTGTGAGTTTTAGCACTTAATTTAGTTATTATTGACATGTGACTAGATATTAGCGGTGGGATCCTACGAGTTAAGAGTGTGGCAGATGGTCAATTGGACAATATATGATTTCTGCCTGTCTTATTGCTGGTAGTAAAGGCCTTCTACTCTAGTACTCTGCGATCATTGTTGCCAAGTTGTATGGTACTAGAATTATGAATGAGAAAGCTTGTCCCATATCGATAGTATAACACCTCCTAAAAGTATATAAGCCTTGAGGGCCTCTCCACTCATTGTCAATTGACTAAGTTTGATGCTTAACATAGTATCAGAGCTGGGCTTGGGAGGGTTTGGACGAAACTCAATTTTTTTCAATCTGGTAATCACTTCCCCCTTTGTTTTTTTTTTCTTTGGGTGCACCTTTTATGTGTTTGAATTTGTTTTCTGATTTTCTGTCTACCCATCTGCTCATTGCCAATGTGTTCTGTGTTGGATGCTGCTTCAACAATGAACATCCTGGACTCTTGTGTAGGTCTGGGTTATTTGTAGAACTATTACTATCTGTTCTTAATATGCAGTTGCCTATTGAATTGTTCGTTCATCTTCTTTCTTCTAGGTGTCAGATTTGTTTAATTATGTAGATAATTGAGGGTTTTTTGTTGGTAGTCCCAGTTGATACTGTGCAGCTACCAATGGGATTATTAGTATCGTCTTATGTCTTTATACTGCTAAATCATATGTTTGAATTATACTTTACTTATATCTGGTTTAATCATATGTTTGAAGTATACTTTACCCGTCCTCTGGTTTCAATTACCATATGTTATTCCCTGGAACAATATACTTGTTACTGCATGAAGTTCAATCACCATATATTTAAGAATTTTGTGTTTAATTCTTTCCTTTTTTATCCATTCTTTAAGGATGGCTTTTGATGAAATCTTTGTTTTCTACATTTATCTTATGCTGGTGCTTATATTTGAAGAAACATATATAATTTTTTTTTCAGGATGGGCCTGATATCCTTGTTTGTGATGAGGCCCATATGATCAAGAACACCAGGGCTGATACAACCCAGGCCTTGAAACAAGTGAAATGTCAGAGAAGGATTGCATTAACTGGATCACCACTTCAGAACAATCTCATGGAATATTACTGTGTAAGTCGGTACCTCAGCTGTGATTTTGGCGACTTATGTGTACCTCTCCTCAGCATCGTGGTTATGTTGATTTTTGTTTTTGCAGATGGTTGATTTTGTAAGAGAAGGATTTCTTGGCAGCAGCCATGAGTTTAGGAACCGGCAAGATTCTTGACCAAATTGCTCTTATTTATGCTGTCCTTTTTTCTTTGCTTTCAGTCTCTTGATCATCCTTTCTCTTTGATGCAGTTTCCAAAATCCTATAGAAAATGGTCAACACACCAATTCTACGACTGATGATGTGAAGATTATGAACCAAAGATCACATATACTTTATGAACAGTTAAAAGGATTCGTGCAGAGAATGGACATGACTGTGGTGAAGAAGGATCTGCCTCCCAAAACAGTTTTCGTAATAGCTGTGAAGCTATCTCCATTACAGAGGAAATTATACAAAAAGTTTCTTGATGTCCATGGATTCACCAACAAACGAGATTCCAGTGAAAAGACACAAAAAAGATCTTTTTTTGCTGGGTACCAGGCCTTAGCACAGGTATGTTTCTGGTTAGCATGTTCATTGGCCTCCAATTTTCTAAGACAAACACACCCATACATCCTAGGAATTGATGCACAGCACCAGTTGGAGATGAAGTTATTGATAGAGGTTACATCGATACAATATGTTTTTTTGCAATAGCTTGTTTTTTACTTGTTTGTCTCACTCTATCCAACCGATGTTTGGATTGACAGTTCTTGAGTTGATTTTTATTGTCCTTTGCAAATGTGCTTTCTATTTTTGTTACATATACGAATCTAATGAAATTGTGGATTGTCCGTCGTAGATATGTAACCATCCTGGAATTTTGGAACTGATGAAAGAAGATAGAGGCTATATGAAACATGAAGATGCTGTTGAGAATTTTCTTGCTGAAGACAGCTGTAGTGATGATAACATTGATTATAATGAGATCGCTGGAGGTACCTTTTTCTTTACTTCCCAGCATCCTTGAATTATTGAACCAATTAAATTTGTGAGTTGAGGTTTTACTTCCCTCATCCTTGTGCAGAATGCTTTGTATTTTTTTTCTTTGCTTGAAGAATATGCTTTTCAATGTCATATCCGTATGATGTGGTATCATGAAATGTGAAACCAAAACATAGCTTCTGATGGAAACACATACTTAGCTACTTTGAACACTTGATATTGACGTGCTGTATCTGTGTAGGACACGACCATGGATTTTACATAGCTGGATTCGTCTCACACATGCTTTATTTCTTTAAGTGCTATGCTAACTAATTTCCCCTTGTGATAGAATTAGGGTTTGGAGAGAGGAGAAGGGTGAAGGCAGAGAGCTTACTGCTGTCCACAATCATCCATGTATATATATATTTTTGTAAAAACAAGTAAAGGACTAATATAGCCCTTACGGTATATATTTATTACAAGTCTACCACTCTCCTATATATTATAACACTCTCGCTCATGCTGGCGGATATATATCAGTTAGATTATTATGGTGTTAGGGTTTTGGAGAATAAGAGAGAGGGAGAGAGAGAGAATTAGAAAAAATATGGTAGTGTATTAGGTTATACAACTACACCTAAAATATATATAGTCTCATGGTACAAAGTAATAAACTATACTTAATCTAGGAAATAATGCATAACATAACACTGCCCATCGAGTTGGTGCATAGATCTCTCTCATACACAACTTGCAAACAATGGGTGAAAAAGCTTGCTACTAGGTCCTTTTGTGAAGATGTCAGCCAATTGGTTTTCTGATTTCACAATAGGCTTGCAAATTAAACCCTTATTTAATTTTTTCTTAATAAAGTGTCGATCAATTTGAACATGTTTAGTTTCATATCAAGGGCCATTCCTTAATGCTGTGGCATCTGTTTGGGCTAACGACTATGAGGTTATGGGTTCAAATAGGAGGGTAGCCACTTTGTGTATAGAATGACAAAGGTTAGGTCTCTATCTAATCCACCTCTGCCATCAGTCTTCTTTACTAGCGCCAAACTCAGAATTGGCCTTTCTATAATGTGGAAGAAGATTCTAATTCCTTGAGTTTAGTCTGATAGTGATTTTTCAAGTGGGAGGATTCGTGAAGAGCCTATTATGGACACAAATCACAAGCATTTAACCCCTTGAATTTTATTTTTGTAGTTATTCTATTTGATTCTCAAAATTTTATATTTTAGGTTTCAGGGTTATAATAGTCAAATCAACTCCTTTTTTTTTTTATCTTATTGACTAGGGTGTTTCAAAAGAGGATACTCTCTATGGAATTGATAGCACCTGCAGGTTGGGCTTTCAATGAAAATGGAAATCATTGTCATCGGATGAATTCTATCATTTTAAAAACTTTGTTCTGTTCTGTTAAATTAAGTTACTTCATACTTTTCTACTTGGTATATTGTGTCAATCGTATCTCTTGGGATCCATTTGGTAACAATTATATTGCCATGCTTATTGCAGAGAAGCTGAGGAACAAGAATGAAGTTCCACTCAGGAAAACTGATAATGGCTTTTTTCATGAGGTTTGAATGGACTTCCTGCTACTGGTTCACATCTTTTCTCTATCTCTCAGAGTGCATGTGGTGGAACCATATGTCGTGTATTTTCTTGTATGAGTACCCGAGGCGTGTGCATTAGATGTTATCCAAATCCAGTTTCTGATTCCCCATTTATGGTTGAAAACCTATACAATGATTGATGAAGTGTACTGCTTTAATTTGATTTTTGTTCAATGACTATTTTTTTCGTTTACTTTTTAACTGTTTTGCTCATCAAATCTGCTTCCAGGATTGGTGGAATGATCTTCTACAGGGAAAAAACTGTAAGGAAGTTGATTACAGTGGCAAAATGGTTTTGCTGCTTGATATCCTGACCATGTGCTCTGATGTTGGTGACAAGGCGCTTGTCTTTAGCCAGAGTATATCTACTCTAGATCTGATTGAACTTTATCTTTCAAAACTACATCGTCCAGGAAAAAAAGGGAAATGTTGGAAACAAGGAAAAGACTGGTATAGGTGGGTATTTTTCAGTTCAAGTATTTGGGAAATGGTAGTCATTGCATATGAAGTTGAAATGTTTCTGGGCTATTTTTGATCTGATATAATGTGGGAGCCCTCTTTTTGACATTGTCATCTTACTTGTCTTGTCCATCTGAATTCTTGATTTCCTTTATGATTGCTTCTAATATGACTGCCATTTTCTTTCTCTGCCTTAGTCAGACTTTACCTTTACCCAAGGACTAGAGGGTTTCATCCTATTCCTTTACGTATCTATGTTGCTGATTATAGTTAAACAACTAATTTGTCATTGCCATCTTTTTTTTTTTTTTAATAATTGAGTATTTTGTTGTTCTTTTTCTTTGGGAGTATTTTCCAAATACTGGTGAGATGACGTTGGTGACTAAACAAGCTTTTCCACGGGAACTTCCTCACTATCCTCATCCTCAAATTGCAAACACTTGACAAGTTCTGTTGTTTGTAGGACACCCAGCGAATGTCTCTTAATTGCTCTAGATGTCAGATTTTTCTTAATATTCTTTCCACAAGAACCTAATATTACTCCTTAAAACAATAAAATTTTTCACATAGGGATTTTTGACATTCCACAATGTGTATGGGTTTTGGCGAGTCCCGTGTCGAAAGTAAACTCCATCTACTGTGTCACAACTGATGTTCACCACTTTAGCCCAAACTCTCTGGGGCATGTCAACTAGGCAACATCACATAAGCTATTTATTTATGACTTTGCTTTTTCTCTCGACAACAGCATTTTTGCTGTACGGTCCTAGGAGTAGAGAATTCATGTTGCCCTATTGATCATACTACTCACTGATTTCGGAATTCTCAAACTTTCTGCCATGATCACAACAAATCTGAATAACTTTGGTAGTAGGTTCATGTTGTCATTGTAGATTCTCTGATAAATGCTCTTAAATTTTTTTCAAAAATTTTTGATTTCTCTCTTAAGTTCGAAATCTAAGTGAATCGATAGAAATCATCAACCACTACTGCATCGAAACGATTTCCACCTATACTCTCTTCACTAGTTGGACAGCCATGAGGTCCATGTGAATTAACTTTAGAGGACGATTGCTGGTCATAGCGTTTGATATCTTGTGTGAGATCCTACTATTTTCAAAATTGACATTTACCATGCTCAGTGTTAGGAGACTTTCCTAGTTTGGATACCTTTAACAAATTCTGTGCTAATTAAGTTTAGATCTGTAGAATTGATGTGTTAAAATATGAAATGAGAAACAAGGAGAAGATTTGCAGAGTAAGAGAGAGTTTTAAGAATGTGGTGACAGTTGGGAGAGAGCCCTAAGAATCAAATTAGGGTTATCTTCCTTAGCCCCATGTATTTATAATAATAAGACTCAAAGTACATAAATACCCCTCATGGCATATAAGACATCTCTTAACACTCCCCCTTGAGTTGAAGTATAAATATCTCACATGCCCAACTTACAAACAGTGGGATGAAAAACTTTACTACTAATTCCTTTAGTAAAAACATTTGTCAATTGATCTCTTGATTTGACAAAAGCTATATAGATCAACCCCTTATTTAGTTTCTCATTAATGAAATGTTTGTTAATCTCACTATGTTTGGTTCTGTTATGTTGAACTGGATTATGAGCAATATCAATAGTAGTCTTATCGTCGCAATACAACTTCATAGGCCCATCACTTGAAATTCTTAGGTCTTGCATCAAATTCTGAAGCCACTTAAGCTCACAAATGCCATTTGCTATAGCTCTATACTCTGCTTTAGCACTAAACCTGGTCACCATAGATTATTTTTACTATGCCAAGTATCTAGATTCCCTCCTATGAAAGTGAGGTGGATCTCCTATCATCAATTGAGCCAGCGCAATCAGCATCACTGAATGCCTCTAGCCTCAAGTAGCCATGGTTAGAGAACATGTCTTTTCTTGGAGCGGACTTAAGATACCTAATTCTGTGAGTAGCATATAGATATACTATATGAGGGTCATACATAAACTCGTTAACAACTCCCACGACATAAACAATATTTAGTCGAGTGTGAGCTAAGTATATCAATTTCCCTATTAGACGTTGGTACCTTTCTTTATCCACATAGTAACCTATGCCACTACTTAGCCTATGATTAGCCTCAATTGGTGTGTCCTCAAGTTTACGTCCCAACATGCTAGTCTCCTCAAGTAGGTCAAGAATTTACTTCCTCTGAGATATATAGATGTTATTAGATTTAGCAACCTTAATCCCTAGAAAGTGCTTCGATAGATCTAAGTCTTTGATCTCAAACTCCTTTACCAGTCATAATTTTAGTTGAGACATCTCCTTCACATCATTGCCAGTAACCACTATGTCATTCACTTAAACAATAAGAATAGTAATCATATCACTATTATATTTGATAAACATAGTAACGTCTGCATCACTTTGCTTGTATCCAAATCCTCGCATTGCTTTGAGAAATTGTTCAAACCAAGCTCTAGGAGATTGTTTTTAGCCATAAAGTTCTTTCCTTAACCGACAAACCTTTCCAATAGTATAATGAGAAGAAAACTTGGTGGAATATTCATATAACCCTCTTCCTCCAAGTTGTCATTAAGGAATGCATTCTTCACATCTAGTAGTGGTAAGAGCCAACCTAGATTAGCAGCACAAGGAAGAAGAGTGTGAATAGAATTCATCTTTTCAACATGGACAGAGGTCTTCTCATAGTCAATGCCATAAGTCTGAGTAAAACATTTGACAACCAACCTTGCCTTTTATCTTTCAACTGTTCGATCTGTCTTCTGTTTAACAGTAAATACACACTTACAACCTACTGATTTTTTCTCAGCTGGAAGTAAATAATTTCCAAGTGTTGATCTTGCTAAGAGCTTTCATTTCCTCTACAATAGCTTCTTTCAACTTAGGATCTACAATAGTTTTCTTCCAATCCTATGGAATAGATGCAAAAGATAAAGACAAAACAAAGTGATGACAAAAAGAAGACAAGGACGTATAAGAAACAAAATTAGAAATAGAATGTTGAGTACAAGATCTCATACCCTTTCTAAGAGCAATAGGTAGAGAACAATCATCAACATTTATAACAACAGGAGATGCAATAGGAGATTGAGACTTATCTTTTGAAGCCTCTATGGAAGAATCTGAAACTGAAGTTGGGGATGACAATTAAGTTGGTGGCACATGGATCATGGATGGTCTGCTCCTTTGAAAGTCGAAAATAACTCCGAAAATCAAGTCTATCCAACCGTCCACCAATATTATGTTCTTTAGTACAGTGTCTTTCTTCCCCTCACAACTACACTTGTCTTTCTCCTATTCACCACAAAAAATCTCTCTTAACAAAGGGAGAAAAAATGAGAGCCTTCTTGTTGCCTCTCTTCTTCATTACCGGTTTCCCCCTAAAGAGAGAACTGAGATAAAACAAAGCAAGGTTCGCTCTCATGAAATGTGACATCTATGCTAATACATTCTTTGTGAGACTGAGGATCATAACATTTGTGACCTTTATGAATCATAGAATATCCAACAAAGACACATTACACATCTTTAGGGTTGAGTTTACCTTGGGAATGAGACGAGACATGAAGAAAACAAGTACACCCAAACACCTTGGGAGAAGGAAAGGAGGGAGAAAGGGAGCTGGAGAGAATTTTAAGAGGAACTTTAAACTGAAGAACATTAGTGGGTATGCGATTAATAAGATATGCATCAGTAAGAAGAACATCCCCTAAAAGGTGTTGGGAACATTCATAGTGAACATAAGAGTGCGAACAATCTCAAGAAGATGACAGTTTTTGTGCTTCACAACCTTATTTTGTTCAGGATTGTTTACACAACTGATCTGATAAAGAATACCATGCTCTTCAAGGAATGCTCAGAATTTGGTATCAATATATTCAATTCTATTATCACACCTAGGTGTTTTAATGATAGAATCAAACCGGTTAGTCACAATTTTATGAAGAGCTTTAAATTAGGAAAATACTTCACTCTTGGTTCAGAGTAAATACACCCAAGTAATACGAGAATAACAATTAATGAATGTAACAAACCAATGATAACCATTGTGAGAAACAACTTAAGAGGGACCCTACACGTTAGAATGAATAAGCATAATGGTTAAATTACTTCTTTTATTAATGGAAGGATAATATGAATGTTATTCTTTGCAAACTTGCAAGCATCACAAACAAAACTGTTCCTATGACATTATTTAGCTAGCATAAGAAAAAGTTTCTCTAGAATAACAAAGGAAAGATGTCCTAAATGGCAGTGCCACTAAAGTAGGAGTGAAAAAGAAGATGCAGTATCCACTTGTAGATCCTGACCCAACTACAATGTAGATAAACAGACATTATCTAGCAAATAAAAACCAGTATGTGCTCTACTATTGTCAATTGTTTTCCTCGTCTTTAGTTCCTGCAACACATAATATGTAAGAAAAAATGTTATTGTGCTAATTGAGAAATTAGTAAGACTACTAATAAAGAGTAAATTAGTAAAGAAGTTTGGAACATGATGAACAGATGAAAGGTAAATGGAAGGAGAGCATTGTACAAAAAATTTTCCAAAAACTGAGGATAAAGAGGCATTGGCAACTCTCACTTTGTTCTTACTAGAATAAGGAGAGTAAGAACAAAAAAGGATAGAGGAACCTACAATATGGTCAGTAGCTCCAAAATCAATTACCCAAGGAGAAGAAGAAACGTTGAGAGCCTATGCTTGACTACTTATATGAGCAAAGTTGGAGGAAGTAGATGCACCGAGAGAAGCTATGGTAGATGAAGTGTCAAGTTTATCCATCAGATGCTTGAGATTGTACATCTCATCCTAAGAGAAAGCACTAGTATCAGCAGATGGGTTTAAGGAAGTATCTGAAACATGAGCTTGAGACTGCACAATACCATAACCAACTCCATGTCATGAGGTAGGACCAGTGTTATTTAAGGCGTAAAGCGAACCGAAGCGACCAAGGCTCCTAACGCCTAGGCGAGAAGCGAGAAGCGAAGCGACACGCTTTACCGAAGCAAAGCGAACAGTTAAAAAAAAATATATTTTAGTTTAATTACTTCTAAACAATCTAAGTTCTAATTTTATATATACTAAATATTTAAATGCAAGTAAAACCATAAACATTTAAATTAAAAAAAACACTAATAATATCTCAAATCTTAATAACAGTCATAACTTAAACATTTAAATTCAAACAAATACTAACAATTGTATACATTTTCATATTGACAGGGTAGGACAACAAAAGAAGCAGAATCAGGACAACAGCAGAATTAGCAACAAAAAAAAAAAGAAGCAGAATGACAATTAAAAAAAACAAAAGCAACACAGGACAGCAAAATCGAAGCAGCAACAGAATCAACAAAAAAAAAAATAGAAGCAGAATGAGCTAAAAAAAAACAGAAGCACAATGATCATGACAGGAGCAGAATCAATTGTAAACAATTTCATATGTAATTATATACTGAATAAAAAAAAGCAGAACAGAGGCACATTTCACATGTACTAAAATAATTAAACATGGTATAAGCATAGACCACTTTTTGGTACCATTTGTATATATATAAGAAAAGGGAAAAGTATAACCAAGACATATCAGAGACACTTCTTTGTAGAAGAATTTATTATTTACCTCCATTTCTGATACTCCTCCTTTATTTTTTTATCATAATTGTCATGCAGTGTAGTCGCCTGACTCCCACATCCCACAAATATTCTAAATGAATTCAGCAACACAAGGAAAAAAAAGGAATGTGTTTTGTTCGAAACATTGTTTATTAGAAAAAAAAAAAAAAATAGACCAGCAATAGTCTAAAAAAAAAGTCATTAGTGATTAAAAAATAAAAGAGACTACTAACCTGTAATCAGAAAAAAAAAAAAAAAAAAAAAAAAAAGTGAAGCAGAATCGCTTTTTATAATAAAGCGTTCGCTTTTTCGCTTTTTCGCTTCTTCGCTTTTTCTCGCTTTTTTCTCGCTTCGCTCACGTTCGCTTCGCCTGGGGTCCTCCAGGCGAGATAAGCTCGCCTCGCCTCGCTTCTCGCCTAGGCGAGCGCCTAGGCGAGCTTTTCAAAACACTGGGTAGGACGACCATGCAACTTCCAACAGTATTCTCTAGTATGACGTTTTTTCCCTCCATAATTTTATTTCAACAGATCACAATTATCAACATTACTCTTCCTACTAGACTTGGGCTGATTGGCATTACTATCCCGTGAAGTTGGAGCAAAACAAAATGATCCTGACTAGGAGTGTATACAATAGCACTATGTCAATTTTCCTCTTTCTGAACATAGGTATAGGCCTCTCTCAAGGTAGGGAAAAGAGATTGACCTAAAACCTGAACTCGAATCTAATCATATACTCCATGTTAAGGCAAACAAGAAAATCATATACCCGCTCTTTCTCTTATCATTTGTTGAAAAACATCTGCATCTGTTGTACAAACAACTTGAAAACTCTGATAATAATCAAGTTCTTGTCATATATTAGTCAATTCAACAAAATACTTAGCAAGAGATCTGCCTTGTTGATCTTGTTAAAGTAGTCTAGTATTTCTAGTATTAGGGTTAGTTTAGTCATTGTATTTATTTTATGTTGTCTTACTATATAAGGGCTTTTACTATGTATCTTTGCTTCTAATGAATTGCACAATATGATTATTTTTCTCTTCTTTCTTCTCTCTTATTTCTTGTCTATTTTATTGAAGTTATCATGGTATCAACGTGTGTTTTGATCCTAATGTAATGGTAGCATAATAGCATTTATCGGAAGAAGAAACTTTAAGCCGTTAGGGTTAATGTCATTTGCCTCGATGTTGATGTCATTAATCAGTAGTCACTAGAAACACCCACTGACTCAATTCTCCATGGGTTATTGCATTGCATCATTGATTTTTTTAGTTTGAGGTCAGATTGTTGACTTTTTTATTTTTCGAAGATTTTTGGAATATTTCTTGCGATTTCTCAAATCTGTAACTTCGCTTAAATTTGTTGAGTTTTTTGGTTCAAATGTCTTCCATAAGGTGTGATTTAGGGCTCTTGGTGTTTGACACACAGATTCGAAGCTTTGTGAAGCTATTTGTGTTGAAATCTCGGCTCTTCTTCTCGGCTGGGTTGTTCGCTACACATGAGCATCGTCTTGCTCCTTGTGTTCTGGTGTTGTGTTCAGCATAACACATATTTTGGTGTTGTCTTTGTTCTGATTTGCTGGTTTTTGGATTTTAGATATGAGTTGTTGGTTTACTGTTCCTTTGGTTGAACGTGATTCATTAGCTTGTGGTTGCAGAGTTGTTGGTTTTTGTTTTTTACGTGTTAGTTGTTGGGTGGTCATAGAAGCTTCTCAGGCTGTTGAGTGGTCATAGAATCTGTTGGGTGTAGATTATTTGTTTTGGGCTTTAGGTGTTTGTTAGGCAGGCTGGTGCGTTTTGGGCTTAGGGTGTTTGGTTAGGTAGGCTGGTGTTCAATTTTGGGCCTTTGATTGTTTGGTTATTTGAGCTTCTGGTTGTTTGCTTTGGGCTTACTTCTAGACTTGGTCTTGGTTGTTATTCACCGGTGGACTATTTGCTTTGGGCTTAGTTAGTCAATTTTTTGATTTTGGATTCTTGGTCAATTCTCTTCTTCTGGTTGTGTGTGTAGGTTCTACGGTCCAAGAAGTTGATTGGGACAGGCCGTCGAAATGGAGGCCTGTATGTGTTGGAGGAGCTCTATGGTCCAGATGTTGCTACTTTCATTGTTGATTTATCTTCTTTTCGTTTGGGTACTCAGTCGTCTAGCTTTTATTTGTGGCATTCTTGTCTTGATCATGTTTCTCATTCGCATTTGAATTTTTGGCTTCTATTGGCAATTTGGAAAGATTAGAATGTCGTGACATTTCAAATTGTAGTGGATGCAAGTTAGCAAAATTTACTCTAATACCTATTAATAAGAGTTTTACTAATTGTCTTGCATCATTTGATCTTGTTCACTCCGATATCTGGGGATTTGCTCCCATTCTTACATAATGAGGGTTCAGATTTTATGTTTCTTTCATTGATGATCATATCAAGTACCATCGGGTGTATTTAATGAAACGTCGTTTGATTACCTTCCTCGCGTATGTATAAGACTGAATTCATTCGATTTCTAAAAAAGATTAGTAATCCTTAACTTTTTGAGGAATCTTTCTTCAATGGTTGTGAATGACCGATTATTCATAGCATTTAATGGTATGGTACGCATTCAGTATTCCTCTGTCATTAAATTTTCGGTGTGATCAGGGAGGTGAATACACCTTTACTTTTTTTCGTGATTTGTTACAATCTGACGGTACTATTTTTCAATCCTCTTGTGCTAACACACTCGAGCAGAATGGTGTTGCTGAGCGCAAACACCGCCACATTATAGAGACATCTCATTCTTTCCTGTTGTCAGTAAATGTCTCTAGCTCATTTTGGGGGAAGTAGTCCTCATAGCAACTCACTTGATTAATTGCATTCCTATCATTCTCATTTCTAGTGTATCTCCATTTGAAAAATTGTGTGGTCAGCCACCCGATTATTTCTCTTTTCGTGTGTTTGGTTATACTTGTTTTGTCTTGTGTCTTGGTACTAAGATTTTTGCTCGCTCAATTTTTTGTGTTTTTCTTGGTGACGAGAGGGTAAAAAGGGGTATCGTTTCTCTAATCCTATTACATGTAAGCTATATGTTTCTCGTCATGATGTCTTTATGGAACATATTTCTTTCTTTTCAATTCCATCTAGGTCCTTATCTCTACATAAATCTGGTCTCATTTATATTGACCCATTTTCTGCTGATGTTCTCACTGACACATGTTGATGATATTATTGTGTCTGACTTGCCTTCATCCTCTTCTTCTAATTTAAGTGTTAAAGTGTTACTTGTGGTCCTTTTGTTCATACTTATGTTCGTAGGGCTTCTGTTGCCAATACTATAGATGTGACACCTCCCTCTTCACCTCTTGTCACTTAATTAGGTTCTCAAACTTTGGATCCTCCTCCTTGATATCCTCATGCTTTCGAAAGCGTCCAGATAGGTTTGGTTTTTCTAACTCTTGTTATTCTGCTGATTTTTGCTCATTTCTCTCTTCTATTTACTCTCTTTCTGAACCCACTTCCTATAAAGAGTCTGTATGGATGAGGATCTATTTGCTCTACATAAAACTCAAGCTTGAGAATTGGTGTCTTTGCCCCAGGCAAAGACACTATTGGTTGTAAGTGGGTCAATAAAATCAAAATCAAAACAAAATCTGATGGCTCAGTGGAAAGGTATAAGGCTCGCCTTGTAGTGAAGGGCTTTGTTCAGGATTATAGTTTGGAATATGATGAGACTTTTGTTCCAGTTGCCAAGATGATTATTGTTCGCATTGTGCTTGCAGTGGTTGTCAGTTGTCTATAGAGTTTGTCTCAGATCGATGTGAAAAATACCTTTCTTGATGGTGATTTATCTAAAAGTGTTTATAACTCTTCCTCTTGGGTTGGCTAGTAGTACTTGTCAAGTATATAGGCTTCAAAACGCTGTCAGGGCTTGTTTGCCAAGTTCTCTTTAGTTATCTATGATTTAGGTTTTCATGCCAGTGGTCATGATTTTGCTCTTTTTGCGATCAACTACTTCTGGTCTTATTGTTCTCTTACTTTATGTTGACGAAATGATTATTACTGGCAATGACATCATTGACATACAACTCTTGAAACATCAATTGCAGGATCATTTTAAGATGAAAGATTTGGATTAGTTTCGGTATTTCTTAGAGATTGAGTTTACTTTTTCTCCCAAAGGTTATCTTTTTTCTCAGTCTAAGTATATATTGGATATTATTCAACGAGCTTGTTTATTAGATAATCAGACAATTGAGACACCCACAGAGCTCAATGTTCAGTATTCTTTTGTGGATGACATTCTATTGCCAGATCGTAGTTTGTATCACACTATTATTGGGAGTTTGGTATATCTTATTGTTACACGTCCGGATATCTCTTATGTTATTCACATTGTGAGTTATCTTTGGTATCTTCGACATATTATGCATCAGAGTTTATTATTTCCTTTCTCTTCTATGGATCTTAATGCCTACTTTGATGTTGATTGGGTTGGCGATGCTATGGATTGCAAATCCATTGCTGGTTTCTGTCTTTTTCTGGTTGATTCTCTTATTTCCTAGAAAAACAAGAAGCAAATAGTAATTGTTCGTTCTTCTGCTGAAGTTTAAGATCGTGCTATAGCATCTACAGCTGCTGAGATAATATGGTTACAATGACTACTCGCTGATCTTAGCATATCCTTATTTGCTCCTACTCCTATGTATTTTGATAACACTAGCACTATTTAGATTGCCCACAATTTGGTCTTCCACGAGCACACTAATCACATTGAGATTAACTGCCACTTTGTGCGCCATCATCTTCAGCTTGACACACTTTCTCTTCATTTTTTGTCTTCTATTATGCAATTATCAGATTTCTTTATGAAGTCTCCCACCATAACATGTTTTTGTTTTCTCCTTAGCAAACTCTTGATGTTTTAAGTTGCCACATCATGAGTTTTTTTTTTTTTTTTGGGGGGGGGGGATGGTTGGGAGTGGGGTTTAGAGTAGTGTAGTATTTCTAGTAGGGTTAGTTTAGTTATTTTATTTGTTTTATGTTGCCTTACTATATAAGGGCTTTTACTATGTACCTTTGCTTCTAATGAATTGCGCAATATGATTATTCTTTTCTTCTCTGTTCTCTCTTATTTCTTGTCTATTTTACTGAAGTTATTAGATCTAACCCACAAATCTTCTTTCTCGGTTCATAGCCTTGTGCGTCATTACCCATATGTGAGTATGTTTGTGCAACTGCAGACCAAATCTTCTGTGCTGTGTCCATTAACAAGAAGGTGCTACTAATAAGGGCTGCATTGAGTTAATCAGCCAAGTCATGACAAGGGCATTCTCCGATTGACATTTCTCCTGTGGTGGTCTATCTGTCATAGGATCCTTAAGAATTAATGTGATGTAACCAGTTAGGTCACGTGAAGTAATAGCCAAGCTACAAGATCAAATAGTTGATGCCATTCAACTTAACTATACTAATTTGAAGGGATGGGCTATCTCCAAGAATTCCAACGCGACTCAACCCATTCGCTTTGATTCGTTGCCATCGAAAGTTTTACTATTGGCTGCCATGTCCATCGAACAAGGATAACACCCCCAAACATCAAAGAACTAGTTCAATCACCTACAAACCCACAGAGCCCAAGGAATCCTTGCAAAGAATAAGTTACCCACACAATAAAAACTGAAGAAGGGGACCAATCACAAGTTTGACCTTGCACCAACAATAATGTTTTAAATCACACTACTAATTCCAGAGTGCGGCTGAGCAAATCTTCCATAGAAAGCACCAACTCTCTACTCTTCCATAAAATTCCATCAGGAATCCTCAAGGCAATTTCTAGAATGGCTTCTGAGCTTTAGAAACCCGTTTCTCTAATGCTTATACGGTGATTAGGTGTTACTCAAACATCCAAAACAAGGTGTGGAACAAATTAATGTTTAGCTAGCAACTATTCAAAACCATGATGAACATTTTTTTGGGAATTAGGATTCCAAATCAAAGTTCTCATGAATGTGTTCTTGATTATTAGGTTTTCTCTTTCTTTGTGTTGTGAGATGTCTCCTACATTTTATAGTCGAACATTTGTAATGCAGTGCTGTCAAAATGATTTTGTGAAGAATTCTAGACAAATTAGGTAATTGCAAATTTTTAGTTTCTGTCAGCTGCATGAGTGTTTCCCTGATATCGTTCAAGGGTCTCTAAATTTGCGCAAACTAGAAATGAGCGGAAAGTAAGCGCCTGGTACTAGGAAAGCTAGAAATGCTTTCTGGTCACCTTGCTTGAGTGCTTACTTAGAGCCAAGAGAGCACCACCTATTGAAATTCTTCCAAATCACTACAATGGGCCTTAGTTGAGCCATTGAAGGCTGTGTTCAAAAATGGTCTCTACGTATGCCTTTAATTTTGGGCTTATAAAGCACATAAATCAAGTCAGAAATATCATTTGAAGCGTAGTTACCTCTATGGTCAACTTAGGTTTCTAAGTCTACTTAGCAAACCTGATCAGTGTGATTGTGATGTGTCTGAACTTGAAATCTCCACCATATCTTCAATTAGTTCAATGTATATGGCTAAGTGATCTTCAAACTTCAAAGCTCCTGATCTTGACCTAGACCTAGACCTACTTTACTCATGTGATCCACCGAATTTTGCGCCGTCAAAATATGACACTAACAGCATATACATTGTTTTTTGCAAGCATCTAAAGATGTTACATAGGTAGTATTAATAGATGGACAGACGTCATGGTTTACAGGCGGCTTCATATTCATTGGCATGAAAGTTTCACTTTGGAACTTTGAGCACCATCCGACTAAGACTTGAAGTCAGAAAACATTGAGAAATGATATCTTTGGCATTTTATTCTTTAGTCCTAGACTTCATACTAAAGTTCGACACTTCCACTTTGACAAAACCTTACACATTGAAGAAGTGGCTAAGTTCCTTGTATTTTTTTTATTTCTGAAAATCAATTGGTTAATTCATGATGGTACTTTTTTTCTGGCTTCATCTGCACAACAGGCTAGATGGAAGAACAGAAGGCTCTGAGAGGCAAAGACTGGTTGAGAGGTTTAATGAGCCCTTGAATAAGAGGGTTAAGTGCACTTTGATATCAACTAGAGCTGGATCCCATGGTATCAACCTTCATGCTGCTAACCGGGTTATTATTATTGATGGCTCTTGGAACCCAGCATATGATCTGCAAGCCATATATCGGGTTTGGAGGTTTGTCTATCATTTTTTTCAAATACAATGTGGGTTAAGTGAGAGTGTCATTGCTTAACTATATCATAAAGCCATATAAGTTGGGTGATTGCAGATATGGCCAAACAAAGCCTGTGTTTGCTTACCGGTTGATGGCACATGGAACAATGGAGGAAAAAATCTATAAGCGTCAGGTATGCATGGATTAAAATGCTATTGCTTGATCTCTTATTAGATATGCAGTTATACCAAAGAGAATGGTTCAAACAGGTGACAAAGGAAGGTCTTGCAGCAAGGGTGGTGGATAGGCAACAAGTCCATAGGACTATTTCTAAAGAAGAGATGTTACATCTGTTTGACTTTGGAGATGATGAAAATCATGATACTTTGCTTGAGCAAGGCAAAGAGAATGGACGTGTGATCAAACATAATTTGACTAGTCAAGTTGGAAGCTTCTCGTCTGACAAGATAACAGAAAGTTTGATTGTCAGGCATCGTCCAAGGTAGATTTTTCTATCTATTTTCAACATTATCAATCATTGGTTTGATAAACCCTCAGTTACTTCTCCTCCCCTCTATTTTAGTGTGATCAATTTATGGATTTTGGTGATTATTATATCATGTATTCATACATTGGTTGGGGAGTACAGTGCACCAGCATAGATAATTCAGCTAGAAAAAATAAAAGAAAGACTTGGACATCTCTAAATTGTAACCATTGTACAGCAGAATAAAGAGGTAGCCAGCTTCCTCCTTTTCCTCTATAGAACGATGCAGGAATTCTTCAGCTGCTGCAAGTTTTCCTGTCTTAAACTCTCTCCGTTAGTTTGGGATTGGTTATATTGGCTTTCATGATTTGTGGCTTTCTTGTTATTGCTGTAAGGATGTCCCTCCTTTTCCATGTGACTATAATTCACTTTTTGCCATGTATAGTTGTTATGCAATACAGCAGCAATAGCTCATCTATCCATAACGGAAATGGGATTTTTTCTTAATCTGAAAATGACTATTTTAGCCAACCAGCTCCATTACTTAATAATGTTCCCAAAATTTCATGGCAGATCCGAGACGCAGGATGATTGAAGGATTCATGATCAACAGACCTCTAATATTCTTTAGGAACTTTATAATGTACTTCCTCCTGTCTCTACTGGATAATCTATTTTCCTATGGTATCTATTGCAGCTCCTAGAGGGTGCGGAGAGGGAAATCGGACCATTCTAAAATATAAACACATCTTTTGGAAGTTCTCGTCTTGCTTGGAGTTAGATCCATTATGTTTCCCATTATGCTTTTTTCCTCTTGTGATTCAAATCAAGGGCATTTGGTGTTCTAAGCATTTTACTCACATTATCATTTTAATTCAGATCATATAATGTGAGGATAGGTTTACGGAAGTGCTAGGGTTTGACCTATATGAAGTTCCAGGCAGGACACTTGTTCTTCAGAAGATTTATGGCTGGTAGAATAGCTTTATTGCTGTTCGATTGGCTCTAGACTGAAGTCCTCGTTTTCTGTGTAGGCACTGGTTTTGATTCAAATCAATTCTAACACGATTCCTAGATGCTCCAAACATTAGTGGGTGCTAGAAAACATGCCGTACAACATAATTCAAATATGATCAATTCAATTCATGGAACTTGATAACATGGAAGCTTATCATCTCAATTGAATAAGTTCTCAATACATAATTCAACCATACATCATCATTAAACTAAAGAACATGCTTCACAAAAGATATGCAATAAAAAATATGCAACACATGATATATTGTGGTTCGACTGACCCATTTAGCCTACATCTAATCTTTCACCACCTTGGCGGGGGACACTCCACTAAACGGGATCATAAACCAACCCTTACAAGCTTGTGGATCACAAATGACCAATCTTCTAGTCCACCCAAGGCTGCCCTCACAAGGCACCACCAAATGATTTGGTGAAGTTTTTTCCTTACCTAACCTAGATTATTGAAGGTATTTTATGCTCCTACAATCGACCTAGCAAAGTCCTCACAAGGCACCTGACTAGGGTTTGGTGAAAGTTTTCTATGGATTACATACATCTGGCCTAACACAAACTCAAGCAATGCACCTCCATGTTAAAGACCCAATCCTGAACTTACAAGCTCCACCTTGAAGCAATGCCTCTAATCTAAGTGCAAGGATCTGTGGGCATGCAGGAGTGTTCCTAATACACAATAAATTGAGGAGGAATCAAACTTACAGAGAGAACTTTGCCAAGGATGTGCACTTGACAGTGAATGGGTAAACTCCTTTTGAATGAAGGGGCAAAATGGGCTTTTGCCCTCTTTATATCTCCTAGTTCTTCAACGTCGAGTATGAGAGGGATGGTACCCAAGAACTATCAACCTTCAAATGTTCAAGATGGAGGGCTTATGTAGGGTGCAAGCAATGGATAGCCCAATGACTAGTTTTGCAAAACCAGACTGGTCAATTGGCCCTGGGCTGGTCAACTAGCCTTATTCCAGAAGTGGGCAAACTTTACCAACTTCAAGAACAAGCCAGTCCAATTCTAGGGACGTTTGCTTATCCAATATATGTGTTCTCCTAGACCTAGACATGACTCCATGTGAACTTGAAGTCCTTCAGAAATGCAGAAGTTTGCCTCGTTATTCTCGACAAAATATCTTCTTTCTTTTTGTTGTCACCTGGGAATCTCCAGGTCCGAGGCTTGTATCCATAGCTGTTCCACATAATGTCTTCGTCATAACACAATGCAAAGCTATAGTACAAGTCATGAAATTGCGAATCTATAGTCGTAGACTTAACGTGTATTATGTAAAAACATGGACGGGAACAACATTACCCAACTGAATGATTTTATAACATGAGATGATAGACTTTTGCCCTTTAATAGCCTTTTGACTTGCGTTCGAACCACATCTTTCTTGCTGTTAAACTCCATAACATCTCATCCTCTCAGTCCAATTTTATCTAGTAACAAGTTTTCTGATTTTTGGTGCATCTAACCAAAATTAATTAACAATGAGTGGAGTGGCCCCTCAAGTATATAAACCAATTTTGGTAGTCCAAATTATTCAATTTGAGATACAAGCTCTCATGTCAGTGCTCAAAGCTCAAAAATTGGGTCAATAATTGAAGTTGACTAGGGGAATCTTTTTGATGTGATTCACTCCCTAAGTCATAAACATACTATACCGCAATATTTGTTGTCCATTGGTTTTTCTGGATGCCAGAAGTACCAATAATAGTTGGATATAATTGATTAGAATTGCAATAATTCCTAAAATAATCTATCACAGATTCAGGTAAGCTACTTTTGAGGGTAGCATGTGCATGATTGGTTAGGTAGTGTAACTTTATTGTAGAACTATGAAGCACGAAAACTGTCCAAAAGGTAACGTATTTGCGTTAGACAAGTGTTGGATACCACATTGTCACTCATTTAGACACTCTTGGACACATGTCCGATACTCTTTTACTCTTGTTCATTATTAAATAATAAAATTTTAATTGCGGATGTGTCCAACACTTTTTTGGTGTCGTGTTTGACATTCCTTTAAATTGTGTTTACTACTACCCAATGAACATGTGTTGACATGTGAATAACAAAGTTTAAAAATTTGACTAATATATACCTTGTACGCTGAGAGGCTATATAATTATTAGGACTACACATGTTAAAGTGTTACTCAAATTATAAATAAAAACAAAAGATGCATAAGAGTTTTAACAAAGAAGAATTGAGAAAATGAGAACAATTATTTAAATTATATATTTTAGGTACACGTTGTCTATGAAACAAATTGATGATTATTGACTATTATGATGCTTTAGTCTAAAATTTAAGCTAGATGACCCAACATAACATTTACTTATTATAAAATATTGATTTTTTTATGAACAATATATCACTGTCACTATATTTGTGATAAATTATAAAATTTTATATATAAAACAATTTTCTGTTTAGTGTTCCCAATGTGTCAGGTCCTAATCTTTTTAGAAATGTCGTATTCGCGTCCGCGTTCGTGCTTCTTAGTTGTAGAATGCAATATTCTTGGTGATCTGCATATTTGAATGGTCATCAAGTCACCGAGTAATGCTAAATGAAATTTTAGTTGAAAAATCATTTGTTTTACTAAATCATTCTTTCACAAAGGATATTCAGTTGCTTGTGTTAATAGAAGTTAATATTCTAGGTATGAATTCTATTTTATTAACTTGGTTAGTTATTGGTAAATACCCCATCTCTTGAATTAGATTTAGTACTTGGCCTACAAAGCATTATTTGCATTAGCATTTGACATTTTATAACGAACCTTGTCATCTTATATTTTCTTAGTGAAATGAAATAGAGAACACTTATTTTAGCAATTCAAGTTCACTATCCTTTACTTTTTTTTATTCTCTCTAGGTCATTTATATTTTTGCGTCTTGCGCTGTTTATGAGCATATTTGCATTAAAATTAATTAAAAAATAGGTTTTTCTTGCAAAAGTGAATTGGGATATTAGAACTATACCTGACCACATATCTACACTTGAACATAGTACTCAAATGTATAGGTGTGAGTCACACTGTGTGACTTTGTTTATGGAAGCATATACAAATCCGTTCATATAGTTAAAGCTCACAGTGGAAGAGTATTAGTAGTTTGAGAAAGAAGAAGGAAAGAGAAACTGTGAAAGTAATTTATTGTGTGGAAGATGTTTTTGCCCAACACCTTCTTACTTATATAAGAAAGTTTTGGGAATGAATAAGAATATTATTCTATCCTAAGTTTTTATGACTTATAGTAGAAAACTTATAATTTAAATTGGAGGATAAAGATAAAAATGCCAACTTTGAGCTAAGACTACTAAAGGCTAACCGAGCCAACAAATTGGGAAGAACATCTCCAAGCTGATAAGCAAACTTAATATATAGAGTGATAATCTCTTTTGCAATCAACATCTCGAATAAAATGAAAAATTCGATGTTTTTTGTGTGTTCATGAAACACTTGAACTAGCAATGAAAATAGCTATTTGGTTGCCACAATGCATCTGCAGTGGCAATGGCAAATCAACCGTAGAATCAGTATGAGCCATGATGTAATATTTAGCCTCCTCACTAGAATGTAGAATCATATTCTATTTCTTATTGAGCCAACTGACAACGTTATTGTCGACAAGCGTACAATAATTAGAAGTAAATCGTTTATCAATGCGATTATCTTTGCAACCAGTATCAAAGAACCAAAAACAATCATGAAAAATGACAGTCAATATAATAATACTCTGCCTTGTACTTTTTCAAATAGGAACGAATGCGACAGTTGCCTAGTGAGGCTTAAGAGTAACATGCATGAGCTGACTAACCACAACATTAGGCATCAACATATGTAGACTAAGACATAAATCAGCTTCATAGACAACCGTTGATAACGCCCCATATCTTCAAAAACTTCTCAACTCTTAGCATCTAACATAATGGTGAAGTCCAAAGGATATGAACTAGACATGTCCCAAGTGTACCATTTTCAGATAGTAAATCCAATGCTTCCGTTGGTACAAACTGATACCTTATTAGATTGAGCAATCTCAATCCCAAGAATGTAGTGAAAAACACTTTTCTTTGGTGTGAAACTAATTTCCCATTTGACCATTTAGTTTCCATAGGTTGTTTTTTCACGGATGTTATTTTTCTTATTGTACATGTCAATAACGTTGTTATTAGTCATGAATAAGATGGATTGCCAAGTAGATCTTTGAAAGCCATAGTGAAGCATAACCATGCAAAATTTATCAAACCAAGCATATCTTGATTGCTAAATCATATATATGTCCTCTTATGAATCTTTGTTGGGTTTAGCCTTTCTAACCAACCATGTCGTCTAGCACTCAAGAACCATCTGGATGACATTTCAAAATATGGACTCAACTATAACTAACAGGTTGATTACTAGAAAGAAAAGGAGTGAGTTCCTATGCCTATTTTCATGAAAGGCTTTTATTTTGCATCCATAGCTAGTTTTCATCTTTTATTTTCATGAAAGGAATGTTTTAAGGAACTCGGAACAAACAAAAGATAATTGTGATGCAAATCAACAAAAACATTAGTAAAGCAGATGAAAGGGACAATTATAAATCGAATTCATTGAACAACTACTAGTACCTTTCTCCATGTTGGATGAAATAGTTGATGCTTAGTAAGACAGAACCTTAGTAGAAGTAGGTGTTGGCTATTGTGCTGGATCATATGAAGCAATCTTTCTAGTCTTGGAACGACAATAAACTTGAAGTGGAGGGGGCAAATATCGAAGAGGAAGGAAATATAGAGTAAGATATGATAGTTAACAAGAGCTCCCCGTGACTAGGAGATACCAATTTGGAGGAAGATTATCTAAACAAAAGAAAGAAGGAACATCACTCAAAGAAGGTAACATCTGCATTAACATAACATAGTATCGATGAGAAATGGGGATAGTCTTTATTTGACCAAGCAAGTTGAGAGTTTGTCATGACAAAGGCCAAGAAGCTGGACAAGGATAACACAAGCAAATAAACAAGGCGTAAACTAAATGATGGTGTCTTATGATAAAGTAAAGAGACAAAAGACTTATTATCCAAAATAGAGGATGACTTTTGATTAATTAGATTAACAAAGTAAGAACAACATCAATCTAATAGTGTTTTGACACAATGTTAAATAATAAAGCATGGTCAACATCTAACAGATGATGATGTTCATGTTCTGTAATATCATTTTGCTGAGATGTATGTGGATATGTTTTTTGATAAATATTACCCTAATGAACAAAAAAATGTATTTAAAAATGAATAAATAAAATCATGAATATTGTCATAATGAAATACTTTAATACGTTATCAAATTGAATTAGGATTTCAATATAAAAGTTGACAAAATTTGAAAGAATTCACATCAATATCTCTTGATAAACAACCAAGTCATATGAGAACAATCATCGCTAAAGATCACAAAATACTGAGAAATATCATTTATTCTTGTAGGACCCAGTGTTTTGAAAAGCTCGCCTAGGCGAGAAGCGAGGCAAGGCGAGCTTATCTCGCCTGGAGGACCCCAGGCGAAGCGAACGTGAGCGAAGCGAGAAAAAAGCGAGAAAAAGCGAATGCTTTATTATAAAAAGCGATTCTGCTTCACTTTTTTTTTTTTTTTTTCTGATTACAGGTTAGTAGTCTCTTTTATTTTTTAATCACTAATGACTTTTTTTTTAGACTATTGCTGGTCTATTTTTTTTTTTTTCTAATAAACAATGTATTGAACAAAACACATTCTTTTTTTTTCCTTGTGTTGCTGAATTCATTTAGAATATTTGTGGGATGTGGGAGTCAGGCGACTGCACTGCGTGGCAATTATGATAAAAAAGGAAGGAGTATCAGAAATGGGGGTAAATAAT
This sequence comes from Ilex paraguariensis, assembly GCA_963454935.2. Taxonomy (NCBI): domain Eukaryota; kingdom Viridiplantae; phylum Streptophyta; class Magnoliopsida; order Aquifoliales; family Aquifoliaceae; genus Ilex; species Ilex paraguariensis. The sequence goes on from CAUOFW020002848.1 coordinate 406,507, forward strand.
AGATTCTTCTACAAAGAAGTGTCTCTGATATGTCTTGGTTATACTTTTTCCTTTTCTTATATATATACAAATGGTACCAAAAACTGGTCTATGCTTATACCATGTTTAATTATTTTAGTACATGTGAAATGTGCCTCTGTTCTGCTTTTTTTTATTCAGTATATAATTACATATGAAATTGTTTACAATTGATTTTGCTCCAGTCATGATCATTGTGCTTCTGTTTTTTTTTTTTAGTTCATTCTGCTTCTATTTTTTTTTGTTGATTCTGTTGCTGCTTCGATTTTGCTGTCCTGTGTTGCTTTTGTTTTTTTTATCCTCATTCTGCTTCTTTTTTTTTTGTTGCTAATTCTGTTGTTGTCCTGATTCTGCTTCTTTTGTTGTCCTACCCTGTCAATATGAAAATGTATACAATTGTTAGTATTTGTTTGAATTTAAATGTTTAAGTTATGACTGTTATTAAGATTTGAGATATTATTAGTGTTTTTTTTAATTTAAATGTTTATGGTTTTACTTGCATTTAAATATTTAGTATATATAAAATTAGAACTTAGATTGTTTAGAAGTAATTAAACTAAAATATATATTTTTTTTAACTGTTCACTTTGCTTCGGTAAAGCGTGTCGCTTTGCTTCTCGCCTAGGCGTTAGGAGCCTTGGTCGCTTCGGTTTGCTTTACGCCTTAAATAACACTGGTAGAACCATAAATATCTGAGTGAATAATATCAAATGGGCTAGATTGATGACCTCTAGAACTTGTCAAAAAAGAACTACAATAATGCTTGCCTAGTTAACCAGTGTCACATTCTAACAAATAACTCAAAAGTAGAATAACTTGACGTTGGTTCTACAACGAAAGATGATCCAATAAAAAATGACTAGAGAGACACGGTAGCACCCAAAGTAGAAGAGAATCTAAGATCCAAGTAATAAGGACCATTTTGCCCATGCCCCAAACCAATCACGTTTTCCATTTGGAAGTCACGTAAAAACACGAGATATAGAAAAGATTACTGAACACCGAAAAGACTCATTAACTAAAGTAAGATGGAGATAACCAACCCCACTCACCGGAGTTGAAAAGAACCATCAGCTATGCTAGACATGAATTAGAAGAACGAAAATTAAAAAATATGGAGTAATGCCAAACATATGACCACTTGTTATAATTCACTATTCAACATGGTGAAGCTGATTGGCAGTCACATGTAGAATTACCTTAATTGGCAGTAAATTATACAATTGGAAAGGAATTAAAGGTAACTAGTGGATTAGCTGTGAAGTATAGGTCTTCATGATAACTAGAAATCGATGCATGAGGACCATCTGTAGATGATTGAAGTTGATGCAATAACACCATCAATAGATGATCGAATCACTAGAGGACTTAATAATATGTGTTGGGTCCCCAACATTTATCCAAACAATTATCGTCAATATGTTATGTGCCATCGTTATAGGTTCACTTTCACTTGGACGGTTACTACGACCAATAGGATCTGCATGTTCTTCATGACTAGCACCTCAACTGGGATAATGTCCACCACCATCACCACAACTACGACGACCACCACAATTATATCATTACATATTGTAGCAAATGAGCCTGTCAAGAAGACCCACGGTTTAGAGAAACTTGTTAAGGATGAGAATAAGCATGGGCAACATTCAAAAGCTTCTCACTAGCCAAAATATGATCTATGAACACATTATACTCAGAGCGAAGGCTTAGCAAGAATAAAACAACTTGAAATGCTTCATGATGGTGGTGTTCTTCTTATATTATAGCTTAGTAGTCAATATAGAGTAGAAGTTATTTATCACCCTTCCTAGTATTAAATAGACACCCAAAAATGCTTATTATGCTCCTATGCTGTGAAGCACCGACACGTTATTTGCGCTCATGTATCCGTGCCCGACATGTCTCGGACACGGACACGTCCCCGGACATATGTCGGATATGCAAAAATCAGTGTCCAATTTTTTTTTTTTTTAATCGGACACGTTCCGGATACGTTTTCTCTAGCTTGCCAATCTTCAGTTGATCACAACAGTTGGGGTCGATGAAGACAAACAACAACGATTGCAGAGAAGAGAAAAGGAGCCATCTCCGGCGATTACAAATAGCAAAGGTTGTTCACATTAGCAGCCATCTCTGGCAATCGGCTGCCATTTTTACAGAGAAAAAAGAGGGAGATTACAGAGAAGAGAAAAAGAGAGATGTTGCAAAGAAAGAGATGTTGCAGATGTGTCGGTGTGTTTGAGAGAGAAAGAGGTGGGTGGGGGGGGGAGATCTATTTTTCTTTCTTTTTTTTTTTTTTGGGAAAGTGGTAGATATTTTTTTTCCTTCTAGATTATTGTGTTGCTTAAATCAAGTTATTGCCATGTGACATGTCATTATTGGTTTTCTCAGATTTTTGCCTTATCTCTTTATCAACTTGAAAAGATCAAATATGACCCAGATTAAGTGAGAACTTAAAACTTGTACATTTCATTGGATGGGTTAACTTAATAATTGATCTGCTTTATGAGTCTTTTTTTTGTCCAATAAAATTAATGGGTGAATTAAAATTAGACTACATTTGGGCCAGATTTATCCATTTACTTGGGCCAAAAATATGTATAAAAATGTGTATTGGGTCCAATTCATGAACTATTAGTTATATAAAAATTAAATACATATATATTTATTCAACGTTAACGTGTCGGCGTCCTACTTATTTGAGAAATAATGTATCCGCGTATCGTATCCGTGTCTCGTGTCCGTGCTTCTTAGCTCCTATGAATACATATCCTTAAGAGGTCCTCATATCTTCTTGGTTATGTCATTGTAGAACACATACAATTCCATCCTAAGTCACAACAGTGGCATCACCAATATATTCTCGGTCCACCAATCTCCATAATCTTCTGAGTTTGAAGTAGGGCCCCCAATAAATATTTGACTTTCTTCTTTGCACATAGAAAAACTCTAATGGGATGAAACTATGAATGATTATACTTGCCATTCAACTTAACCAAGGTATTTTTTCAAACTTGATCATCTACTGAACTGCCTTCAACATCATCTAGTATCACCATATAGTAATCCACAACTAACTAGTTACACCAAAAAAACATAGACTGATTTGCTTTTACCACAAAGAACCACAATACCAAAAGCTAGCTAGCACGATGAACCCACGACAAAACAAAAGCCAAAATCGAGGAATCAAAGCCAACACTATCTGCTTCAAAAAGATAGTGGTCAGAATGAACCACATAGATATAATGTCCAGTATCATAAGATTCCTCTTCTTACTATGGATCAAAAATCTTTTTGAAAAACTCACTGGATAGCGACGAGCAAGAAGATGAATTTGTCTTAGTGGCTCTTTTTCATCTCTTAAGTTTGCAAGTTGATCGCGTAAGGGCGATCCATCTTTATGATGAATTCCATGATAACAAGAAATCAAAATGAATCGTTCAATGTCTGCTCGTTTTCCCCCCTTCAATTCCCAATGAACAACATGATCTATCTCTGTATGACAACCACTAAAAAAAGAGAGTTAATCATCGGTTCATTGGATTTCGGGCCGGATGGATTCAGTGTGTATGCCATAGGGGGTCGGCATGAAAGAAATCAGTTTGAGGTTAATTATGATAGGACTAGTGGTAGAAGGGGTGAATGTGCTAGAGTTTCTTAATGAAGTTTATTAGTTAGAATGTTAGGGGACTTGGCTACCGGAGGAAGCGATAGATGATTAGAGAGGTATTTTGTAGAGTTTCTCCAGATTTAGTTATGATACATAAGTCTAAGTTAGAATCAATTGATGGGAATTTGGTATACAGAAGTCTAAGTTAGAATCAATTGATGGGAATTTGGTTAGGAGTGTTCCTTCTTGTGGGTCCTTTGGGGGCATCATTGTCATTTGGGATACTAGGAGTGCTACTAGAGTTGATTGTGTTATTGGCCAATTTTCTGTGTTCTTTGTTTTGGAGTTTAGGGGTAGGGGGCAAGGGTGGGTTACTTTTGTCATATGATCGAAATTGTCTTAGGATTAGGTTCTCTTTTTGGAGTGAGTTGTTTGATGTATTGGTTTGTGTTGTCCGAGGTGGTGTGTGGGGATGAGGAGGGTTGTGTTGAAAAATGAATTGGAAGAGATTATAGTGAGGGAGGGGATTGGTTGGAGATAAAATAATAGAAATAAATGGGTAAAGGAAGGTGGTTGTAATACCAGTTTTTTTTCATAAGATGGCAAATGGAAGGTGGAAGAGTTTTATTAGAGAGATTGAAACGGAATCAGGGAAATTGTGAGAGATTCTTTGTTGATTGTTATTGGGATTACTAGGTTTTATAAAAGGTTGTATACTAAGAATATTCCCTTTAGACCTAGTATTGAAGGTATAGATTTGAATCCTATAATGTCTTAGCGGGCAACTCGGTTAGAGAGGCCATTTGAGGAAGAGAAAGTAAAGAATATTGTTTTTGATATGGATAAGGAGAAAGCCCCATGTCCTGATGGTTTTTCTATGGCATTTTATTAGAATAGTTAGGAGATCATAAAGGATGATATGATGCATGTTTCTCATGAGTTCTTTGCTAATGGGGGGTAAGGAGAAGTGTAAATTCCACATTTGTGACTTCGGTGCCTTAAAAAGATCGTTCAAGGAAGGTTAATGATTATATGCCTCTCAATTTGGTGACTAGCTTTTATAAAATAATTTCTGAAGTGTTGTCCAAAAGACTTAGTGAGGTGTTGAGGGAGACAATTACAATGGCTCATAGTGCATTTCTTAAAGGAAGACTAATTGTAGGTGCAGTGTTAGTGGCTAATGAGGTGGTAGATGATGTTCGAAGGTGAGGTAATAAAGGAATTGTATTTAAAGTGAATTTTGAGAAGGCATATGATCGGGTTAATTGGAATTTTGTGGATGGTGTGATAAGTCAGAGGATTTTGGGAGAGATGGATAAAGTGGATTAGAGGCTGTTTCTCGTCTTCTACTTTTGGTGAACTTAAAGAATGGTTTAATGCTTCCAAGTGTTAAGGCAAGGGGACGCATTATCCCTTTTACTTTTCACTTTGATGGTTGATGTTTTGAGTAGAATGTTTTATGGAACTAAAGAGGTGGGATTAGTTGGAGGGATGCAAGTGGGAGGTGAAAGTGTAAGTGTCACATTTGCAAGTTGTTGATGATACAATATTTTTTTTGTTAAACAAAATCGAGGGTCTTCAAAATGTGCTTTTGCTACTAAGACGTTTTGGTAAAGTCTTATGTTTTGAAAATTAATGTCCAAGAGTGGAGTGACAGGTATTAATTTGGGGGATGAGGTTGTTAGAGAATTTTCCGATGTAGTAGGTTGTGTAATTCATGAGTGGCTTATCAGTTATTTAGAGTTGCCAGTAGGGGTAGTCCAAGATTCTTATCCTTTTGGGATCCAGTTGTTGAGAGGGTAGGAAAGAGATTGGATGGTTGGAAGAGGGTATATTTTTCTCTAGGAGGACGGATTACTTTGATCAAGTCTTGTTTGCCTTGTATCCCTATATATTATGTATTTATTTAGAATTCTAGTAGGTGTTGCTCAAAGACTAGAGAAGATGATGAGGGATTTTCTTGGTTAGGTGTGGGAGAGGATAAAAAGGACCATTTTTGTGTCTAAAAATGTTTCTCTTATAAGTGGTTATGGAGATTCCCCTTGGAACCTAATTCCCTTTAGCATAGGATAATAAGGAGTAAATATAATATTCTTCAAAATGGTTGGGATGCTCTGGGTATAATGCAACTCATAGAAGCTCTTGGAAATTTATTTATCATGTGTATCCTTTTTTCTTTCCATTAGCTTGTTATAAGGTGGGGAATGGATTTAGGTTTCTATTTTGGGAGGATACGTGAGGTGCTTTAGCATTTAGTATTGTTTTTCCACTGACTCTATCAACTTTCTTCTCTCCACGAGGCTCCTATTTATAGTTATCTTGTTTGGGGGGATAATTCTTATTGTTGGGATTTCCATTTCTTTAGGAGTTTAAATGATAGAGAAACATAGAATTTGACCTCTTTGCTTCTTTTTCTTCAAAATTTTCATCCTAATACCTTCACTGGTTGTAGAATTTGGATTAACGAAGNGAGGATTTGACCTCTTTGCTTCTTATTCTTCAAAATTTTCATCCTAATACCTTCACTGGTTGTAGAATTTGGATTAACGAAGATTTAGGTATTTTCTCTTGTAAATCTTTCTACTCCTATCTTGTTAGTTCCCANGTTGTTCTTCCACTAACTCTATCAACTTTCTTCTCTCCACGAGGCTCCTATTTATAGTTATCTTGTTTGGGGGGATAATTCTTATTGTTGGGATTTCCATTTCTTTAGGAGTTTAAATGATAGAGAAACATAGAATTTGACCTCTTTGCTTCTTTTTCTTCAAAATTTTCATCCTAATACCTTCACTGGTTGTAGAATTTGGATTAACGAAGATTTAGGTATTTTCTCTTGTAAATCTTTCTACTCCTATCTTGTTAGTTCCCATACAGTACAACTCCTTTTCTTTTAATAATTTCATTTGGAAGACCAAGAGTCCTTTCTAAGTCAAGGCTTTTGTTTGGTCTATTGTGCTCGTTAGGGTGAATACTAATGCCATATTGACGGTGATGTATGTTCCACTTGCATGAGACATGGAGAGTCAAATGCTCATTTATTCATTAATTGTTCCTTTGCTTGGGGATTGTGGCATAAATTGTTTAATGTGTTTGGTGAACCGTGNATACAACTCCTTTTCTTTTAATAATTTCATTTGGAAGACCAAGAGTCCTTTCTAAGTCAAGGCTTTTGTTTGGTCTATTGTGCTCATTAGGGTGAATACTAATGCCATATTGAAGGTGATGTATGTTCCACTTGCATGAGACATGGAGAGTCAAATGCTCATTTATTCATTAATTGTTCCTTTGCTTGGGGATTGTGGCATAAATTGTTTAATGTGTTTGGTGAACCGTGGGTTTGTTTGGCTTCTATGAAGGCATTGGTGCAAACTAAATTTAGAGGATTTGAGAGGAGTAAAGAAGCAAGATTTTTTTGGAATATCTAGACATAAAGGAATTCAAGAATATTAGAAATCAATTCCTTACGTTGAATTTGGTCTAGTATAACTGTTTTTCATGCCTCTTTATGGTCCAAGTCTGCTGGGAGTTTTAGAGGTTTATCTTTATCGGATTTTCAAAGGAATTGGAATGCAATTTTGGCTTCGTGTTTTTTTTTCTCTTTTCTCTTTTTTTTTTCCGTTGTGAGGATATCTTGACCTCCATATTGTAATTTGTTATCTCTCTTAATCTTAATAAAAATTTTCTTTTATCAAAAAAAAAGAAAAAAAGGAAAGAAATCAAAACCAGCAAAACTTCAACCAACAAGCTATACACCAAATCAAAATTAAGATAAAATATACAAACGAAAGCCAAAAACAATAGCTAGGGAGCTGATCACCAAAAAAGAGGCAAGAATCACTCATAAATAATCCAAACAAGCATGGATCCATTCAAATAAGATTCCTACAACTTAGTCGCCCACTGCAGAGTTGAATTGAAGAATAGATACGTTTAATTTGCTCCTTCTTGATAGATTACAAAACGAGTGAGAGATTGACTTAGTCTTGACTTGAAAACCGCTCCTTTTATTTATTTATTTTTAAAGTGGGAAAAGTGATTTCGTAAGATAGATGCAGTTTTATAAAAAATATTAAAAAATACATATACTTAAGACAAAAGATCATAATAATATTTCATTGCACCTCCAAATTTCACATAAAACGATTTAAAGAGACTACAAGGAGCAAAACAAAAAACCAACAATTTAAGTGTTGATGTTTTTAACATAATTCATCAATATCAAAATATAGAGAATTCTAACTCATCTAAAGTAGCTAGAGGAGGATACTTTTAACAATCAAATTATTTGTTCATGTGATGGAATGAATTAAAAATAAATAAATTTTTTAAAACTGTAGATGGTGAAACGATGTCGTTTCATTACCTAGTATTTGAAAAAGTCACTCAAGTGAAAATGCGCTTTTTGTTAAAATTCAAAAAAAAAAAAAAAAATTTATTTGTTTTACCCTGTATCCGACGAACTTGTATGTATCGTCTTGTATCAGGTGTATCGTATCGTGGATCGCACGTTACAGTACAAACTGATACACTTAAGCAATACGTATTGTTTTCTTAATATATTTCAATATATCGTATGTACCATATCACGTATCGTACAATACTAAGAAACTATGTATTGTCGTCCCTAGACATGTCTTTTGGTCATTAGAAATTCAGACATCATGTTGATATCAGAGGATTTTGACTTGTTTTTCATTGTATTTTTTTTATTTCTAAATTTAAATATATGTGTGGCCGACCCTTAGACTAGATCGTTAAAGTGGTTAACTAGGGCTTCGAAATTTTTAGAGCCCCAAATAGAACTTCTACCCCAAGGTTCAATTTTATCCAACTTTATTTTATTAATTTGGGCTTTTCGCACTATGCACCTTGAAAGATTTTAAGACTTCCATTTGACACTAACGAAAAAATTAATGAAAAGCTAATAGAAGGGTCACATTGAAACACTTTTGATACATTGAGGGTGCAATATAAGAAATTTAATCTATGAGGGTACAAGTAAAAATCTTGAAATCTTTCAGGATGCAAAATGCAATTCGCCCTATTAATTTCAAATGAAAATTTTGGACCCAAAATCATTTATTCTTAATGTGATATAAATGATTTTAGGCCAAGATTCAAGTTGAATTTTTTCTAGGGCTTTTAGATAAATGTGAGACTTAGTAAATAAAATTTTTAGACCTAATTTCAATATTTAAGTTTTTTTTTAAGGTCTCATATAAATCTGACATGAAGGGTTTTTGACCCATTTGAATTAAGTTTAATTGGGCCTATAGACTAATGCGAGACTCAAATTTCACTATAATAAATATTATATCATGTGTTATAAAAACATAATATTTTATTCAAATTGTTGTTTCGACACTCAAGTTTTGTTTAGATTTGAATTTGTTTGTTAAAAAATTGATCAACATATTCACTGACCGAAAAAAACAATAGTTGAGCAGCTTTTATTTGGTTTGGATGTTATTATTTATTTGTTTTTAACAAAACATCAAACAAAAAGCCAATTGATACTTTCAAATCTAAAAAAGTATGAAAAATAATATTAAATAAATATAATTTAATATTTATATGATTTTATGATGTTATCTGTATTGTTATGCTAAAAATTGATAGGGCCCCATTCAGAGTATCAAGTATTGTGTGTAGGATGTTTTTCGCTGAACACTTTACTTATTTATATTAGAAAGATATTGGGGGTAATTGCAATTTCCTACGATAGATTATTATGACTAATATCGAAAAAGGAGAATAGCGCTTATGAATCATAACCTATAGATTCATGTACATTGTGGTCAACTCTAGGTAGGATTATAACTTTGTATGCATTGCTTCATTTTGACCTTCATGGCCTGGCATTTCTTCTAGTCTTTAACTATCATTTGCTTTCATAACTAGAGTTTTTGAATGGTTAACATGTCAAATTGAATCCCATTCCTCATTCTTAGTCCACCACATTATTCCTTCCAAACAATTTTCTATGAAAACCTCCTTCCCAAAGATAAAAAAAATTAATTAGTGCTAAATGGTTGCAATCTTTGTATTATTTGCCTTGCCAAGAGAAGGTTAATTGTTGGTCTGCCTTGCCCTGCACAGGGGAAAAATGTGACATATTTTCCTTGATGTTAGTTTCAGTTAATCATTTTAGTTCTTGCAAAGATTCATTGGCTCATAAGCTGTGATCATGAGACACTCTAAAATCCAAATAAATGTAATGGTGTTAGCAAAACTATTGCTTTTAGATTCAAATTGTGAGGAGTCTTAGATTAGCTATTCAATGAAAAGTTAAGGGAAGATTCCTTGGCCTGTAATTTCTATGTGGGGGCCAAAAGGAGCATAACTATTCTTTCTAATTCATATTTTGGCTTCAGTTTTTCATTGGTAATTTCATCTATTGCCAGCTTGTTTCAGGTATAGTAGTCGATAAGTAAAGATATAATAGAAGTGACTTAGTTCTCTATTGATAATTAACCCATATGATCTTTGGATTCTGAATGTTATACTAATTAGTATTTTCATTATGTTAGTGTATTAGGCATTGGTATTGTCGCTGCATATCTATATGGGCTTCTTTTATGCATGTAATATCATTGCCCACAATAAACTGATGTTATTCGTTGAAAAATTTTGGAACATAAATCTGGGTTAGTGTCCTTAGTTTTGGGATCATCTCAATTCGGTAACTGCAGTATGAGTTCTTTCCTGTTATTTCCCATGGCTAGTTTCCTTAACATGTAGTGGAGCCTGCTTGTTGCTCTGGCAACTGTCCTAATTTGATTGTTGAGGCTTCATGCCAAATCTGGGTTTTATGGTTCTCTCAGTTGTTTTTCTCTTTCTTTTTCTTTTTGAGTTTCCCCCAACCCCAACTACTTGTGCATCCGTTAACACCTTTGCCCCTCTAGAACAATCAAAGGATAACTTGATCGTGTTGTGCAAAGAAACATGATTTTGCCATCTGAATTTTATTCTTCTGCTATTTATCTGACTGAGACATTTCCCCAATCCAAGTCAATGTAATATTAAGTACCATAATGATGTATCTAGATAATGCTTCTTTAGTGCCAATTATTTGAAGTTTATTGTCTTGGGTCCTGGCAATGATAAAAGATTATCTAGATAATGTTTTATTTACATAACTTACGCTCGAAAATCTTATGACCTATTTTTCATTCAGATGGATTGCTAACTGCCACGAGCACGAGACACTTTTGCAAGAAAATGAAGATGAAAAGCTGTCCAAGGAGGAACAAGATATGGCATGGGAAGTATATCGGAAAACCCTCAAATGGGGGGAAGTGCAGCGAATTCCTGCTGAGGAAACAACCATGGAGCAAAGGCCACTACAGACAATTCCTGCGAGTGAATCTGCCTTTGGGCACAAGCCAACAATTTCAGTCATACCCCCTCCTGCTCCTGAAACCAGCAATCTCGCACATTCCATAAGGAGTACAAGAAATCGTGTGGTGTCACGGAAATGCACAAATCTTTCACATTTACTGACTCTTAGGAGTCAGGGCACGAAAACCGGTTGCAGCACTGTTTGTGGGGAATGTGCCCAGGAGATAAGCTGGGAGGACCTCAATAGAGATAGCAAGTCGCTAAGGTAAAGTGGGCAACACGTGAAGTGCCACCTCAATTTTTGTTCATAGTGCACATAATTAATGTTGTTGTAAAGGGTTCTTGTCAGTTCAATATTCTTTTGAGCATTACACTTGTTTGGTAGGTAAAAGTTGTAAACTTCTCTTTCTGGCAGGATTCCAGCTGCTGTAAAGTTTTAAGTTAACGTATGAGCATCTCCAATAGACTCTTCATTTTCATCTCCAATTGACTCTCTATTTAAGCTCTCTACATGTAGAGAGGCAAATTCATTATTTACGGCATGTTTGTATTTTTCATCAAATGACATTTGGGGTAAAAGTCTTGATCAAAATAATAACCTTAACTTCGTCTAAAATTTTCAGATTTCTTGAAAGTATTTTCTGTTAAACTGTACAAGCACTACAACAAGGTATGCCAATTAAATTCATTCTTCAAATGGTCTCATTCTCGTAGGTTTAAATCACCACTATTGGAGAGAAAATACAGCTGGGAGTTATGTGAAAGCAAGAAATGAAGTGTTGAAGTTTCAACCATGATGGACAGTAAAATGAGAGGAAAGTTAAATTTATTTTTAAAAAGCACAAAGCATAAAATGATAAAATGATAAGAATATAATAAGAATAGGGAGTTCTATTGGAATAGTGTATAAGAATTTGCTATATATTTCAACTTCTTTTTGGCTGATTATACTGGATGAATTTGCCTCAAAAGCTTATGCATTGTTTGTTTTTAAAGCATTTCTTATGTTCCGTTTGGATGAAAGGGTGGAAAGCACGGATGATAAAAGTAGGAGAGGTACACTTTTTATCTTTCAAGAATGGAAAATAAGAATGATACACTTTTTTTTCTTTGTGTTTGGTTGGATGAATGGAAAATAAAAATGACTAAATTTTTTTTTTTAATTTTTTGTCTATTATTAGGGGTGACAATCGATTTGTGTTGAGTCATAAAATTATGAACTTTTTATATTTCTTGTTTGCGTGTTAAGTCATTTTCAAATTCCTGTTGAATTATAATCATGTTCGTCTCATAAAATTCGTGTTGAGTCCGAGTCTTGTCATTGTGTTGAGTCGAAAATTTTCACCCTTAGTTAAGATGAATTTTTTTTTTTTTTTAATTTAAGATTTTTAATTTTATTATTTATTTTTTAAAATTTATATATATATATATATATATATAAATACATATTTTATTATTATATTTTTATATGAAATTAATATATACATAATATATAGACAAATAAGATA
>CAUOFW020002848.1:421070-446817 GCA_963454935.2 Ilex paraguariensis
AATTAGAATTAAGGAGATTTAAATTTTGAATTTGAACATGTTATATAGAGAGAGAAAGAATCATACTTTTTAAAAACTTTACCATTAGGGATTTTTAAATTTTGAATTTTAACAGTGTGTGTGTGTGTATAAATATATATATCAAATAAAAGAGTAATCCTTATTTTAGAAAGAATCTAAATTTAAGGAATTTTAATTTTGTATTAGATTTAATTTGATCACATCTGTATGTGTGCATATATATAAGAAAGAAAAAGTTATAATATGAGAAACCTAAAATTTAGGAGTGTTAGAGAGAAATAATCTAATCTAGAAAAGATCTAAAATTAAAAAATTTAAAATTTGTTTAAATTTTGAATTTAGTTATGTATCTATATATCTATATAATATATTTGTACATATCTCTATACTATATNTAAAATTTAGGAGTGTTAGAGAGAAATAATCTAATCTAGAAAAGATCTAAAATTTAAAAATTTAAAATTTGTTTAAATTTTGAATTTAGTTATGTATCTATATATCTATATAATATATTTGTACATATCTCTATACTATATGTAGATGTATTTACAAACAAGGAGAGGCTCTCAAACCTCAATTCTTTTTTTGACTTCTTAATTTTAGAAAAACTTACTTGGTTTATTTCTATAATATCTTATCCTCTTTTTAAACTCTCCCACTCTTATTTTCCTATCACTCTCACACGACAAAAAAAAAAAAAAAAAACCCAGCAAACAAAGTATCCTATTTTTAAATTCTACTTTATCTCTTTTTTTAAAAAAAAAATATCATATCCTATTTTTAAACTCCCTTGAACTCTCGTTATCTCCTACTTTATCTTTTTTAACTACAATATCCTATCATATCCTCTTTTTAAACAACAGAGTCACTGTAAATGCCAAACTAAAAAGTCTCTCTAATATCTTCATGTACAAAAAAATATTATTATATCCTAAAAACCAGCCATATCTTTGGGAATGGAGTTGGGCTACTTATTTTTAGCAAAATTTGAAATAATAGAGGCCTTTTCCTCACTATCTTTTGCTGAGTGGTTAAGAAAATGTTGCACTCACCCACACATCAACATGTGGGTGTAAATATCATTTTGCATATATATTGTCACTTTAATATTATTTGCTATAAGGACCAATACAAAGGCATACTGAGTCTGCAAAATAATGCTTACTAATTTCATTTGAGCGTAATTATCTTTTCTAATTTATATATGAAAGGCGTCCTAAAAATAGTATCATATGCCAATGGATTTTTTGGCACACATTTTGTTAGAATGGTGAAGCCTATCATAGATTTGGTACTAAATATTTATTTTGTCATTTTGAGGTTATCTTGACAAAGTTTGTGGTAACTTTATTGGCCACCTTCATCGTTGTCATCATCACCACCACCAAGCTTGAAATTACAACTAATCATTGACCAAATGAAAAAATTTGGCCATTTTTATGTGTTAATAAAGGTGTTTGTGACAGTCTAAACAACAAATCGCCATTAAATATATTTCGAATGCACAAATTGCTCGAGTTTAGCAATTTTCAATTTTTTATGTTTCATAATGCTTTCAGGCACAGGTTTGTTGCTTTTTGTTGTTCTTTAATGTCCTTAGTGTTCTTTTATTTTGTATGTCTTTTAATTGAAAATAATATTTTTTTTGTTACTCCATGCCTTCGGCCATGGGTAATTAGTTAAAATATAGAGAGAGAAAGAGTTCTAATAGAAGAAAATTTTAAAATTTAGATGTTTTAATTTCCAAATTCATCAGTTTCCTTATTTGATTTTTTCTATAGTAAATGTGATCTTAGGGGTAATTCGGTCCTTTTGTTATGAAGCAATGAAGTACGGATACTTCGTTGAGGTTGACATACCCGTATCGGATACAATACTCGTCGAATGCTTGAGGATACGTATCGGATACACTTTCTACGTATCCGATAATAATTAAATATTATGATACTTCACGGATACTTTTGTAGTATAACAACATATATAATTTTTTAATTAAACTTTTAACATCTCTTTTTTAATTCACATATCATATAGTACATTAACAAAAAATTCATATTACTTCAAAGGCACTGTAAACCTCCACACTCTTGTTTTTACATAGCAAGTAATCATTTCTTTTCGAAATGATAATATTGTAAAACTCGGGTAAATATGTGAAATCATTTGTAGTAGAACTTGTATCAACTATGTTTGATGTACAAACGTACAATGTATAAGTTTGGGATGATTTTGGAAGAGTTTGGAATGGATTGGAGATAAAAAACAGAGGAAACAGGCAAAATCGGAAAAATCGTACCGGTATAGTGTATCGGTACCCCGAAGTCCAGAAGGTTTACCGTACCGGTACAGTCTCTAAAACTATGTACGATAATTTCATCGATTTAACCCGATTTTTCATCCTATAAATACATAAGGACGCCTCCCTTAGCCCCATTTCAACATTTCTAACCTTAGNTCCGATTTTTCACCCTATAAATACATAAGGACGCCTCCCTTAGCCCCATTTCAACATTTCTAACCTTAAGAAACCTTAGAAAGGTAGAAAGAAGAAGAGAAACACAAGATCAAGAGGGATTTACACTTTGAATAGGATCAACACTATGGATTCAAGGTAGGGGATTCTTCTCAAGTCCTTTCATTGAGACTTAGGGTATAATTATGTATGTTTTTAATTTTCTTGATAATTATATGATAGATATACATGATTTCTTGATTTCTTTATCATTGGAACATAGTCTTGAGCAAAATTTATGCTTTGGTTCAAGGAGTATTTGTTCTTGAATTTCCAAAACCCTAACTTTTTCAAAATACATGTTCTATGGTGAAATTCATAGTAATTATTGATTTCTAAATTCTTATGCTTGATTAAATCATGTTTTCATCTAAATGTTTGTTCTTGTTCCAGGAAATTGAAATTTTTGGCAAAACCCTAGAATTTTGAATATCCAAATTATGAAGGTTTTCTTGAAATGATCTCTTGCGTAATTTAATTTCCTATTACTATAGTATATTGAGAATTGAAAATTTGTGATACTTGAATTGATAATAGAAATTGTGATTGGTTAAGATTGTGGTTGTTGAGAATATTTTGGTTTCATCTCTTGTATGGTTTGTTGTGACGAACTTGAATTACCTTCGAGAGTTGTCGTAGAGTGTTAGAGGTTAGTTTATCCCAGTGGGGGTGAGATGATTTTCTAACACTTGTAGTGGATTGTTATCTGTGAGAGTAACCACTATTATTCACATAAATTCGATGCTGATGGATGGTATACCTTTTTTGGGAAGGATTCGTCAATGCTGTGGGAGACGGTATTCGCCTTTTTTAAAATATTTGTGATTGTATGGTTGTGATGGGTGAACGAGATAGAATCGTTGTGTAGTTCCTGAGAAGCAACCAACATAGATGACAATGAGAATGAACCAACATATATGAGAATATGGAATGATGTTACTGAGTTATTTATTGATCGTTTTAATCTCTTATAAGTTTATTCTTGTCATTGATTTACTGTATTTCATACACTTGAGATCATTATGACTATCATGGTTTTATTCTCAAAATCTATATATGCTATTTTTCAAAAGAGACTTGTCATCTTTTATTGTTTTAAACCTTGTTGGGATTTGAGAGGATTTTTCTACAGAGCTTAGTGCTCACTCCCTACAAACAACACTTTTTCAGATTTTGATTTAGAGGAGGAGTTCAGAGTTGACGAGCAGATAGCTTGGGAAGCTCAACTTGATGGGCATGTCGACCTAGAGGGGAATGTCTAGAACTATTCTTTTTATGTCCTAGACTAGAGGGTTAATTTTGAGATAATTTTCATGTTAATGTTTTCTTATTCCGCTGCAAAATAATAGTTAATTTTTGGGATGTAAGTGTCGTAGTTGGGCTTATTCTTTTGGATGTAATGGTCATGGCTTGACATATTCTTTTGGATGAAGTTGTAAATATTATGTATGATGAATGGAATTTTCTTTATTTATGGATTTTAGTAGTTGCTCTCATGATGTGAATGGTTTAAGATATTTAAACTTGAGATCCACTGAAATGTCCTTATTTTGTTTCAAAATTATGTATGATATTTTGTAAAGTGAGACCGAACTGTTTTATATGTTTTCTAAACCTTGTTCGAGTTTGGGATGATGTTGCTATAGAGCTTAGTACTCACCCCTTACAAACAACATATTTTCAGATTATGTGATTGAGGAGGAGCTCGGAGTAGATGAACAGGCACATTGGGAAGCTCCAATAGATGGGAACATGGATCCTGGGATGGACATCTAGAATTATATTCTCTTTTATCTTAGGTTCTAGACTAGGGAATTTATTTTGAGACAATGTAAAGGCTACCATTTTTTGTTATTCCACTGCAAGATTAAACCTGATTCTTTTGAGATGTAATTGTCATAAGTTGATATATTATTTTGGGATGTAGATGCCATAGTTCGGCATATTATTTTGGATAATGTTGTACATATTATGAATGACGAATGAAATTATCTTAATTATGGATATTGTTAGTTGTTCTCGTGTTGTGAATGATTTTTAGATTTTAATGCCGTACAAGCTGGGTTTTGGGGCATTATAGGCACATGAGTGTTTTTTAAGTATTATCTACAATTGCATGTCAAAAGACCATATATTAAAGCTATTACATTATAATCTTAGCAAAAATTACTTCTAAATACTAGGTAAATATTAGCTTTAATTCCTTTAATTAGTCACTTCACTTTGTGAATATATCACAGCGACACGATATAGATTTTCTGAAAATTAAAAATAATTACTAATTTTTCTTATTATATGTTAAAGAACTATCAAAATATATAAGTGTTAAGTTAATTGAAAATAATAAAAATATTAAATATATTTTATTATAGTCGTATCCTGGCCGTACCTGTATCCTCTTTTTTAGATTTTATTGTATCGCCGTATCCGTATCATATCATACTCGTATCCCGTATTTGTATCCGTACTTTATAGCTATGAAGTGTCCTTTTGGTAAAAAATTTCTGTGTTTAGCCTTTAAGCCTAATAAGCTATATAAAGTGTACCGACTTTCAAAAATCCTTAAAAAGCAATAATGTCTATAATTGAAGCCCAAACTAAAATTAAACAAGTTGTCATTTTAAATTAAGCTTTATTTAGAAGTCATAAGTCCAAACAAAATAAAGCCAACCCAAATAAAATAAAGTCCAAAAAATAAAAACCCAAATATCAAATTCCAAAACATAGAAGTCTTGTCTATAAAACCAATAAATATAGAATTGACGATTCTTTGTTTGACAGACACTCTAGCACGGGCTCAAGAAGTAGATCATACTATGAAACTTCTCTTGAATAGAAGCGGGTGATTATTCCCCAATCTCCAAAACACCTATAATTGTGATGGTGACGAAATCTATTTTAACTAAAGATTGTCTTCAACAACTTACCACCACCATCAAGAATTTGATCAAAGCATTTGAAATTAAAGATATGCAAATTGCAGCACTAAAGAATTGACTAGAATTGCAAGAAATTTTTAAAGGAAGCAATCAAGAAACTTGAAATCCATCTGGCACTCAAACTCAAAAAATGCAAAGTTGCTAGACCTTCAACAAAAACAAAAGTAATATGATCAAACTGTGGCATAAAATGTCATTCAAGACTTTTCTCAAATGTCTATTGTTGCACTTTCAGTCCAACAACTATAACATATGATTGTAGATACAATCCAAGCCTAAAATGAAGAAGATTAACAATCTTCATTAGTATATGTCAAACCATATAACCGAAGAATTGATGAGGTGCAGAGTTCGATGAGCAACTAACCCCTAAATTCCCAATAGTTTGATGAAAAAGGCAACCCAAAACAACATGTTGCCCATTCCATCAAAACTTGTAAAATAATTTGTTCGTTCTCTCAAAGGTGTTACATATAATTGGTACATTTATCTTATAGTTGTCAAAGCCCAACTTTCACACAGGTTGCAGACCAATTGTTCGACTTTATTACCATGTGGACCACTCTCTACCGTGTTCTTCAGCTACTGGGGTATGTGGCTGAAGCGCCACGGACAAGTTTTTGAACCTGTAATTCCATATTGGATTACTCCCCAGTACTTTGAAGCTAATGCCCTTAGATTCTTTCATCTCAGCAACAACCCCAATGACATCCTAAACTCGACACTAATTCATGTTACTTGGACAGACCCATAGGTCACAACGAGGTTGGTTAAATTTGTAAAATCCAGGAAAAATTTGAACTTTTTTCAACAAAGGGTAAAATGATAATTTACCACTATAATACGGAATTAAAATACGCATTCTCTAGAGCTCGTATGACACAACGGACNTGACACTAATTCATGTTACTTGGACAGACCCACAGGTCACAACGAGGTTGGTTAAATTTGTAAAATCCGGGAAAAATTTGAACTTTTTTCAACAAAGGGTAAAATGGTAATTTACCACTATAATACGGAATTAAAATACGCATTCTCTAGAGCTCGTATGACACAATGGACTTCCCCGTTGGATTCGTGTCGTGAAAACTAGTTACCCTGTCGAATTTTGTCGAATTTTGAGATAGTCAAATTTTTACATGTGGTTCAAGGCGATTGGGTGGCGAATGACCTTTTAAAGGTTCCCAAAAATGAGTTTATAAAAATTTCTTATAATTGGATAAAAATTCAAATAAAATTAATTTAAACTTAAACCGAGATGAAATAAATCGTTTTGGAGCAAAAACGGATCCGGATAAGTGAGGAGCGTGTGGCGCGACTCGAGCCAAGTCTTCAAAAATATAAAATATAAATATGGGTTAAAATNATTCAAATAAAATTAATTTAAACTTAAACCGAGATGAAATAAATCGTTTTGGAGCAAAAACGGATTCGGATAAGTGAGGGGCGTGTGGCGCGACTCGAGCCAAGTCTTCAAAAATATAAAATATAAATATGGGTTAAAATGAGATATTTCGGCAGAAATATCTCTACAACTTCAGCCAAAAATGTGTGAGAGAAAGAGGGAGAGAAAAGGGAGAAAACCAATCTTCCTTCACCGATTTTCGGAGTTCTGTCGGTCAGAATTCGTCGAGCCAAGAGTTAAAGTTCATTTTCTCAACGAGGGCTATGCGTACGTACCAAAAGGAACTGATTTCACCGAAGATCCAAAGAGAGGATTTTGAATAAATCAAAGTTTTGGGCTTAGGAGGTGTTCTTGAGGCTTCTTACCATTTCCACTATGCTCCAAGAGGTAGAGTTCTTCCTACTTTGCTTTTATTTCTACCTTTTGGGCTGATTTTTGGGGCTACTATGTGGCCTATTTTGGGTCAATTTTGTGGCTGTTTGGGGGCTGTATATGAGCTATTTTATGGGCCGTATATGGGCTGTTTTATAGGCTGTAAGTGGGCTGTTTTACGGCTTGTTTTAGGGGCTGCTATGTGGCCAAATTTGGGGCTATTTTGTGAGTATATTATGTGTTTATTTTTTGCCTTGAGAATTAAGTGTGTTATTGCTTGATTATGTAGTAACATGCTTAGGGATTGTGTTAGATAAAATGTTGATATATGTGTATTAATATATTGACATTTGTGATAAGTTTTTGGAGGTTATATGCATATGATATAATTGTCCATGATACATGATGGAATGTGTTGGAAAGAAATGTTAATATGTGCTCATTGAAATATTGACATTGTAATGATTTATAAAATTTATATGTTTATGATATGAATTGCCATGGAACATGAAGACATGTGGTTTAAATTGCTCAATGAACATTCATTATCTTGGGCATGATGTTGGTAGTGAAATGGTTCATTGCATTGCATATGCATGGAGAACACATTGTATTTCATGGGTGTGAGTGCATGGTTGGATCAATCACCATACTTGGTGTTTTGATGGGTGGGCTCGAAAAAGTGGGTTTGAATATCCTACTGAATCGCACGGTTGCATACATGAAAAACTTGTGTCGGGTATAGCAAGAAGGGATAGATCCCCCCTCGGGTACAAGGCTCGGCCACTAGTTTATACACTTCCTACGGTACAAGTCCAAAAAAGTGTATCGGTGTGTGGAGTCAGTGGTACAACACCAAAAGTTCACTACCCAAATAAAGATACATGGTTTTTGGTTATATAAATGATTCATTTGATGAGAAACATCCATAAATGAATTGATTTTATAAACACTTGGTTTTTATCTTCAAAGATGATCATTGGATGTATTGCATCAATGACAAGGATTTTTACACTTGCATTGCATAGTGTGGAGTGAGCCGGTGAGGGCTTGAGTTGATGTGCATGAGTGACTCTCATTTCATTCATGGCATGACATGGTAGATTCCAACATTAACATGTATATTCTTATTTGGAATGATTGTGTAAATGATGAATGTTGCATGTGAACATTGCACGTGCATTTAGGTGAGAAGTAGCCTTTGTAGGACTTACTCTACTGGGTGTGGCTCACCCTATAAGGGAAAATATTTTAGGTGCGGGATATATGCCGATGGACGGCTCTCATTCGGGGCCACAAGGGTGAAGAAAGCCAACTTGTGGCTTTTATAACTCCTTTTGTAAAACTTTTGGAGCAAACTAGTTTTGACATGTAATTTTATGTAAGAGAGTAGTAATTGAACTCATATGGACTATTTTTACTATAACCTTGCATGTTTTTATATTAGTATGGATGAATGGACCCGGTGTGGTCAATTTTTACTCATAAATGGACCCGGTGCGGTCATTGTGTTACATTGGGCTTCGGATGGGTCATGTTAATGTATATTGTACATGTTAAGTTTTGGGTAGAGTTCCCATACAAAGGAGACTCTACCCGATTTTTTGTTAAATTATGGATCCCGGTAAATAGGACACAATGGTGTGGCATCGAGTTATATGATATCCACAGGCATTCCACGGGTTGATGGGTGATCAACAGACCCCCGGATTTTGGGGTGTCACAAAATTGGTTATAGAACAATACACTTTGTGCGTTACCATGGCCCTCTAGTTTCAAAATGCTCACAATCATAACAATTTTGCATACTACTAGTATCCTCTTGTTTGAGGCATGATGAGTTAGACATAGGTTGAAAATTAGTTGTAGATATATATATATAAAAAAAAAAAGTGGCTGTTATTATTGCTCTCCCAATCATGGATAATGGAAGCTAGAGCAAAGTTCAAAGCATCGACTGACAAATATGACTCAACCTATTTATATCCGAGTCAAAACCTGCATCCCATTCAAAAACTTCCAATTCAATAACATTCCCATTACGTGTAAAATTATGAGTCTAATACGACTCACTCAAGTCTTTTAATAAGACAATTTTTTGTGTAATATAACACAAAAAATAATGTTAAGTTATAATTATTTGATAACTTGACTTGATTTAATAAAGTGGTGTTGACTCTCTTTGGCATGCTTCTCATATGCACAATCCTCTTATTCTCGATGGATTTGATAATGATGAGAGTCAGATTGGCATGTTTCTCGATCTTTAATTTAGTGGTAGCTTTGATGAAGATGATGAATACAAGAGCTTGATTAGTGTGTTTCATGATCTTCAATTTGGTTATACTTTGGGGGATTTGGTGAAGATGAGGAGGGCTTGAACTTGATTCTCGATTTTTGATGAATTTGGTGAAGATGAGGCCTTGATCAGTGTGTTTCTCAATCTTTGATTTGGTGTTGACTTTGGTAGATTTTCTAAATCTTTCTAGCCGTTTTTTGTGTTGCATGACTTGAAGATGATTTGAATCTCCCGAAAAAGGACTTTGGTTGTATGCTCTTCTCCTCAGAGATGGACTTGCAAGACTTTTGTTGGGGAAAGACTCAGACAAAAGTTTGATGGTGATCTTCTCTTCTACTCCTGAGATGAACTCATGTAGAGTTTTCTTGATGTTCCCTCCTCCTTGACTTCTTTTGGTTTCTTCCTTGGCTTCCTCCCTAGACCTCTATTTATAGTATTGAGAGTAGTTGTCTATATAAGGGTATTTTACTTTAATACCCTAATATGGGTTTTAGGTAGTGGGCTTCTCATATTCATTTAAATTTAAGGACTTTAATAGATTTATATATTTGAGCTTATGAAATTTAAGTCCAACTCTAACCAGTTTAATTAAATTTAGACTTGTATTATTTGGGCTTATAAAATAAGATTCAATCCAATGTAATTTATCTAAGGGAATTAAGGGGGCCGATACCTTTTTAGAAAATATAGGTCCAAAAGTACAACTTTTAAAAATATTAGTCAAAAAGTACATAGTATATAACAAATGTCTAAAATAGGCCATTCTGTAGAAGGGGACAATCCCCTAAATTTTTGCCTCCATAGCCGTAACAATGGGGATGGCCTGTTACTTATAACTCCTTCAATATTGTTGAAAATGTGGGCTCTTCAAAAATTGATGAGATAACTTCCTAAAACCTCCATTCTTTTAAAAACGGGATGTTCAAAATCATTTTTTTTTGGTTCTTCGGATGGGTTTTGCTGTGAGTAAGTGAAAAGGGTACAACTGGATGGTGAAGAAGGAATCGGTAAAGAAAAAGGCTTACATTGTGGTGACAAAGGTATGATAAAACATCATAAACCCTCTATTCCTTTCAAGACATGATGTTCAGAATGGGTTTTCTTTTTTTTTGATGGGTTCACTGTTATTAATTGAAAGGCGTGAATGTGGGTGGTGATGAAGGTATGAGAAAACTTCACTAAAACCTCCATTATTTTGAAAAATTCATGTTCAAAATGGGTTTTTCTTTAATGGGTTCAAAATGGGTTCGCTTTCTCAATTGTCATCTATGCTGGATCGTACGAAATTGTAAGACCATAATCCGACAGAAATTCACTGACAACTTCAGTGGGACGAGTAACATTTTTTTCCCGTACATGATCAATAATTAAATCTACAATTAAATTAGAACTCATTCTCCTGTTATCTGTTGTACGTAGTGCTTCATCACATGTGTGTTCATTGTGAAGTTTTTGTATGTAGAAAAACCCATTCACCTTGAGCAAAGAGTATGTAGTGGATATTATTTCGCTGTGACATTGGTTTACCAAGAAATGAAGGGAAAGAGTTAGTGTGTAAACTTTCCTATGTAAATCTGCTAAGATGGAGGAAATGTATCAATGAGTAGATTGATAATTTTTTTTGTAATCTGTTGGGGTGGGGCTACTAGGTATTGTTAGCATAATAAGTATAGGATTCTATTTAGGTAGGGTTTTTTTTTTGTTACCTGTTTCAAGTTCAAAAATGGCCAATCTGATTGGTGTGATTATTATTCGAATAAAGATCTGGGTTTAGAAGTTGTTACACTGGTGTTTTTGATGGCACAAAAGCTGTTAAACAGGATGACCTTTTAAGATACTATACTTAAATTGCATATTAGGACTTTGTATTCGAATGGGTGACTAGGAATTTATTATGATTTTTTTAATTTTATATAAGTATTCTAACGGTGATGTTTTTTCTTATTAATTAATTGGGCAGTGGTTTTTCATTTGAATTCAATAATTATGATTTTGATGGGAGAAAATGACAATGGCCAATCTATTTTCCCTTAAACAAGCTTACAAATTTGGTAAGGTTCCTATTCTTATTTAACAATGTGATCAATTTTTAGGAATGAATTATTGATTATTCAATGCTTAATTCATTCGCTTATGGATCATTTAACAGTGTGGTTAGTGTTGCTATTCAATTAATTGTATGCTCATTAGCTCTATGCTAATTTTTCCCTCTAATTGTTGAACTTATAGTGGTTTTTTCATGTCTGTTTATTGAGCCCTTCAAGAATTTAGATAAACAAATCAAATTGAAACTCTTAGAGAAAATTTCAATCACATAAACTGCCCCTACAATAATATCAATAGGATCATACTATTAACATCCATGACTAAGATATAAGAACTCACTTTTTGATCTTCACCAGTCAAAAAAACTATATGTTGAATGCTCATATGAGATATTGACCTGTTGGTTATAAAAGAGCTTACAAGAGGTTAGTGTTAATTGGTCTTAGCTAGGCTTATTTAATAAGGCTGCCTATTTTTTGCTTTCCCTATTCATCTTCTTTTCTTTTTGTTTGTTGTTTTATTTGGGTGAAATATGATTCTAAGTTATATGATAGAAGGATAGAAATCATAGTTAGTTCCATAACTTTGTCTTTGGTTTTAATTTAGTTCTTAAGCTTTTAATTGTTTTAGTTTAGTCCCCTAATCATCAATTTTGTCTCAATTAAGTATTTTTGTCCATTTTCACCGTTAAATCAATGCTGAAATAGGTCAAATTTGACTAGTTTTCACATGATCTAATGGTCGAAATTAATGGAATGACTTAATTAAGACAAAATTAATAGTTGAGAAACTAAATTAAAATAATTAAAAGTTCATGGATCAAATTAAAATCAACGACAAAATTCAAGGACCAACTATGATTTTTTAAAAATAAGTATTTATCTATCAAAACTGAGAGGTTTTAATAAAACTATCAATTCTGCCTCTATTTAATCAAGCCATCCATCGGCTCAAAAGGTATCTTCTTATGTTGTACATTTACAATTCTTTGTCAATTCGATTTTAACAACGTTGAGGATTTGGTGCAGAATAAAATATAAAGAAAACCAAAGACAATTGCAATATGTTGCAGGTACTGCCTTTTAGTTAAATATGAGTTTGAATTATACTTCATTTGAATTCATGTTGTTTCAACATATTAACATGCTTGAGTTTGATATCTTTTACCTTTCTTTGTCTGCATGTTTCCTACAAAGGATGATGCTTCTTGTATAACTATGTTTTTCATCTTGTATTCCATCAAGTTGATACTTGCATTCACCTTTCACTCACAACCCGTGCAATATTTTTCCACACACTCAACCACAACCCTATATTTACAATTCTTAACGTA
Organism: Ilex paraguariensis; assembly: GCA_963454935.2. Lineage (NCBI taxonomy): Eukaryota > Viridiplantae > Streptophyta > Magnoliopsida > Aquifoliales > Aquifoliaceae > Ilex > Ilex paraguariensis. The sequence goes on from CAUOFW020002848.1 coordinate 433,998, forward strand.
ATTGAATTTGAAACTGTACTCAATCGAGTATTTGCAAAGAGCATTATGAAACTGCGACACATCACCTTCAAATTTTTGTCCTACATGTCTGATTTCATTAATACACCTAGATGTTAACTGAACTTTCTCGTTATGTTGACTATAACAAGGCAAAAAATCATACTTCGAATCAGAATCATCATCCGGATTATACAAATCTTTAATTAAATTATTAAAAGCACCCCCATTTGAGTCATCATCATTTACGGTTATCCTCATAAGAACATAATTTACGTTAAGAGAACGTGACATTTCAAACATATTTTTGAAGTCTTCATCATTCTTTAAAAAATAATTTGGGATTTCGGAGAGTGAATATGACAACCGTATTGGCAAATCCTGCAACAACTCCCATGTATCACACACTCGAGTTAACACATCCTCAAATGGTGAATACCTTGAAACGCAGATAATTAATGACTCATTCTTATAATGACATAACAAAATGGTCGTATCCTTCATCGAAATTATGTGAAAAAAAAATAATTTGGAACATATATTCTTCATTACAATTTATTTATTTTTTTAAAAAAAATTTCAACAATGTGGAAAACATACCTGACGCACGTCTTCTACTGCAACTAATTGGAAGATGTATCAAAACCCGGTAACAGAATGGAAAAACGAATCTGTTATGAAATATGTACTTAACTAACAGTCGACTAACATATGGATGTTTGAATAAAACGTTTACAGAATGTATAAAAACATAGGTTACAGAATGGAGAAGGAAAACGTATGTTAAATGAAGGAGGAAGAGGTAATTCAAAATTCAAAAATGATATAGCATAAAAATAGGAAACTTAGGGCCTGTTTGGTTTGCATTTTAAAAAATAGTATTCGAAAATAATTTTTGAGGAGAGTTTTAAGAAAGTTGTTTTGATATTTTTTGAGATAAAAAACTTGTTTGGTTAGATAATTTCAAAAATAATTTTACAATACAGAAAACAGTAAAACCTATTTGGACAACTTAAATATATATTTGAACAGTAATTCAAACATTAATAAAAAAAATAACAAAATATTATTTTTATATTGACAATTCATAATATATATATATATATACCCATATCTGAAGATCCAAAATTATTCTCCTTGTTTCCAAAATTTTCAAATAAAACTCTGAAAATAAGCTACACTTGTTTTCTGTTTCTTTGACTCAAATCTTATTTTTTTTCCCAAAATTTAGAGAACAAAAATGCTAAATAAACTGGTTTTGAGTGTTTTTGAAATTTTGAGAACAAAAAATTGTTTCCGGAACACAAACCAAACATGTCCTTAATCTCTAATATAACTACTATATTTGTGTCCCATTAATAAAGGAAAAGGGCAATTTCATAAAAAAAAATTACAATTCAGCAAAAGTGTACCTCCTCACCAAATATTTACATACAAAAATACTTATACACATATGTTTTATATTTTCACAAATAAGTATTAAATGGTGTACTTTTTCACAATTTTTTTCTAATTGATTTGAGCCCAATTATAAACATTATTTTTTTAATTTTTTAATGTCTATAATGTCTCCTAGTCAAAATCGAGCCCTCCAACTTNGTCCAACTTATTTTCATCAAATTGGCCTATACTAGTGCTCCAGGTCGCGATATGACCTCAATCCCTCATTGTGTTCAATCTATAAAACATGGATATTTCATTAAATTTGGTGTATCCATATTAGATACTCCTCTAATGTATCTGATAATAATAAAATATTTAAATACTTTAAAGAAACTTTTGTATTAGTGCAATATGTATATTTTTGAATTCAATCTTTAATATTTCCTTTCGAATTCACATACATGTAATACATCAATAAAAAATCATATTGCTTTAAAGACACATGAGTATTTCACAAGTATTATCTAATATTACCTCTCAAAAGAGCATAAAACAAATCTGGGGTAAATATCATAAATGGTCCCTAAACTTTGCATCCAGTTTCAGTTTGATCTCTGAACTTTTAATTGTTTCAATTTAGTCGTCAACTATCAATCTCATCACAATTAAGTCTTTTCATTTTTTTTTACTATTAGATCAACTAGAGACTAGTCCAATCTGATCCATTTCAAGCGTTAAATCATATGTTTTAGTTTTGATGTAATGGTGGAAATGGATGGAATGATATAATTGTGGTAAAATTGATAATTGAATGACTAAATAGGGAAAATTAAAAGTTCAAGAACCAAATTAAAGCCAATGGAGGGACCAATTATGATATTTATCCATAAATATATTACGTTATAATTAGAAAATTAAGTGGGGCGGTACAATTTATTTGATATATTAGGCAAAAAGTATCACAATTGAAAAGATCAGTAAAAAAGTACACATACCATAACCAAAGTCTAAGATACCCCTTTGGTAGTTGAACAGTTTCCTAAACATGTGACAACACCTCCAAAAGGAAAGGAAGAAATAATAGTTACATAGGCTTCCACTATTATAGCTAGATTGTGTGAACTTCAAACGGAGATGATAAAACTTCCCAAAAACCATTATTCTCTGAAAAATCATCATTTTTAAATCGATTTTTTTAGGATTTCACTGTAAAGAAGTGAAAAATTCGGCATCAAACTATGAATACCACACAGAGCAACAATCGTTGAAGAACAAGGGGTGCATTGTGGAGAAGAATGAGGGTTGAGGTCATTGAAGCTTTTTGGAAAAGAAGTTGACATTGTGGGAAGCAGATAAGGCTAGTTCTTTCTTTATAGTTCCCATCATTTAGGTACACCGTGAAAAATTAGTTTGTTTTTTTTTACTTTCCCCCAATTTTTTGTTAATCTAAGAAATTGTTAATGCTATTTTTTTATAGTGAAATGGGTAATTTTGAAATGGAATGTTACAGTGTGATTTAAGCAAATATTATGTATTTTTCAATACCAAATTTTGGTTGTTGAAAAAATTATTTTTTTGCAATCGGTTAATATTACTTAAATCACCAACAAGTTTGTATTTTTGTTTAATTTTTTTTGGGGATTTTATCAAACTCTTGGTTAATGCTTAGTACTGTTATGAACCTGGTAGTTTTTCTTGTTAGTCTTTGCTATGAGCAATTTTTTCCATTCAGATTGTTGTGAATGTGTTACTATTTTTTTAAATACATATTTGTAATTTTGTAAGAGATGTAATATTGTTAGCACCATGAGTTTCATGGAAAAAAAAATCAAAACATTTACTATTACATTTATGTCACACTGGGTATTCATATATATTAATGTCACTTTTTGTGCAATCACATTATAATGAAAATATTTTCCCACACACTTAAACTTATTGAAATGGTAAATGAATTTGTGATATCAGAATGGGCAAAGAGAAGAAGAGAAAAATACAAGAAAAGACGTGTGCCCCACAATAAAGGTCAAACATGCAGGCCATTGTTAAAGCGATGGATGATGTTGAGTTACGAGACGAGCACAAGTATGCATTGAAGAAGACATCCGTTTGGTTCTTGTTTGAAAAAATAATAGATAAGAATGTAGACAAGGCATGGTGTAAAAAATGGACAATGAAGGATTAAAAAAGTGATTTTATGTTTCAATGAAAAAACCTGTAGATTTCAAATTGGAGGAAAACTGAGATTGCAGAAGAGTGATGTGAAACTTAGTTTTGGAATACATGATGCACAAGAGCAAATTACGTCAACCAACCATGGTAAAAAAAATATCATTTGTCAAATGTTGGTTTAGAAAAGACAATAGATTGAATACAACGTTAATAAAGAGTAAACTGAGACATGCCGTGGTTGGTACATCTCAAACAAATTTTGATGACGTTGCAAGATTGTTTTGTCTACTCCTGCTGGTATCCATTTTTGTCACAAACACAAGAAACACTCTTGGGTGGGGATATGTTCCGTACGTGGAGAACTTAGATAAAATTAGAAAATATGATTGTTGTCATGCAATTCACTGTGCACTTGTCAAATCATTGAGGAAAAATGTGGATACCTTTAAAGCAATCACGGGTTGCGTTCTATTGATACCGGTCAGTATTTTGTATGTAAATTTTTTGAATTTGATAACTTGCACTAGTTATTATTTTTATGATTTTCATATTGAAATTAACAATCTATAACAAATACAGTTTTGGCTTTGTGAACACACAACATGGATAACCCCTGAGATGCCAAACGTATTCTCAAGATTTCTGAAATGGAATTTATAAAGTCTTCAAGAAGCTATGAGACAAAAGAAGCTACAGAAGCTTGGGTCAATAGATGTAAGTGTGAATTTGAGTTTTACAATTTGATGTGTCATTTGTAATGCTTTTATTTATTCTCATTTGCACATTGTGTGACATTTGATACCACAATATTGTGAAACACATGTCGCAGTAGCATTTATCTTGAGAAGTTGGTTCACATGTTGGAACCATAGATGTTGGGACTATTGAAATCTACATGTTTTTTCAAAAAAAATAAGACTTCGATATGACATAATCCATTTATTTCTAGGTTATCTGTTAGAAGTTGAAAAAGATGAACAAGGAAAAAATTGCTTAAATATAATGGGAAAAAGAGAGACAACAATGTTGAATCGATTGGTGGTCCACATGAAAAGGGGGATTCAGATAGTATTGAAAAAGAAAAATATCAAAAAGAAAAAAGAACACATGAGGAAGTACGTGGTATTGGTGAAAATAATCCATGGTAAGAGGACGACACACTGCTTGATGATGATGATGACATCTTGGATACAAGTGATGAAAATGAAGGATAACCATTTCAATCTCTTCTTGAAGTTGTTGTTTATGAGTCAGAGCGGAAGCACGGTTAGGGGGTGTAAGATGTAAATGCTTCAAAGAAAGACAATAAACTAGATTTGGATAAAGAAGACATCATTCAAGATAGAGATGATGCATTCAGATTTGCTGGGGACCCCAAGAAGAAAGATGATGATTACAAACAAAAGATCAAGAACTTTTCAAGGAAGAATGAAACAATGAAAATGACTATGCAAGACATGCTCAACATGAATAAAGAGAGAAAAACTTTACAGGCTGAAATTCAAGCATCAAAGGATAAAATTCAACAACTTGAAATTGAAAACGATTCATTGGTTGACCAAACAAACGAGATGTTTGTTCATGCCATTACTCAAAAATACCAATAGAATTCCATTCCAACAATGATTTCAACCCATCAACATACACCAACAAAGGGGTAAACATCCATGGTTAAGAAGATCAAAGCAAAAGAAAGAAAAAGTCAAAGGGAAGAAGATTTCGAATATAGTGGAAATAAAATGGGGAAAAAAAGAACGTGACATCAGTGGAATTGACAACAAACGATGGGGCCAGCAAGGTAAGCGATCAAAAAGAATAAGATTTTGTCGATGTTGATCAAATTCAGGAAAAATCCACGATTATCAAAGGAATGTCCAAAAGAGACATTAATAAAATGTCGAAGAAATTATCTGAGACCAACTGACCTCATCAAGTTAAAACAAACTCATGAGGCTGAAGGTTACACGTAAATATCATAATTTGTATATAAAAAACATTAGGGGCGCCTATATTTTAATGTTATATAATTGTAATGATATACTATTGCAAGACAAAATTATGGTGTAGAATTGGGTATAGAAGTTACATAGATGTTGAAGATGCCCTAAAGCTGATGGGGGGACTTAAATTATTCAACATTGTACGTATAAAATGTTTTGAAAATGCGATAAATGAACATGTACATTTTTTTCATTGTTATGATGAATAAATAAATGTGTTAAAACAGGTAATAGATACACAGGGAGATATGTTGGTGGATCTTAACAAATGCAATGAATCCTCTACATTCAACAGACGGTGTATATTCATTAATAACTTATATTGGGTAAATTCATTTGCTATAAATATGTGAGTTATTGATATCATTGGTCATATCTTATTCGTATCAGTATTAATATGCAGACAATTGTACGGAACCCAAATTTAGAAGAAGCTTGAAAAAGAGGAAATTGATAAGCATTTGTTGCTTGGTGTAGAGACACATTACATTGTCTTCCCAATAAATTCAAATGGTCATAGTAATAATGCTATTTTCAGACCATTGGACCCTACTTGTGCTGGACACTGATCAAACAGTTTGGATACAATACAACGCATTACTTCCAAGGACAAAGGGTGGTAAGGACCCATACTTTCAAAATGTTATCATATTGGTAAACCAATAAAAAAACTCAAGCTTTCTTAACATATATTTTTCAACATGTCCATAACTTAGTAATTATACACAATGGCGGAAAATATAGAAGACAAGGTTAAAGAGTTGATGATCGATAGTGGCAATCTCCTTGACACACAAGACATAGTCTGACTGATCATATCATGTGAAAAAAGTTCACAACAGAAATCAAATTTGTAAGTATATTTATTATTTATTAAGTAACTGAACAAATCATCAGAAGACACTAACTTAAACCATGTTGCAGGGTTGACTGTAGTGTATACTTTTGCTACATTATGAAAAATTTGGCAATAGAAAAGGAAATAGAAGAGAAATTGACACAAAGACAAATAAAAGACTTTCAAAGTGATATGCTGTCAATGTTTTTAAATCATCAAAATTGTTGGACAGAAGAAGATTTCAATGTGCGACAAACATTGAAAGGCAAATTTGAGGATACATGATTGGTAATTCAAACTATCATTGGGCATAAGAAATGTAAATGTGATTAGTGAACAATGAAGATACTATATAATCATATTTACATTAGATTTAGTTATCCATGATGTGTGTCATATAATTTTTTTGTGTATTGTGCCACTGTGGCATATCAATATATGCAGTGTGACATTGACTTGTAGTAGTGTGACATTAGTTTGTAATAGTATAAATTTGGTTTGTATCAGTATGACATTGGCTTACATCACTGTGACATTGTCTTGTACCACTATGCTAATGCGACATATACCACTGTGCCGCTGGCATGTACCATCGTCACAGTGGCATATACAACATAACGTCCAACATATGAAATTTATCACATGTTGACCTAATGAGTGACACAATGTGGCATCAAAGTCACACTATATATGTGGAAAAAAAATATGAAGGGTTTTCCACATGAATGGAATCACACTGTTAACTCAACATACCAATTAAACAATGTGGCATCAATGTCACATTGTCATCCAATGTACAACTTTATATTGTGTTATGCATAATGTGAGCATGTTTCTAAACATTGTAGCTCCAATGATAGATACATTAACATTATGACAGTAAAAGTTGGATAACCAATTTCTTAATTCCATTGTCACAATGCATACTATTTATCAATGAAAACTAAACATAAAAAAAACACCAACAAAAATGTCATTAATATTTAAAACAAAAAAAAAATCATTTCATGTTTTCTTTTTGTGGCTACCCAAACGACCACAACAAATTTGTTGAATGAGTTCACATCTCGACCTAATTCTTCGTTTCATCGGATATCTAAGTTAAGGCTTAGATGATGCTGGCAATATATAAACTGCTTCCAGCAAAACATCTAGACGACCAAGTGTTAGAATTGAGTGTATTGGGTCTGCATATGCCTTCCTATATGTGCTCACATCAAAGTAATAATCAATAAATTCATATATATTCCGTCCATTCATGCATATCGCCGAAACAACATGCGAACAAGGGAATCAATTAAACTGCCATTAATAACATGTGCATGTGTCATTCAAAATGTCAACAGAGACCGACGGGTATGAATTCAACTCATACAGATCATTACTAGATATCTTTACAGACCAAAATCTACCTTTATGAAATAATGCACTTATTCTGGAGTCCATATTATGACATATATTTCCATTCCAATTGTCAGAATCTTTCAACTTACAGTCCCTCTGGTCCATAATTTGACTCCTTATAGTATCAACCATACTAGTAATATGTAAATGTTGTGCCTTTGAAATCCAAGCATTATAAGACTCTACAATATTAGAAGACATCTCAACATAGCGTTTCTTTCAAAATGGAGCACTTGCCTAATGTTCAACTGGAAGATTTGTCAGAAATCTATTAACATTTGGACCACCTTCTCGACGGAGAGAATCAATCTTCTCATTAAATAGAGAAACTATTGGTGCATAAGCATACTCATGTAGCAACAAAACCATATGATCCCTAATTTTATTGGAAAAATGACCTCCGCTACATTTGTCCCTCAAATTGGCTTTTAAATGTTGTAAGAAAAATGCATGATGAAAATTAGGGAAAACCTTCGGCATCACCTCCAAAAGACCCACATTCTGATCGGACACAAAAATAATCTCACGATCATGGTCCAAAATATGCGTCAACTGTTGTAAAAACCAATTCCAGTTTGTCTTGTTTTTAGAATCAACAACAGCAAAAGCTAATGGGTATAAACCCAAAAAAAAACATTAATCAACTCAATGGACAACAACCAATCACAACAAAACATTAGAATGTGAAATTTATGTGTGACACAATCAATATTATCAGAACCGGACCGATCATTGAACCAGCAAGGGCACTGGGTCAATGTTTCACTAGTCCAACCGTTGGGTCAAATGGTCGAACCGGTCATATAATAAAAAAATAAAAAAATATATATCATAATTATAAAACATAATAATTTAACTAAAAAATATAAAATATGTTTTAAATGCATACAATTTACCATAAAATTAATGAAATTAAGTAAAAGAAACACATATAGCTTGCTGAATGTTGATTGTGCTGTGGATTGGAGGACTTCTTTTGATACCTCCAAATAATTTAGTAACGAAGTGGGGGTTATTGTATTTTAAAGCAAAGTAAAGAGGTTGTTGTAAATTATAAAGAAAAAGAAAGGGTGTCATTTATAATTTATCCAAGAATAAGTGTCACTGCAACTCCTTCCTCTTCTCCATTCAACTTGCAACCGACTCTTTCATTTCATTTCTTTCTCTCCTTCCATCACTAAATTCTTCTCTAGACTGAGATTGTAACCATTCCCCAGCTTTTTCCTACTATATCATCCTCCAGCTTTCGGCTGAACTCAATTTTCTTGGTGAAGTAGCTTTCGGCTGAACTCAATCTTCGATGGTAGCCTAAGCCGCCTCATAGTTGTTGTAAGAGACGAAGGGAAGGGGGTTGTGTTGTTTGTAGTTGTGCTTCAACGATTTAGGGAAAAAAGAATCGATCTGTGTTGCATCAAAAAAACAAAGGGAAGGGGCTGTGTCCTTACTGCATCAAACTGTCCGATTCACGATTTTTTACAAAAATCGACTAGTTCTCCGATTTTTATCCGCTTCTCTTCCTTATGCGGTTCAACTAGAGAACCAAACCGGTTAAAGTTCCGGTTCACAGTTGAACCGGTCCAGTCCGATTCTAATAACACTGGACATAATAATTTTTAGATAAAATACCTTGATTGCCATCTTTGCCAGTTGCCGAAAGGATGTTACATTTATACATGCCTTTCAAAAATATTCCATCAATGAATAATTAAAGCTATTGATAGAAGCCTTATAGGAGATGAATAATCTTTGGGACCGGTTTGTCTTGTCATCAAATCTAAAATAATGTGGCTGCCAGGATTTTTTGTAATTGCAGCATCAACATACAATCGTATTTGCTGATAAGACAATGAGTAATTCCCAAATAACTTCCTTCTCGCTTTCTCAACTTCTATCCATGATTGATCGTATGAAATTGTAAGCCCATAATCCAACATAAATTCACCAATAACTTCTGTCGGATGAGTGGCATTTTTTTCACGTACATGATCAACAATTAATTATGCAATTAAATTAGAACTCATCCTCTTGTTATGTGTTACACGTAGTGCTTTATCTCATGTGTGTTCATTGTTAAGTTTTCGTATGTAAAAAAAATCATTCACCTTTTGAATACTTACGTTCACCTTCCACTTACAACCCGTGGAATGTGACGCCCCAAAATTCGAGTGTCTGTAATTACCCCATTAATTACACATTAACCCCGCGAAATACCAGTGTAATTCGATACTACGCTATTATGCCTCATTTACTAGGATCTATAACTCAACAAAATTCGGGCAAAGTCTCTTTTATACGGGGTACTCTACCCAAAACGCAACTTGTGCAATCATACAACATTGACCACACCAAATCCATTCATTCATACTCAATTGCATAATATCAGATACTACCATAATCATCATCACTACGTACATTCATTTATAAAATAATAAATGCCTCAAAAGAGTCTCATATATATGTCTTTTAAATATAAACAATTTTTTGTTACAAAAATTATNTATTCATTCATAAAAGAATAAATGCCTCAAAAGAGTCTCATAAATATGTCTTTTAAATATAAACAAGTTTTTGTTACAAAAATTATACAAGGCCAAAAGTAAATATATACAAGGGACTACGATATCAAAATAAAAGTCATAATCCGGCTCTGTCGGAAAAGCGGTCCAGTAGGAGGGCCTTCGGTGAAAGCCTGTGGTGCCCCTGAAAATTGTTCCCATAAAGGGTGAGCCAACGCTCAATAGGGTAACTCCTATAGAGAATATCTATCAACTCAAATGCATATGAAATGTCACATGCAACAATCATTTTATGCATTCATTAAAATATGTCTATTATGAACAAATGTCATAAATCATGTCATGCCATGAAATGAGATTCATGCAAACAAAACCAACACCAAGTCCAATCCTGGGCTCCCACAATACATGCAATGTCATACGTATGTATCCGAGCATTACAAGTCCCCGTCATTGACTTAATGACTAATTAATTCATTTTTTTGTGTCTTTGTGGAGAGATAACTTATGGTATTACACCAATGAGACACCACACTATCAACGGATTTTCAGGACATCCCACATGCGACTCCGTTTTCGCCGCAACACTTTTCTAAAATTGCACTGCCAGAAAGTGTATAAACTAAGTAAGCGAGTCTTGCACCCGATAAAGAATCTAGCATTTCTTGCTATACCTCGACACGTTTATCCATTTAATTTCTCGTGCAACTCAGTCGGACCTTGGTGTAACTTTCCCCGACTCATGATCAACCACCTGTGTGGTGATTAATTTCATATTATGCACACACTACCACCTATGTCAATGCCCATGAAAGTAATGCAACTCATGTNTGACCCATGATCAACCAACTGTGTGGTGATTAATTTCATATTATGCACACACTACCACCTATGTCAATGCCCATGAAAGTAATGCAACTCATGCACAAATGCAATACAATGTGCAATTGTCTTTGGTACCATTTATAATGTCCAGTACATAATGAATGCAATATAATGACATTTTTAAAACAATACCAAGCACATTATGTAAGATAATCAATTAAAATAACATACTTCTATTCACCTAGGCATTTAAACAAACACATAAAAGACACATCAATTTACACAACTAGCATGTTTATTACTTCCAACATGGGCAGCATGTTTATTAGTTCTATAAATATAAGCACAAGTCCATCATACTAATCATATGTTAAATAATCATTTAAAATACATATTATTTCATAATCACATAAAAAACTAATAATTTTATTAAACTTGATACGCCATTAAAACATCAAGTCATGCTAATGTACAATTAACATGCTTTAAACCACTAACATTAACTTACACAAAGTTAATTATAATAGAATTTTACTAATTACAAGGTTAATTATAAATTATATATTTGACCCACTAGTTACTCTAGTCAAGACCTAACATGTGATATACATCCTTAGCCTACCCATTTCATATGCTATATTTTAGGTTAAAATTACATCTAAATAGGGGAAACCCTGCCTCTCGTAGCGTCAGCCCACGTAGTAGAACTCCAAGGAAACCCCGAATTTAGCTTCCCAAGCCTTAGTCCTAGATTCTCGTCTTTGATATTTTTAGAGAAAAATGCGATCTTTGGTGTGGTTGTGTATAGCAACTTTAATTCTTGGCCTGAAACAATTAAACTGTTTGATCTTCGTACATCTGAGGAAGAAGATCAAGAAGTTTACATTTTTTCCTTTTCTTTTTCTCTTTCTCTCTGTCTCATTGAACGTGGGAGTGCTCTATAAGTGGAAGACTTTTGTCTTCCTCTTTATATAGTTTTAAATATTTAGCCCACATCGCACCACACACGTTTAATTTTAACGGGTCCAATTTTACTTCGAGTCAATTAAATTTCATCTCGTGTTAAGTTTAGTATATTTTTATTAAACTAACTTTAAATTATTTTTCGGGTCCAGCGAATAAAATCTAATCTCAATTATTTTAGTCGTGCGACACCCGATCGTTTTGTAACACGTAAAAAAATTCAACTATCTCAGAATCTTAAATTTACTGGGTAGTTAGATTTCGGGAGACAAATCCAATGATGAGACCCGTTTCGTCATCTGAATTTTATAAAAATATTCATTTTTGACCCTTTCTTTAACAATTACTTATTATTTTATCCATTTAATTAGGATTTTAATAAAAAAAATTTCTCGGGTTTTACATGGAACATTTTGCTGCACACTTAGCCACAACCGTAAATTTACAATTCTTAACATAGTTGAATTTGAAACCACAATCAATCAAGTGTTTGAAAAGAGCAATATGAAACTGCAACACACCACCTTTAAATTTTTGTTCTACAGGTCTGATTTCATTTATCCACCCAAATATTAAAAGAACTTTCTCATTATGTTGACTATAAGGAGGCAGCTAATCATCATCCAAATTAAAATTATCATCCAGATTATGCATATCTTTAATTAAATTATTATGAGCATCAACATTTGACTCATCATCAATGACATTTATCCTCACAACAA
>CAUOFW020002848.1:450739-501383 GCA_963454935.2 Ilex paraguariensis
AATAATCGATACATCACAATAACCAAATAAACTGGTTATTTATAGAGAGAAATTTTGCATACGCCAACCAGTGTTTTTTGTCGTTGCGAGCGCCCACTAGGCAGGCAGATCATGTACGTTGCCAAATGCATCATGCTTTCTTAGAGGAATTGTACTTTGCATCTTATAAGATTTTAAAATTTATATTTTTTTATATTATATTATTAATATATTAAAAATATAAATTAATTGTACTAGAGATCCCCAAAGTATGAGATTTGTCTCATTTTGGTTCATAATATTTCAATTGTATCATTTTAGTCCCTAAAATATTGAATATATTTCTAGATGATCTTTCAAATAAACAACGTCCAGATTACTAATAATTTTTTATGATAAACTTATCACGTAATATTTAAATATGGACAAAAAATAATTTTAATAGCTCTTAAACAAAATTTGAGTACTCTTAACAAAAAAATGTGTAATATGGATAACTTTTGACCAAAATTTAGACAGTTTATAATCAAAACTGTGTAATTTAGTTAGCTATTTAATTAAAATTTCAATAGAAATTTAGTCAAAAAATATCCAAATTATTTTTTTGTCCATATTAAATATTACCTGACAAGCTTATAATAAAAAATAATTAACAATNCAAATTATTTTTTTGTCCATATTAAATATTACGTGACAAGCTTATAATAAAAAATAATTAACCATCTAGACATTGTCTGCTTGAGGGAGCATATAGAAACATATTCAACACTTCAAAGACCAAGAAAGTGGTATACAATACATCACGTTTTTTGGGTCTAAATGAGGTGACCATAGAAAGTGGGTCCCCTAGCAGAGCGGAAAGGATGGACAGGGGGGGGGTGGTATAATTATCTTTGACTTTGTCGTAATGTGAGTAATATACACCCAACGGCAGACCCGGATCAGGCGCCTCTGTCGTAATTCAAGGACGACAATTGCACTATGACCCTACTTTCTCAATCATGCACAGATGGTCCTCACCATTGTCTGTTTTCCCATGGTGAAGATTGTTACTGTAGAAATAAAATAGAGTAACATAAAAAAAAAAAAAAAGGGATTAAAAATAAGCACCAAATAATGTGATATTATTTTGCACAATGAAAAGTATACAGCTTGGTTCATAGGCATATGAAGGCCAAAATGCTAGAGGAATTCTATCACAAAAAATCAAGAGTTGGCAGCCCATTGCCAATTATTAGAACTTGGTGTAACAGGCCTGCCTCTGCCATTGTCATCACAGGTGCAATTCTTTTGTGAACGGATCTCCTTGGAAGTGAAAGAGACCCGTTCACTTTCAAGGGCTCGGAGAAATATTGCAATCATTGTTTGTGTCTACCAAACACCATTCCACCACAAAATGCCAACTCTGCCTCTTACCAGGTACCCACATGCACCCCAAGTGGCTTAGTGCATTGGTATGCGTATTCAAATAGGACTGGTGCAATTTTTAAGTAGATTTGATTAATAATTCAGAATCGAAAAGAGGTGGAGGAAGTTGCATTATTGAAGGTTGCGGGATCCACTTGCAGGAGACTCTTGGAATTATAATTAATTTTCTTTTCTAAATTATTTGTACTCTTTTTTCCCCTCCCTTCCTTTTCAAGAAAGTAGTTCGTATGAAGATAAAAAGCAAAAAGGGGATTGTTTCTTGGTCGGTTTGATTAGGAAGAAAAGAATGATAAAAAATAAAAATAATAGAAAGTAAAGTGAAAAAAAAAAAAATGATAGAAAATATATTTTTACGCATATATTTGGTTATAATGAAAAACTTGTAAGAAAGTTTTAAAACAATTTCATTCTATTGTTTAAAAGAAAAGAAAGTTAAAAGAAAATTTGTCTAATTGTCTAAATTATCCTTAATTATATAAAATCGGTCTAAAAAATATGGATTATAATTCAAATTAATTTTTTTTTAAAAAAAGTGGCTTGTAACCTAATTCTAGGACAAGTACCAACACAAAGGTTTTTTGACCAAATTGAATGGTTAATCAAATTCATATCAATATTGTTTAAAATTAATAACTAATAATATATATATATATATATATATATATATAAAATAAAGGTAAAATATGAATTATTCTTTCATTTTCTTGTGTTTTGAACAAGAAAAACAAAGTTGGTTAGTTGTGAAAAATTTCAAGTATGAAAGAAAGTTATTTTTTCTATCATTTTCTATTTCATGCTTAACTAAACACATAAAAATTTTAAAAAATTTCTCTTTCGCACATTTTCTAACATTCTCCCACTAAATAATCCTACCCTGAACCTTGATTTGGTTTTCTGAACCTCGTTATGAAAGTCAACTCCAGTCCAGTTTATTTTTGGTTTGCAACTTCGTGGTTTGCTATATCATTGTGAATTGGTTAGAACATCAAGGTATTGGTGAGGCCCTAATATCGTAATTATCGGCCCCACGTAAAGTTTTTTAAACACGATCTGTAATTGAAAGGAATTGGAATGCATTAGAGGAGTAAATAGTGGGAGAGGATAATGGTATGCTATCATTGTGACGTGATATAATTATTCAATAATAAACTTAAAATTTTATAAGATGAATCACACTTGATAGTTATTTTCATACATAAAATTTATTTTTATTTTTTGGTTAGATTTTCATAAATAGATAGAGTAACAAAATTAGAGTTTTTACCCTAATCCATGTTTTTTAAAAAAAAACTTATATCTAAAAGAGAGTTGTTTTTAAATTATTTTTCAAACTCAAATCCTTTTAAAAATGTTAGTTTGAATAACGTTTTTATACCAAAAGATGTTATTTGGAATAACGTTTTTCTAAAAACCTCATTTCAAACAACGTTTTAAAAAAAAATTTATTTTTTTTAAAAGTCACATAAATATTAGTATGAGCAACGTCTTTTTAAGAAGTTGGTTCGACCAATGTTTTTTTATCTTCTTAGAAACGTTGGTTTAACCAATGTTTTCATCCTTGTTTTTTAAATAATTAGGGAGAATTACACTAAGAGTTTGTCACTTAATCACTCATATCACTTAACATTTAAAATATTACACATAAATTCCATGAAATTTGTACGTGCATAACACTTAAACTCATGTTATAAATATATATGTTAATAAATTATACTTAGACCGGCCTAAAGTTTGTACGCATATAATACTTAAATCTCTTAAGTTTAAAATGTTATACTTAGACAAAAAATATTCCAATTAAAGATAGAATGTCAAATATTTTAAACTTTACAATCAAAATTAATGTTCTATTATATCATTTATTGAAATAAAATTAAAAATAAAAATTCATTTTTTTCTTAAAAAATCGTAATTAGTATACAATTAAACTATTTATTAGAATAAAACTAAAAAATCAAATAAGGGGTCCAAGTCATTCATAATAGAACCAAAATTCATGTTCTATTATGTTATTTATTGAAATAAAATTAAAAATAAAAATCTTTTTTTTAAAGAAAATCATAATTTATACAATTATACTAACTATTAGAATAAAACTAAAAAAAATGATAGAAAATATATTTTCATGCATATAATTGGTTAGGATGAAAAACTTACAATAAAGTTTTACACAAAATTCATTCTATTGTTTAAAAGAAAAGAAAGTTATAAGAAAAATTGTCTAATTGTCTAAATTATTTTTAATTATATTAAATCGGTCTAAAAAATATGTATTATAATTTAAAGTTAAAATTTTTTTTAAAAAGTGGCTCATAACCTAAGTATAGGATAAGCACCAACACGAAAGTTTTAGGACCAAATTGTATAGTTAATCAAATTTATGCCAATATTTTAAAATTAATAACTAATAAAATATTTTTAAAAAATAAAGATAAAATAGAAAGTTAGTTATAGATCACAATTTTATTGCATTTCTTTATGTTTTTAACATGAAAAAAAAAGTTGGTTAGTTATGAGAAAATTCAAGTATTAAAGAAAATTATATTTGTTTAGTATTTTCCATTTCATGTTAACTAAACACATAAAAAATTTTAAAAATTTATCNCATAACACTTAAACTCATGTTATAAATATATATGTTAATAAATTATACTTAGACCAACCTAAAGTTTGTACGCATATAATACTTAAATTGTTATACTTAGACAAAAAATATTCCAATTAAAGATAGAATGTCAAATATTTTAAACTTTACAATCAAAATTAATGTTCTATTATATCATTTATTGAAATAAAATTAAAAATAAAAATTCATTTTTTTCTTAAAAAATCGTAATTAGTATACAATTAAACTATTTATTAGAATAAAACTAAAAAATCAAATAAGGGGTCCAAGTCATTCATAATAGAACCAAAATTCATGTTCTATTATGTTATTTATTGAAATAAAATTAAAAATAAAAATCTTTTTTTTAAAGAAAATCATAATTTATACAATTATACTAACTATTAGAATAAAACTAAAAAAAATGATAGAAAATATATTTTCATGCATATAATTGGTTAGGATGAAAAACTTACAATAAAGTTTTACACAAAATTCATTCTATTGTTTAAAAGAAAAGAAAGTTATAAGAAAAATTGTCTAATTGTCTAAATTATTTTTAATTATATTAAATCGGTCTAAAAAATATGTATTATAATTTAAAGTTAAAATTTTTTTTAAAAAGTGGCTCATAACCTAAGTATAGGATAAGCACCAACACGAAAGTTTTAGGACCAAATTGTATAGTTAATCAAATTTATGCCAATATTTTAAAATTAATAACTAATAAAATATTTTTAAAAAATAAAGATAAAATAGAAAGTTAGTTATAGATCACAATTTTATTGCATTTCTTTATGTTTTTAACATGAAAAAAAAAGTTGGTTAGTTATGAGAAAATTCAAGTATTAAAGAAAATTATATTTGTTTAGTATTTTCCATTTCATGTTAACTAAACACATAAAAAATTTTAAAAATTTATCTTTATTACATTTTTTATCATTCTTCCGCTAAATAAACGAATCCTGAACCTTGGATTGGTCTTCTTGACCTTGTTATGAAAGTCAACTCCAGTCTAGTTTTTTTTTGGTTTGCAACTACGTGGTTTGCTATGTCATTGAAAATTGGTTAGAACATCAAGGTATTGGCGAGGCCCTAATAATGTGATATCATCGTTCAATAATAAACTTAAAATTGAGTAAGATGAATCTCACTTGATAGTTATTTTCATACACAAAATATTATTATTTTTTTGTTAGATTTTCATATATAGATGGAGTAACAAATATGGAGCTTTTACCCTTATCCATGCTTTTTTTTAAAACTTATAACCAAAAGAGAGTCGTTTTCAAACTATTTCTCAAAATCAAGTACTTTTAAAAACGTTAGTTTAAATAACATTTTTATACCAAAAAACGTTATTTGGAATAATGTTTTTTAAAAAAATCTCATTTTAGCCAACGTTTTAGGATAACCTTAATTTTTTTAAGAAGTCACATAAGACCAATAAAAGTATACCTAGACTCCCTAAGAATTGTCACTTAATCACTCAGACCCCTAACATTTAAAATATTACACATAAATCCCTTAAAGTTTGTACACTCGTAACACTTAGACTCATGTTGTAAATATATCTGCTAATAAATTATATCTAGACCCCTCTAAAGTTTGTACGCATATAATATTTAGATTTCTTAAGTTTAAAATGTTATGCTTAGACTAAAAATATTTCAATCAAAGTTAGAATGTTAAATATTTTAAATTTTACAACCAAAATTAGTGTTCTATTGTATTATTTATTGAAATAAAATTAAAAATAAAAATTTTAATTTTTTCTTAAAAATTCGTAATTAATATGAAATTAAACTATCTATTGAAATAAAACTAAAAAATCAAATAAGGAGTCAAAGTCATTAATAATAGAGCATGAATTTTTCAAACAAAATTCATGTTCTATTATGCCATTTATTGAATAAAAATCTAATTTTTTTTTAAAGAAAATCATAACTTATACAATTATACTATCTACTAGAATAAAACAAAAAATTTAAATAAGGGGTCAAACTGTAATGAACACAATACCTTTTAGCTTTAATTCGAGTAGTTTGGTATTTTAATTTGGTTTTTTAAACAACCAAATTAAATCATAATAGACAATATAATTGTATATTAATTACGATATTTTTAGAAAAAATTAAATTTTTGTTTTTTATTTTATTTTAGTAAATGATATAATAGAACATGAATTTTAATTATAAAATATTCTATCTTTGATTGAAGTACTTTTAGTCTAAGTATAATATTTTAAACTTAAAGGGTGTAAGTAATATATGTTTACAAACTTAACATCGACTAGTGATGGTTGTGTCCAAGTAATATTTATAAATATTTTAAACTTAAAAGATCTAAGTAATATTTGTCCTTTTTATGTGACAAGAGATTTTTCTTGGCGCCAGTCTCATTTGCTTTGTAATTGTCAAAACATTTATAAATATCAAAATGACATAAACACACACAAATGCATTATCATTGGGGTGAATAATGCATGATTGTATTCTAGTTGAGTACCATTACATGAAATTGTGAAGTACAATAAAAAAAAATGGGGGTCAAAGTGTAATTATATGAATCAATGGGGGCAAAATGACAAAATACTATTTTTAGAAAAATGTCTTACAGATTTTGTTCGGGTCCAGTCTTAATAGCGCTATAGTATTATGTCTTGCTGGGGCTGGAGCTGGGGCTAGGCTTGGGACTAGGTATGAGGGTTTCGGATGGTGGAGGTTGTGGGTTTGGGGGTTTCGGATGGTGGTGATGTTCGGATATAGGAGTTTTGGATGGTGGTGGTGCTAGGGATGTGGGATAGTGATGGTGGTGTTGCTGGTGGTGATGGGGTTGTGGGCTAGTGATAGTGGTGTTGCTAGTGGTTTCGTATGGTGGTGGTGATGGGGCTGTGGGCTTAGATGGTGGTGTTGCTAGTTGCTGGTGGTTTCCTATGGAATGGGTGGGGCTGTGGGCTACTGATTGTGTAGCTAGTGGGTTTCGTATCGAATGGGGGTGTTGATTTCCAATTTGGGGGAAAATAATAATGCTGGTTCGACCAACGTTTTTAAGGTTTAGAGAGACTAATGTTTATATGAGCTTTTAAAAAAAATAAAAATAAAAATATTTTTAAAACGTTGGTTGAAGTGACATTTCCAAATAAAACGTTACTCTAAATAACATTTTTTATTCTAAAAACGTCATTTCAATTAACCTTTTTAAAACTATTTACGTTTAAGAAATAGTTTAAAAATTGTTCTCTTTTGGTTGTGAGTTAAAAAAAAGCTTGAGTTGGGGTAAAAACACAACAAAATTAAGTAGGATTCACTTGTCTACATGTTGATTTGTTATTAAATGTTGGCGTCATCACGTAACAATAATGATATGTTATTTCCATTGCGTTCAATATTTTATCGTACTAGAGAGATCTAGATTTGCAAAATTTATTTATAATTTCAATTAAATATACTTTTTTTGTTTTTGTTTTTTTGTGTTTTTGGGCTGTGGGGGATAAGGGAGCGGGGGGCAGCATTTAATACGGAATTCTTTTAAATCTAAAGCAAGTATGTGTACCAGTATTTAGGGAAAAACTAAATCCCCCGGTATTATCAAGTAAAATGTCTTCCACGCATGAAATGACGATATACTACTTCATGTATAAATTCAAGGACGAAAAGTTTTGTGATTTAATGGAAATTTTAAAATAATTTAAGACTTGCTCCCACTAAAAAAATTGGAAAACAGTGAGGGATAGTTTTAATTCGGTTGAAGAAATAAATATCATTATTTATCACTCACTGTATGTATATTTGAGATTTGGTACAAGAAAATAATTAGAGATTACCCTGCTTATCCTTGACTAACTACATGCAATCATCCACCAACAGACTACTACTAACGGTAATCATAATGTTATTTCTACTAAATTTATTGACGCGTATTAGTAATCTAACTTGCTGGTGCCGTTGAATTATTAGAGGATACAAAATATTAAATGTGATTCTTGTCAATATAAAACAAAAAAAAAAATTTGAATTAAGTTAATAAATTTTAGTCTAATAATATTACTCGATTGAAGCAATTCTAAGCGGTGAAAAATCGTCGTCAATTATCTTCCCTCCAAATTGATGTACACAATCATTGAGTTAAATAAGTTTGGCTCAATGTATTGCTCTCCTTAGGTTTCTATAGGAGTATGTCGTCGTGTTCTTGGATCTCTTGGTGTCTTTACGGTGTGGTTTTGAATCATCTTTTCTGGTTTGTTCCATTATGGGTTTTTGTTTTCTGATTCTTCTACGTATCATCGTTCGTAGTCATTTGTTTATGTTCATTTGGGGAGTACATCCTGTGTTTTTGAATTTTACTTTTGTTCTGTACTGTTGTTTGTGGTTCCCTAGTCTACTCTTTTCCCGGTCTCTAATATTTGTGGTCAGTTGTTTCATTTCTATTTCTCTACTTCTTCACTTGTAATTTGGTAGTCCTGTTTGTGTTGGTTTCTTGATGAAGGAAGAGATAGTAGATATTTACCATCTTTTTCTTTAACGGAAGCTCAGGATGTTGTTCTGGTCTTCAATAATGAGGATATCGCGGATGACCTTATTGAATGTGAAAGGAGAATATTTGGAAGACTTCTTTCAGATAAGCATGTCAATCCAATGGCAATTAAGAATATGATGGTTTCTGTGTGGGGGTGCAAACAATTAAGGGAGTAGGAGGATAAAAATCACCGTACCTCCTAAGCTTTATAAAAGAATTGTCCCTCCTTGAAAGTGCAGAAGAAACTGCCTAGGATCGAAGTGTTTCAATTAAAGGCACTATCATACTTAAGTCAATAAATGTATATGAAGAAAATGTAACTAAAAAGGATTCTGCTACCATGTATCCTTACTGCTTTATATGGTTTCTACTTCTAGGATTCCCTTTACTAGTGTGGGAGATGATACATCTCCCTTTATTCAGAACTTTTTGTTAGTGATCGTATAAATCTCTCTAATGTTCACTTAGTCGCAGCTCCTTTGAATCATTGACTCTACTTAGTTGTTGCACCTTGACTCCTCAATTATAGTTGATTATCCCGTTGGTCAATTCATGCCCGCCCTCAAGCCGTGTTGTGCACTCGTGCTCGGTAGTATGAATCGAGCTGTTGCAATTTGGTTCGATTTGCTCCAAATGGCTAGTACTTGTGCCCCACGTGACTTGTCCCTTCATGATCGCGTGCATATTTCATCTGCCTATACACATGGCATAATTTTATGCCTCTTCACTTGCCCCCAAGAAACACATGTCAGCTGTCATTTGTCTGACAGTTGTTTCATGTTTCTAGATTCATCATTGCCTGGATTCTTGAGACATGTAGTGTATTTGTCTTGTCTCTTTACATCAAATGTCTATCCCTTGGCTTCCCCATTCCTTTGGTTCTTGCTCGTCTTCTTTAAATAGTAGTGTAAAACAACTCACCCATTCCTACTTTTCTTCAAAACTTTCTTGCTTTCTTGTTTATTTGTTTTTCATCTCTCGAATGGCTCCTCTTACACCAGATTACATTCCAGCTTTCAGAGTCAAGTATAAGATCTATGTCGATGTTCACGTTTGAGATGCCGGTGTTGATGAGCCATTGATTGGCACCAGGGAGTCCATCCCTATCCACACTTGAGTAGTCACCAAAGGTGGCATAAGGTTTCCTCTTCATCCACTGCTGCTATGGGTGCTCTCTGCCATGAGGATATGCCCTATTTAGTGTTGTCCCAACTTTTTTAGAATAGTCATAGGTGTTGCTTCCCTAAATGATCTTCTGAATGTAAGCCTAGATATTTGGGAGATCTTGTTCTGCTACATACTTAAGCCAACCGATGACAATTACTATCTGGCAGTGAGGTGGAGGGATTGATACTTGGTAATCCACCTCCCTGATTCAAACAAGGGTCATAAAAATGACGTTATTTTTGTTTCTGGGAATTAGGAGTATAAGGCTGGTGACACCCTATCTTATTGGTGTCCATACGAAGAGGGCATACAAGGTATATGAAAATAGTTCCCTTTGGACTCTCTGGACCTTTCAGCCTTTCTCTTCTCTTTTTTTTAAATAAAAAACACTAATCTTCTCTATTTTTTTGTATTTCTTATGGGAGACTGTCAAAGGAAAGATTCATGAGTGTTATGTGAAGATGGACGACCTGAAAAAAATAAGGTCTTTCAACAAGAGTTTGTTTCTGTCATGCTGCCCATGTCCTTCTTGGATACACCCCCACCTATCATTCGTTCATTATTGTCTTTGAGCGAGCTAATGTCATACTTGCCAAAGATCGAAACGCATTGCAAACTCAACATGTTGCTACCCCACGTTCTTGGTAAAAATTTATCATCCCTTCATTTGGAAGGAACATATCAGTGAAGAATTTTCTTAGTTTTCTTTCCTTGGGTGAATCCTCCGAATCCACCCCTCCAATTGTTCAGGTTCTTGATGATGCCATTCCTTTGCCTGCCCCGGGAGCCGACCAGACAATTCCTTCTAATGATGCTCTTGAACCTGCTGAGACACAAGTTACTCGTAAGGTTTCGTTCCCTCCTCTTGAGCCTACTTCTGAGGTGGCACCTACTAATCCTTCAGTCGCCTCGCTCACACGGTCAGCTGATTTAGAAGTGCAGACTATGGAGAGTTTGGCAAAGAAGAGAAGAATTATAGAGCCACCTTCTGAAGTTCTTGCTAAACGGCAAATCCCTCCCTTCCATCCCGTCCTAAAAGCGAAAGGAAAAGAGATCACTATCTGGACTTGGCTGTAGAGGACGTGAATGTCGCAGTTGGGATAGCCAGGGGAGTGATCTTGGTATGAATGAGGCAATGTCTGACAATGAGATTACTCGACAAGCCATCCAACAAATAGTTGTGATATTTGCCTTACTTTTTTTTTTAAATCGAAAAGGTGATATTTCTTTGTGTTTTCCTTTATGTCTTCTCTTTTTTTTTTTTATGACAAGGGCCTCCAAAAAGTTTACGAGGCTGGGGCGAGGATTGCTAGAAAAGACAAGGTCATGAAGAAGGCAATTCATGAACGTATGTTTGCTCAGACAAAGAAAGAGTCTATTGATGAAGAATATATCAATCTTTGCGAAGAAATGCTTGTTCTTCAAGCTCAAATGCTCAGCCTAATGAATGAGAACAAAAAACTTACGGTAGAGATGGAGGAGTTGAAAACTTCAAAGAGTGCAATCAATGTGGAGCTTTCCAAGACCTAACTTGAACACTCCACTCTTTTGAAGGAATTTGAGAGGTTCAAGGTTGAAGACAAGAATCTTGAAGATGCTTCCTTCGAACAGTGGATGGTGAAGACAGAGAATGACCTAGTCTTACAGATTCCTTCGCTAGAAGGTCCATATTTTTTAAAGGGCTGGGTTGTTGCTCTGAAAGCTGCCAATGTGTCTTATTTTTCTGAGCTCTTCCTCCGCCACTCAATGCCTAGCTCCTCTGGGCCTCCTGCTTTTTCCTGATAACACAACCTTTTATATTTTCATGTAAAAAATCTTATTGTACTCTCCTTTTGGTATCTATGCAAGAACTTTTGTATTTTGTCCTGCTTTTTGAAAACAATTCAATCTTCTACCCATTATATCGACTCCTTACATTTGGTTAAAGAGTTTGATCTTCTACATTTAACTAGGTCCCATAACACTTTTTCTAGGGACTTTTACTTGGAAAAAATCTCATTTTTTAAATGCAGTGGTCCCAAGCACTTTTGCTAGGGATTTTTAGTTATAAAAAATCTCATTTTTTACTCTAAAAAGTTATGGCCTCTGCTCGACCCTTCTTCTGTTGGGGACTTTTACTTACAAAAAAATCATATTTTTTACTCTAAAAAGTTGTGGCATCTGCTCAACGCTTCTTCAAAGAGTTAGGTCCCAAAAACTTTTGTTAGGGACTTTAAATACTTAGAGAATTTTCAGCGGAGGTTTTTCTGAGAAGGCTTAGACCCCCTGGGTCTCTCTTTAAAGAATAAGTTTCCTCATGCACACCGACCTGCTAATCTAATCGGACTTAGATTATTACTCGTTCGATTTACATCATCATGCCTAACCTTGGCCCTGAATTTCATCAGCTGGCTACGCCTGATTTAGGCTTCTACCTCTATTAGGATATTTGTCTCCTTGCCTTGGCAGTAGGATAGGTTTGATAAACACAACATTTATAAATCCAAGTTAAAAAAAGACAGATGCTTTTATTATAAAAAAGTACTTTACAAAAGAAGAATATTTCGAACAGAGATACTTTTTTACTTTTA
Source organism: Ilex paraguariensis (assembly GCA_963454935.2). Lineage (NCBI taxonomy): Eukaryota > Viridiplantae > Streptophyta > Magnoliopsida > Aquifoliales > Aquifoliaceae > Ilex > Ilex paraguariensis. The sequence goes on from CAUOFW020002848.1 coordinate 463,007, forward strand.
AGTACGACACTCTAAGGGGCAACCCTATTTCCCGAAGGCATTTTGGAGTTCTTATTTATGAAGGCACTTTAGAAATAGAATTGACATTGTAAATGGTACTGAAGGAAATTGTATATTGCATTGCATTATACATGAGTTATATTACATTCATGGGCATTGACATGGGTGGGATTGTGTGCATGGTATGAAATCAATCACCATATATGTGGTTGATGGTGGGCTCGGGAAATTTGCACTAAGGTCCGGCCAACTTGCACGAACAATTAAATGGATAAACATGTTAGGATGTAATAAGAAGAACTAGATTCTCCCTCGGGCGCAAGACCCTGTTTGTTGATTTATACACTTCCTAGTGGTGCAATTCCAAAAAGTGTAATGACAAAAACAGAGCCGCATGTGGGATGTCCTGAAAATCCATTGATAGTGTGGTTTCCTATTGGTGAAATACCATAAATCATTACCCTACAAAAACACAAGAAAATAAATTAATTAGTCACTGAGTATACATAACACCAATGATATGAGTTTGGAATGTCTAGATACATGAGCATGACATTGCATGTGTTGTGGGAGTTTGGGATAGGGCTCAATGTTGGTATTGTTTGTGTGAATCTCATATCATGTCATGACATAATCTAAGACATTTGTTCATAATAGACATATTTGAATGAATGCATGAAATGATTGTTGCATTTGACATTTCATATGCATTTGGGTAGAGATGTATTCTCTATAAAAGTTACTCTATTAAGCGTTGTTGGCTCACCCTTCATGAGAACATTTTTCAGGTATCGCACAAGCTTTCACCGAAGGCTCTCCTTTGGGTGCGCTTTTACGATAGAGTTCGACTATGGCTCTTATTTTGACATTGTAGTCCCTTGTATATGTTTACTTTTGACCTTGTATATGTTTTATATTAAAAAGGCATGTGTATGGGACTGTTTTGGGACATTTATTCTTTTATGAATGAATGTACGTAGAAAGGTTGATTATGGTAGTATCTAATACAATGCAATTGAGTATGAATGGATGGACCCGGTGTGGTCAATGTTATATGATTGCACAAATTGTGTTTTGGATAGAGCTACTTGTACAAATGAGACTTTACCTGAATTTTGTTAAGTTATGAATTCCGATAAATGGGGTTGTTGTTAAGTTATGAATCCCAGTAAATGGGACATAACGGTGTGGTATCGAGTTACATGGTATCTACCGGTATTCTGTAGGTTGATGGGTGATCAATTGAGTAATTATAGACACTCAGATTTTGGGGCGTCACAAAAACCTTTAATTATTTTGATCATTTGGTTGAAAGTGCACAATTTTAGAATACTTCAACCCCTGATTCTTCTAAAACTAAAACTGTAAGTACGTCATCGGGTGATGGTAAATACCAATTAAAGGAGGATAATGAGCTAGGGGCTAGAATTCCTACACTGTCTAGGAAAGTCGATGCCATGAAGTTTAGGAAGGTGAATGAGGTACATGTTGTTTCTCAAGAGAAAATTTGTAGTATTTGTGAGATCTCGGGACATCCCACAATAGAGTGTCCCACAATACCTATTTTTAAAGAAGTCTTACGTGATCACACAAATGCTACAAATAATTTTTTAAGCTGTACAATAATCCCTACTCCAATACTTACAATTTGAGGTAAAAAATGATCCGAATTTCAGTTANCTACAAATAATTTTTTAAGCTGTACAATAATCCCTACTCCAATACTTACAATTTGAGGTAAAAAATGATCCGAATTTCAGTTAGAGGAGTGATAATTTTGTACCACAACCACCTCCACAAGGCCCCTCTAATTTTGTTCACTACACGCCACATCCAAAGAAGAACCTTGAGGAGGGGATGCAACAATTTATGCAAAATTAGACAAATTTCAATGATAGTCAAACTAACTTCAATAATCAAACAACACAAGTTCTTAATGACATTAGAAGCACTCTTACTAAGTTGACTACTGCCCCGTGCCATCAGGAAAAAGTTAAATTTTTTTGGCACAACTACAACTGAATCCGTAAGGTCAGTTTAATGGCATAGTTGAAAGGTCAATAGTTGGGCCAAAAGTCAATTCCATAGGCCTAGTTTTAGGAAAATAGGTATATCGCCATGCCTGAGATTTCCAGAAAGGATAATCCATTTTTTGGTCATATTATAAAGGTTTCTCTATAGTGTTCCCAAAATGAAAGTGATTAAAGACAATTTCATCTTTTTGGCCATTTCGTTCTAACTTTGAAATGTGGGNTTCTCTATAGTGTTCCCAAAATGAAAGTGATTAAAGACAATTTCATCTTTTTGGCCATTTCGTTCTAACTTTGAAATGTGGGATGCAAAAGAAAAATCAACAAAACCAGTGCAAAAGAAATGCAACATGATCTTCAAATGGAGGGGCCACAGACTCAAAAGCGTAAAACGCGTGATTACCTTAGAGTACCCTATGCTAGCGGGGATGTTAAGGATGGAGCTACCTAAACCAGAATTCATACAAGCATGAACTTCATCGCTTATCGCAGGTAACACAATAAGTTGAACAATATGAATAATCAATGGGTACATCCTGCCTATTGAATTGAGTAAGGCATTGCAAGATTGCGATAAAAAACAAACAACCGAACCAATCAACCATTTGTTCATGTTCAGGGAGCATGTTGAGAGTTTTATCGTCCCATAATTCCCCAATTGTCTCCAATAAGATATGTAATATGATTCTAGACTTCCACCCAATCAACCCATTTTTGGTTACTGATCTATAACCGCAAGGGATAAATTATCATATTCCCAAGATTTCCATTGAAGGTGAGATTGGTTCAGCATGAGGGTTTTTCTCTTCATAAATGGGGTAATCCCCTGTGAATCCTTTTAAAAATAGGACCTAAAGGACAGGCCAAGGACGAATTTCCCACTAGAATTGGGACTTGGAATCAAAACCCTACAATCTATGGACTTTTGAGTAGAATGCCTCATGTAAGAAGGGAATCTAAGGGGAGAGTGGAATTGTGGACATAGAGGAAAACAAGGCTAGTTGTGTTGGTTTTCTTATAGGTGCCATTGATGTTGATTAAGGAGGTGCTCGAGTGACTATAGTGAAAGAAAACCGAAATGGAAAAGACACTACGGTAGCAATGTAAGAAATAAATGCAGAGAGAGGGAAGTGAAAAAAGTAAAGGTACCAAAGACTTAAATAGTCTTTGAAACCGCTAGGTCCTCGCTTGCAATGTATGTTTATTTATCTGGGTCATTTAATCAACACAAATAAGTTATGGAAAATTTGTTTGTATGATATCCTACCACATGAGGAAGATATAATAGGAGGAAAAATGTCACAAAGGTAATAACTATGGGGAGATGATAGCTGGACGACTTAAAGGCATGGCCAGAAGAATGCGTTCAGTTACTAAATCATTTTAAAACTCAAAGCATGATAGTTTGTTACCAAGTGAATGAAAACAATCAAAATGGGGTTGTAATCGTCATCAAATCTCTCCCATGAATGAGCAGTTAAGTGTCAAATTGAAAGCAACACGAACGTACCATAAACCTACGACTGCTAGGCTTTAGTAAGGATTAATTTTTATATTAACGTTAGGTTAGATTAACGAAGTGCTCAAGTATGTTATCAGTTTTTTGTAATCAATATTTCGGTGGATTAATAGAAGTCTCTTCTTTTATTAATCATATCTTTTGCATACTTGTGTCCGTAAATCTTTTGTATCATCAATGCTTTTGTATCCAAATAAGTCCTAAAACAAGACATGAACCAAGCTTGCAGATGATAAACCCTTTTTGAGAGTTTTGATACATTGAAAGTTAGTTTTCACCAATAAATACACAAATAAAAAATATTAAGTACATTTTTTTAAGTACACTACCCCCAAAAAAAAAATTATCTATAATGTGGGATGCATGCTATTGGATGGTGAAGGGAAAATAATCTTTTGTCACCAGAATTAAGCATAACTCTCCATTATGTGTTTTAGTAGAAAAATATGAGATGTAGGACCTAAACCTCCTAATTCACATACCGATGAATGGAACTCTGCTGAAGTCGTTACAACTTACAAGGGTTATCAGACTAGTCGATGAGGTTTAATTAAGTTCTACAAACAACAGCTACTCTTGCTGAAGTAAGAGTTTGCGTCTGACCAAAGATTTGGGCTAACTAAGCTTCTAGACACGAGTCCTTTGAGGCTTAAATTCTTTCAGATTAAATTCTTTCAGATTGTAGAAGTTCTCCTTGTATTGCCACGATTGATTTTCTTGGTGTTTATTCTCCATAATTAAGGGGGGGTCTTCTTGGTGTTTTTTCTCCAGTGCAGGTCCTAAATCTAAAGAAAGATATAGGTTATAGGTCTTGACTTTATTAGTGGTAGACTGTTGCCTATGGCGAGTGCGTATACATTCAGTAATGGGAGAAGTCTAAAGTATTGGGAAAATAAAAAAATTAGTACAGTAACGTCAACAGAAATTTTGTGAATTTTTTTTTATAAATTTTTAAGGGTTATTTTTAATTTTTAATGTGATTTGCAATTGATCTTAAAAATGATAAGATCCATCACAAAGTTACCACAAAAAACAATAACTTGAATCAATAAAACTATAACTCAAAAATCTTAAAAGTTATAGTATAATCCAAATAATTGTAGCTATTTCAAAATACAAAAATTATATAATTTAGTGTACAGTACTGTTTTATTTTATTGAGTAAATTATACTCACGCCACCTAACAGTTAATTTTATTACACAGACACTCTCTCATGTTTCAAAAATTACATTGAGACCCCAAATGTCGTCAAATAATGGATGTCGTTAACAAAAGTTAAAAAATGACAATAATATCCTCCATTCTAAGTTGAAAAAAAAAAACTCAAAGCGAACAAAATTACAAATCAGACCCTAATTAAAATGAATTTAACACCTAAATCAAATTAAACTTAATACTTAAGCAAATTTAGCACCTAATCCAAATTAAACTTAATACTTAAGTAAATTTAACACCTAATTCAAATTAAACCTTATGATTTTGTCATTGAATTCAATCTTATCTTTTCCATAAGTCAAATTCAATCTTATCACTTAAACTAACTAAGTTAATTTTTTTTGGTCAATACATTAAATTATTCTGAATTCATAACAATGTTTTATCAAATTTCAATGATTATACCATATTTACCTTGCTAAAATTTTGCCTTAACACCACCACTTCCCACCGATGTCTGTCACCCACAACCACCAACCACTGTTACCTTACAGTAACTTTTACCACACCAGTTTAACCATCCCAACTCCCAAGACTACCACCAGTGCCACTCCCACTATCACAAGGCACCATTGTCAACCTCAAAAACCGAACTCACCTCCTCTAAGGCACAACCAATACACCGCAAAACAGACAACCCACCTTAGTTGCTCGCCACGTTCAGCCATCGACATCGCACGAGAAGGGAGAAAGTGTAAGAGAGTTTAATTTTTCCATAGTCATAAGTATGCAAAATTTCTCTCTATAAATAACCGTTTATTTGGTTATTGTGTGTGACGTATCGATTATTCATTCATTCGCCTATTTTCACTTAGTACAGAAAAGACACAAACCTCGAGTAATGGAGATGAAAGAAGAAGCTCAAGATGAAGTGCACACCCACCAGATCCCTCTTCTCACTCCATACAAACTGGGAAACTTCCAACTTTCCCATAGGTATCTCTTCTTTCTGAATTTCACCAGTTCAATTGATTTGTTATTTCATGAACAAAATTTAAGTAACTGGTGAATGCTCTATGTTCTCTGTTTTGGTGTTTTTAGCAGAGGGAAACTGTTTGAGGAAAACCCCACGTGAATTTCTTTGATTTATTGTGTTTTCTAGTTTGTATAAAAACTAATGAGATGCTCCGGGGAAAAAAACCGTTTATATTGTCCAGTAGTGGTAAAGAAGGAAGAGGAGAGTAAGGTGAGAATTTGAAAGTGAAGAGGGAGTGAAAGTTGGAGGACTGAGTGGTTGTTATGTGCACAATGTGAAAGAATTTGATTGGAAGGAAATTTGTCTCTTAATTTAAGAAGTGACAGAGAGGATAATCAAGCAAACGGGGAGGAAGGCCTTCCCAAGCCATCTCCCCCTAATCTGATTATGTATATATACAAACACTAGTGGCCGACCTTTGCGGTTTGCGGGATTACATCCCTCCTCTCAGTCTCCATCCTCCCAATTAGTATAATGTTTACTAGTGTTAAGAGAGAATAGTAGAGGAATGAGAGAAATTAAAACAAAATAGGGAGTGGAAAGTTGAAGAGAGTGTGGTTTTTGATTGGATGAAACTGTTTTTTTTTTGGTTTTAAGTTTAGGTAATCAGAACTATGAGAATCAAGGAATTGGGAAAGATAGGTATTAGATAAACTCTTTGCCAACAATTTGATTGTATTAGATAGATAGGTATATATGTCCACTAATTTGAGCCGAATTCAATAATTCCTGTTTTATTAAATGATATTAAAATCAAATTCCATAGAAACTCAATTATTCTTGAAGATGTGGATGTATGTTTGGACCTCATTGATTTAAGGAAAACAAAAAAAGTTAATGAAAACTCTTCGAGTGTTTAGTGGATTATTCAATTAATATCTAAAAACTAAAAACTTTTAGATTTGTATTTGTGGTGTTATTGTATTTGTGAACTAAAAACTTCTAGATTTGACCTTTAAAAGACCACGTGACCTTAAGACTTTTAACAATAATACCATTTGTTTTTTAGGTTAAGATTATCAAATGCCATTTTATGGTTTCCATGCCATAGTGCAATTTTAATTACACAAGCAGAAACTGACCATTTCGTTTAACACTTGAAAATGCTCATGTCAGAGAGCAAGAGGTATTTGCTTTCTGCATTTGCTTCCAATTCATAGTCCTGTCCTTAATCTATGCAGTTGCTCGTGTTGTTTGTTTACTCTGTGTCAGTGGGTAAAAAGAGTTAAATAGATACTATAACACATAAAATGAATTTGTTGGAAGATTGGGTGGAAAAGAGTGATCAGATGGATATCTATATATAAGTTCTTACTTTCAACCTTTGCTTCCCATTTTTTATTCTCCATCTATGTAATAGCAAATGCCGTGTGTTTACCATTGGAAAAGAGCAGAAGACACTGGGAATATAATTAGACATAATAAATTACCTATAATTTTTTGTAGTTGATATACAGATTTTGGTTACCTTTTCCCAAAATAAGCAACATAAGGTGGGAAGGCTGCATCTAAGTAGTAGGCATTTTCCCCAAATTTTGAGACGAATGTAACTTGCATAACTTTTCTTCACTTGTGGCTTGCTTTTTCTCGTAATATAATGTTTAATCTTTTCATCTTCTTTCTCCAATTTTTTTTTCAAAAATATGGGGGTTCTTTTTAGATTTGTCAGCACATATGACCCATTTTCTCAAACATCATTCTTCAAAGAACATATGACAGTGAACATCTAAATGATGAGTATGTTACAACATTACTCCCACTCTGTCCTACCCCTGCTCGTTCTCTCTGTTTGTGTGTGTGTGCATGTGTGCAGTATGAGTATGCACTTCCCTTTATATTTCCTAAGTTGTAGATGCTGATCAAAAGAGATAAAAACTAAAAGATTTTATTTTTCACGAATAGGATAGCTTCACTGAAATTCTATGAAACTGTTATATGGTAATTTTTGGCAGTTACAACATATGCTCTTGTAAGACTGATAAATTGTTGAATGCTTTTCTGTTTTTTCATCATTTATCTCACAAGTAGTCATTGGCAGATATTAAGAGCAGTTGATAGTTTGTGCTCAGTGATGCATGCAGTGATGGAACCATGAGTTTATCCTGAGTGAGGCCAAATAATGACATAGTGAACAAATTTTATGGAATGGGATAGTCAACAAGTTATTGTTGTTGACATATATTTATTTGTGTAAAACCTTTCTAAATCAATTTTAATAAGATCATGCTACTGTAAAAATGATTTTTACCTATACAAAATAAAATCCATAAAATGATTCTTACCTATCTAAATATTCAACAAAAATTTTGATTTTACGGCTTAATTCTTAAACCAAAAATTTTAAGCTTGTTTTTTTTAAATTTTGATTTAATGCACTTAAATTTTAGTCTAAATATCTAGCATAGTTAGCACCGACTCATTAGTGTCACATCATTTTGTTACTTAATTTGAGCTTGTTTTTTGATCGGTCTAGCTTGTTTTTTGATGCCAATTGTATTTTAGTCTTTGGTGAAGCGAGTGCTGCCTATGGTGCATGGTTCAAAGCAATACAACTCGACCGAGTTGTGTTTGACTCGATGCTGATGAACATTCTGTGTAAAGCACATGGCACTCAATTTGAGGTTGACTTGGAAACATCTCGTACAGCTCGGCCAAATTATCTGAGTTATAATTCTAAAACATCGTAATATTATTCCGCAATGTCGTGATATGGGCTAAATGCCCCGTCGTCCCTTTGTTCTTCAATTTAGCATCTAGTGACTGATGCGTCTCAATGTCCATTGTTGAGTCACCTATTTTTAATGATTTGATTGCCTGACAATGACGGAGCTAGCTGGTGGATTAGGTTATTTTATTATGAATCTACCCAAAATGGTTTTTACTATTTGATGAAATTGGACATGAATTTAACTAAACTTGTTGGATTATTTGATGATCTTGTTTTTAAATTGATAATTATGTGATGAAATTGAATTCAAGTTTAGATTTACGAATGTGATGCAATTGAGTTGAAATCGTAGATTTTTTGATTAATTGGTGAAATTTATTTATATGTAATTTGACAAGTTTGAATTCGAATTTGTTTAATGGTCTTTTGAATGAAAAAAAAAATGATTTATAGGTTGGCCATGATCGATCCAAAAATATTAAGGGGTACATTTCCATTGGTCTTATTCTCAGTTTTTCTATTGCATAGCTTAAAAGTTACAAATCTATCATCTCTGAGAGGAAAGCAAAGAAAATAATGATTGTGTGATGTGATTTTTAGTTTAAATAATTTTTCATTTCTTAAGCATTAATGATGACTCAGACTTTATGTTTTAGCATCATTCATGGGGTGTATTGTGCCCAGAAAAAAAGGAGGATAACTTTTTGATGACAAAGTAACAGTGATGAAAGAGAAAAACTGTAAAGGAGAGCAGCCACATTATTTGAAATTTGCCAATATTTTGTTTATTTTTGTAATTGGTGATTAGATCCTCAAAACTAACATATCTCAGTGCGGCCAGCTTGTGCTATAATGCCAAATGTTAGATTTATACTCAATGGACCTCGACAACGGAAAAAAAAACCGGATAATGAATTTTTTGTAGGACAAATTTTACTCTTCCGAAAGGAANACAACGGAAAATAAACTGGATAATGAATTTTTTGTAGGACAAATTTTACTCTTCCAAAAGTAAACATAGAGACTATTAGTTTGAATAAGACTGGTAAATAAGGGTAAAATGTGTTATTAGAATGATTTTAATGTTGTTGTCCTAGTATCTATAAAGCCTAGGAAACTTCCTTCAAAATCTCCCTAGGAAAAGGACAAATATGCTTGCCTGTTTGGAGAAGATTATAGTTCTTCATCCACAATAATATTTTACATATTTCATGGTCTTGATATTCATCAAAATGTGACCTCGATGCCTCTCTCACAAAGACCAAGCAGAGCTTTACATTCTTTACTTCATTTATTTGGCACACTAGCATTTATATGTGTATGTTGTATACATATTGGAAGGCATTTGTTTTATGAGTTGATATTTTATGTTTGATTTATAGGCTTTGATGGGGTTGAAATCCACGGGGCTCATGGTTACCTAATAGACCAGTTTATGAAAGATCAAGTCAATGACAGAACTGACGAGTATGGAGGGTCTCTGGAGAACCGTTGTCGGTTTGCTCTAGAAATTGTTGAAGCTATCAGTAATGAGATAGGAGCAGATAAAGTTGGCATTAGGCTCTCTCCTTTTGCAAATTACAGTGAATCAGGAGATTCAAATCCTAAAGCCCTGGGTCTTTATATGGCTGAATCATTGAATAAATATGGTATTCTCTACTGCCACATGGTTGAGCCAAGGATGGTAACTGTTGGAGAAAAAAGCGACAGCCCCCACAGTCTTCTGCCCATGAGAAAGGCATTTAATGGCACTTTCCTTGTCGCAGGGGGCTATAATAGGGAAGATGGTATCAAAGCTGTGGCTGAAAACCGTGCCGATCTTGTTGTTTATGGTCGTTTGTTCTTGGCCAACCCAGATTTGCCAAAGAGATTCGAGCTAAATGCTCCTCTGAACAAGTACGATAGAGAGACATTTTACATACCTGATCCTGTTATTGGCTACACTGATTATCCATTTCTTGGAAGCACCAATTAGACCTTCAAAAGAGAAGGTGAAATTTGAGGGTGGGATTATTCTTGTTTGTTGTTCCTTCCCCTCTCTGTGGTTTTAATTGTTTTGTGAAAAACGCTTGTGTTAGCAGAATAAAAGTTGATTACTCAGCCACTTGGGAATTGAAATGGTTGGATTGTGCAATGTTAGTATGTAGCACATTAGCCATTCTCTTGGTACAATAATCGTAGAAAGAAATTAGTATTTGATATCATCCTTATTTTTGTTTGAGTTCTATTTGGCATCGTCTTGAAAATGTCATTTTTGTGATGATCAAGAATTGAAAAACAGTAGTGTTTGTTTTATTGTAGATGAAATTGTGGTTCTTAGGGAAAATTATGAAAAGGTATACTATACACTACTTATTTGTGAGAAAGTATCTTAATATAATTTTTTTGTGTATAAGTCTTTTTTGTGTAAATATTTTGTGAATAGATACACTTTGGCTATTTTTTAAATATTTAATTTATGTAAAAAAAAATTTCCAGTTAATTGTGAGATTCAATTTCTATTTTTGTGGAACAACACGTTTGAATTTTGAACTAAATCTTCCTCTTTTATTCAACAACTAAAATTTTGAAAACAATACTCTTAGTCTTATTAGCCATTTCTTTATTTTTTTGATTCTATTTTACTAGTTAAGTGGTTTCCTAAATTAAAGGATAATTAACTATTTGATTTTTGAAAGGATTCCATTAGTTTTTAAAAAGATTTCCTATTCTCTCTCTTGATCTGATTCTTGTTGTTGCTATCTCTCTCTCTTTATTTTCTCTCCCTAATTTTTCTCACTCTTTCTCTATTTTCTCTCTCAAACTCGTCCTTTCTTCCATCTTTAGTCTCCTTTGCCTATGTTTTTGAATATTTATATGATGTGTATTTGAACTGTTACATTGAAGTCACAGTGTGATACCATCCATGTGCAAACCAAGTATATGGTGTCTATATGTAGTGTGACATTGATACAACATTGTGATGTCCACAGTGTGCCGATCCTTGACTTACACTATGATACTTTTCATTTGTCAAAATCTGTATATGTTGTGTATATACAGTGGATATTGATGTCACATTATAATGCCCACAATGACCCAACCCTACATATGTATTTTGTGTGCTGGCCCCTATTTTTCCTAACAAATAAGGGAATCAAGGAGACCGGTACATATTATTAGAAATATTAGTTAAAAAGTATCAATTTTAAAAATATCAGTAAAAAAGTCCACATACTATAACGAAAGTCTAAAATACCCCTTTTGTTGAAGTTGAACGGTTTCCTAAACATCTGAAGACACCTCTAAAAGGAAAGGGAAGAGACACCAGTTACGCAAGCTTCCACCATTATCGCTAGACTTTTTGAAATTCAAACGTGAATGACATAACTTTCGCAAAACCACCATTGTCTCAACATTCTCATTACAAATTTGATTTTTTTTTTAGGGTTTCACAGTGAAGAAGTCTAAAAGTTGACATCAACTGTGAATAACACAGAGCATAAATCGTTGGGGGAACAAGGTTTCCACTGTGAAGAAGAACTATGGGCGAGATCCTTGAAACATTTTTGGCAAAGAATTTTTCACTATGAGAAGGAGAAAAGGCTGGTTTGTTCTTCATAGTGGAGATGTCATTCAGGTACACAGTAAAAATTTATGTTTTTTTTTTCCTTTGTAGTAGAGATAAAGAGAACAAAGAAAGAAAAGAAGTGTGAACGGTCAAACATGCAAGTCATTGTTAGGGCAATGGATGATGTTGAGTTTAGAGACGAGCACAAGCGTGCCCTGCAGAAGACACCTTTGTGGTTATTGTTTGCAAAAATAATAGATAAGAAGGTAGACAAAGAATGGTGTAGGAAAACATATAATGAAGTATTAAAAGTGATATTATATTTCGATGAAAAATCCTGTAGATTTCAAATTAGAGGAGAAGAATTGAGATTGCATAGAAGTGATGTGAAACTTATATTTGGAATACACAATGGACGTGAGCAAATTAAGGCAACCAACCATGGTAAAAAAAAACATCATTTGTCAAATACTGGTTCAAAAAAGACAACATATTGAATTCAATGTTGATAAAGAGTAAACTGAGACATGCAGTGGTTGGTATAACTCTAACAAATTTTGATGACGTTGCAAGATTGTTTTGTCAACTCCTATTGGTATCCCTTTCTTTACAAGCAAAAGAAACACACTTGGTGGGGATATTTTTCATACGTCAAGAGTTTAGATGAAATTAGAAAATATGATTGATGTCGTGCAATTCATGATGCACTTATCTTATGATTGAGGAAAAACGTGGATACCTCTACAACAATCACTGGTTGCGTTCTATTGATACTGGTTAGTAGTTTGTATGTCAATTGTTTGAATTTGATAAATTACAGTAGTTATTATTTTATGATTTACATATTTAAATTAACAATCTAGAAAAAAAAATATAGTTTTGGCTTTGTGAACACACAACATTAATAACACCTGAGGTGCCAAATGTATGCCCAATATTCTTGAAATGGAATGTACAAAGTCTTCAAAAAGCTGTGAGACAAAAGAAGCTGCAAAAACTTGGGTCAAAAGATGTTAAGTGTGAATTTGGGTTTTACAATTTGATGTGTCCATTTCTAATGCTTCTATTTATTCTCATTTGAACATGGTGTGACATTTGATACTATAGCAATGTCACACAAATGTCACTGTATCATTTATCTTGTGAAGTTGGTTCACATGTTGCCAACAAAGCTGTTGAAAATATTAATATCATTGGTTTGTCAAAAAATTATGTGACTTCAATATGACATAATTCATGTTGTTTCTAGGTTATCTGTCATAATTTGAAAAAGACAAAGGAGGAAAAAATTGCTAAAAATTAATGGGAAAAAGAGAGATAGAAAGGTTGAATCCGATGGTGGTCCACATGGAAAGGGTGATTCAGATAGTGTTGCAAAAGGGGAATATGAAAAGGAAAAAAGAAACACATGAGCAGGTACATGATAGTGGTGAAAACACTCCATGGCAGGAGGACGACACACTGCTTGACGATAATGATGCGATCTTGGATATAAGTGATGACAATGCAAATGAAGGACAACCATTGCAATCTCTTCTTGAAGTTGTTGTTTATGAGTCNGCTTGACGATAATGATGCGATCTTGGATATAAGTTATGGCAATGCAAATGAAGGACAACCATTGCAATCTCTTCTTGAAGTTGTTGTTTATGAGTCAAAACAAATGCATGGTGAGGGATTGTATGATATAAATGCTTCAAACAAAGACAAGAAATCAAATTTTGATAAAGAAGAAATCATCAAAGATAGAGATGAAGCACTCAAAGTTGCTGGGGACCTCAAGAAGAAAGATATTGACTACAAACAAAAGAGCAAGGAGCTTTCAATGGAGAATGACACTAAAAATGACTATGCAAGACATGCTTGTCAACATGAATAAAGAGAGGAAACTTTTCAGGCTAAAATTCAAGCATCCAAGGAAAAAATTAAGCAACTTGAAGCTAAAAATGATGCACTGGTTGAACAAATAAACAAACTATCTGTGCATGCCATTACTTAAAAATACTAACACAGTTCCATTCCAACAATGATTCCAACTCAGCAATAGACACCAACAAAAGGGCAAACATCCATGGTGAAGAAGATCAAAGTAAAAGAAAGAAAAAGGAGAAGAGAAGAAGATCTCGAATATAGTGTGAAGAAGAGGGGAAAAAAATGTGACATTAATGAAGTTGACAACAAAGGATGAGACCAACAAAATAAGAAATCAAAAAGAACAAGATCTTGTCGATGTTGATGAAATTGAGGGAAAATTCACCATCATCAAAGGACTGTTCAAAAGGTACATAAAAAATCTGTGGAAGGCTTGCAATTATCTGAGTCCAACTAACCTCAGAAAGTTAAAAAAAATTCATAAGGTCGAAGGTTATGACTTGATCCGAAATGTGTACACCCAAGTGCATGTGGTCAAGTTGTAGTAATAATCCGGTTAAGTCCGGAGTCGAATCCACAGGGAACTATGATTGGTGTTTTGAAGTAAGTAATAATAGAGACCAAGTAACTAGAAGTCTTGAGAATTTGAAGTTGTGGGATTTTCTGGACAGAATATAAGATTCTTTCCAATGGATCTTTTTCTAGACAAAATNGTCTTGAGAATTTGAAGTTGTGGGATTTTCTGGACAGAATATAAGATTCTTTCCAATGGATCTTTTNTCATGGTCTTGATATTCATCAAAATGTGACCTCGATGCCTCTCTCACAAAGACCAAGCAGAGCTTTACATTCTTTACTTCATTTATTTGGCACACTAGCATTTATATGTGTATGTTGTATACATATTGGAAGACATTTGTTTTATGAGTTGATATTTTATGTTTGATTTATAGGCTTTGATGGGGTTGAAATCCACGGGGCTCATGGTTACCTAATAGACCAGTTTATGAAAGATCAAGTCAATGACAGAACTGACGAGTATGGAGGGTCTCTGGAGAACCGTTGTCGGTTTGCTCTAGAAATTGTTGAAGCTATCAGTAATGAGATAGGAGCAGATAAAGTTGGCATTAGGCTCTCTCCTTTTGCAAATTACAGTGAATCAGGAGATTCAAATCCTAAAGCCCTGGGTCTTTATATGGCTGAATCATTGAATAAATATGGTATTCTCTACTGCCACATGGTTGAGCCAAGGATGGTAACTGTTGGAGAAAAAAGCGACAGCCCCCACAGTCTTCTGCCCATGAGAAAGGCATTTAATGGCACTTTCCTTGTCGCAGGGGGCTATAATAGGGAAGATGGTATCAAAGCTGTGGCTGAAAACCGTGCCGATCTTGTTGTTTATGGTCGTTTGTTCTTGGCCAACCCAGATTTGCCAAAGAGATTCGAGCTAAATGCTCCTCTGAACAAGTACGATAGAGAGACATTTTACATACCTGATCCTGTTATTGGCTACACTGATTATCCATTTCTTGGAAGCACCAATTAGACCTTCAAAAGAGAAGGTGAAATTTGAGGGTGGGATTATTCTTGTTTGTTGTTCCTTCCCCTCTCTGTGGTTTTAATTGTTTTGTGAAAAACGCTTGTGTTAGCAGAATAAAAGTTGATTACTCAGCCACTTGGGAATTGAAATGGTTGGATTGTGCAATGTTAGTATGTAGCACATTAGCCATTCTCTTGGTACAATAATCGTAGAAAGAAATTAGTATTTGATATCATCCTTATTTTTGTTTGAGTTCTATTTGGCATCGTCTTGAAAATGTCATTTTTGTGATGATCAAGAATTGAAAAACAGTAGTGTTTGTTTTATTGTAGATGAAATTGTGGTTCTTAGGGAAAATTATGAAAAGGTATACTATACACTACTTATTTGTGAGAAAGTATCTTAATATAATTTTTTTGTGTATAAGTCTTTTTTGTGTAAATATTTTGTGAATAGATACACTTTGGCTATTTTTTAAATATTTAATTTATGTAAAAAAAAATTTCCAGTTAATTGTGAGATTCAATTTCTATTTTTGTGGAACAACACGTTTGAATTTTGAACTAAATCTTCCTCTTTTATTCAACAACTAAAATTTTGAAAACAATACTCTTAGTCTTATTAGCCATTTCTTTATTTTTTTGATTCTATTTTACTAGTTAAGTGGTTTCCTAAATTAAAGGATAATTAACTATTTGATTTTTGAAAGGATTCCATTAGTTTTTAAAAAGATTTCCTATTCTCTCTCTTGATCTGATTCTTGTTGTTGCTATCTCTCTCTCTTTATTTTCTCTCCCTAATTTTTCTCACTCTTTCTCTATTTTCTCTCTCAAACTCGTCCTTTCTTCCATCTTTAGTCTCCTTTGCCTATGGTTTTGAATATTTATATGATGTGTATTTGAACTGTTACATTGAAGTCACAGTGTGATACCATCCATGTGCAAACTAGGTATATGGTGTCTATATGTAGTGTGACATTGATACAACATTGTGATGTCCACAGTGTGCCGATCCTTGACTTACACTATGATACTTTTCATTTGTCAAAATCTGTATATGTTGTGTATATACAGTGGATATTGATGTCACATTATAATGTCCACAATGACCCAACCCTACATATGTATTTTGTGTGCTAGCCCCTATTTTTCCTAACAAATAAGGGAATCAAGGAGACTGGTACATATTATTAGAAATATTAGTTAAAAAGTATCAATTTTAAAAATATCAGTAAAAAAGTCCACATACTATAACGAAAGTCTAAAATACCCCTTTTGTTGAAGTTAAACGGTTTTCTAAACATTTGAAGACACCTCTAAAAGGAAAGGGAAGAGACACCAATTACGCAAGCTTCCACCATTATCGCTAGACTTTTTGAAATTCAAACGTGAATGACATAACTTTCGCAAAACCACCATTGTCTCAACATTCTCTCTACAAATTTGATTTTTTTTTTTTAGGGTTTCACAGTGAAGAAGTCTAAAAGTTGGCATCAACTGTGAATAACACAGAGCATAAATCGTTGCGGAACAAGGGTTCCACTGTGAATAAGAACTATGGGTGAGATCTTTGAAACATTTTGGAAAAGAATTTTTCACTGTGAGAAAGAGAAAAGGTTGGTTTGTTCTTCATAGTGGAGATGTCATTCGGGTACACAGTAAAAATTTATGTTTTTTTTTTCCTTTGTAGTAGAGATAAAGAGAACAAAGAAAGAAAAGAAGTGTGAATAGTCAAACATGCAAGTCATTGTTAGGGCAATGGATGATGTTGAGTTTAGAGACGAGCACAAGCGTGCCCTGCAGAAGACACCTTTGTGGTTATTGTTTGCAAAAATAATAGATAAGAAGGTAGACAAAGAATGGTGTAGGAAAACATATAATGAAGTATTAAAAGTGATATTATATTTCGATGAAAAATCCTGTAGATTTCAAATTAGAGGAGAAGAATTGAGATTGCATAGAAGTGATGTGAAACTTATATTTGGAATACACAATGGACGTGAGCAAATTAAGGCAACCAACCATGGTAAAAAAAANTCCAAGAAATTTTCAATGTTCTCAGGATGTACCGCATAAAGCTGAATCCGGATAAGTGCCCCTTTGGCGTTGGGTCAGGAAAATTCCTTGGTTTTATGGTTAATCAAAGGGGAATTGAGGCGAACCCGGACAAGATCAAGATCATCTTAGATATGAAGTCGCCTTCCTTGACCAAGGAGCTCCAACGCCTCAATGGGAGGATTGCAGCACTCAACAAGTTTGTTTTCAAGTCTGCGGACAAATGCTTGTTTTTCTTCAAGATTCTCCGAAAGGCTTTCGAGTGGGGACCTGAGGCAAAGGAGACCTTTAAAAGGCTCAAAGCCTATTTGGCTAAGACTCATCTCTTGTCACATGCTGTATCAGGAGAAATATTATACCTATACCTTGCTACTTCTCCCTCGGCAGTAAGCTCTGTCCTCGTCAGGACCAATGATGACGTGTAAAAGCCCGTCTATTATGTGAGTAGAGCCTACCGAAGAGCAGAAATCAGGTATTTGGGGCTAGAGAAGCTAGCACTTTCCCTCATCACAACAGCTAGGCATTTACGACACTATTTTAAGAGTCACACCGTTGTTATGATCACAGATCAGCCTCTAAAGAGAGTCTTGAAAAAACCAGATGTATCCGGGAGACTCCTCAAATGGGCAGTGGAATTTGGGGAGTTCGACATTCAATACCAACCAAGGGCGGCCATCAAAGCACAAGCATTGACATATTTTATTGTTGAGCTTACACCAGAANAGCCATCAAAGCACAATCATTGACATATTTTATTGCTGAGCTTACACCAGCAGAGGAAGAGACCAATGAGTTTTCCAAACTTCAAATGTTGCGCCTAGACACACAAAGCAATCAAGCGCCCAACGAGGACAGCCGAATGCTTGATGAGAATAATGAGGCATCTAGACCAATAACCAGGATAGCACAGGCGCCCAGGCCCTTCCTGGCGCCCAGCTTGACTGCCAGGCCCTTCCTGGCTCCCAGGCCCCTCCTGGTGCCCAGGCCTTTCCTGGCACGCATGCCACTCCTGGCACCCAGACCCCTTCTGGCGTCCAGCTGTCCACCCCAGACACCCAAATCTCCTCTCCAGGCACCCAGCCCTCATTCTTAGGTGCCTAGCTCTCCTCCTCAGGTAGTCAACCTTCCTCCTTAGGTGCCCAAGCACTCCTAAGCGCTCAGTCTGGCATCTAGGCTCCCACTTTAATCGCTGAGCCCTCATTTCTACCACTCTAGAAGCTCTATGTAGATAATTCCTCGACCAACGAAGGAGGAGGAACAGGCCTATTCTTGATCAGCCCCGATAGTACTCCTCTCAAGTATACAGTGAAGCTCCACTTTACTGCTTCTAACAATGAGGCAGAATATGAAGTCTTCTTCTCTAGATTAAGATTGGCAGCTGAAATGGAAGCCCAATACCTCACCACTTACAGTGACTCTCAACTAATTATTAATCAAGTAAAGGGCGAGTTTGAAGTAAAAGGAGCCAAAATACAGGAATACCTTGGCATGGTAAAAGCTTGATTACAAAGTTCTGATACTTCTAGATCTATCACATCCCGAGAGAAGACAACATGGTTGTTGATGCATTCACCAGGCTCGCCTCATCCTTGGAAGCCCCACCAGGAGGACTAACATTCATTGGTTACCAGTTCAGACCAAACAAGTTAGACATGGAAGCTAAAAAAATCAACTGTGCATCAGCTGCGTCAAACTGGATGACTCTAATAAGGGCATACCTCCAAGAAGGTGCGTTACCAGAGGAACCTTTAGAAGCCAGAACGCTCAGGATGAGAGCCTCCAAGTTTACTGTCCTACAAGGCACCCTGTACAAGAAAGGCTACTCCTTGCCATAAGATGCCTCTCACATGAAGAAGCTGACTATACCATGCGGGAGATCCATGAAGGAGTTTGTGAAAATCACTCTAGAGGACGCTCACTCGCCCACAAGGTNTAAGAAGGTGCGTTACCAGAGGATCCTCTAGAAGCCAGAAAGCTCAGGATGAGAGCCTCCAAGTTTACTGTCCTACAAGGCACCCTGTACAAGAAAGGCTACTCCTTGCCATAAGATGCCTCTCACATGAAGAAGTTGACTATACCATGCGGGAGATCCATGAAGGAGTTTGTGAAAATCACTCTCGAGGACGCTCACTCGCCCACAAGGTGCTCAAACAAGGCTACTTCTGGTCTAACATGATGAGGGACGCCTAGGAATTCGCTAAGAAGTGCGACAAGTGTCAGCGCTTCACCACTGTGCCTAGGCAGCCACCAGAGGAAGTCACGGTCATCACAAGTCCATGGCCTTTCTCCAACTAGGGTATCGACATCCTAGGCCCCCTACCTCTCAGTAAAGGACAGTGCAAGTTCGTGGTGGTAGCGGAGGCCAAACCCTTAGCAAAGATAACAGATGTAAAGGTAAAGGATTTCATTTGAAAAAAATTTATCTGTCGCTTTGGGATGCCGCACACCATTGTCAACGACAAAGCTAAACAGTTCGACTACAAACTCTTGAACTCCTTCTGCTCTGATCTTCAAATAAAGCAGCCTCATTCAAGCCCGACAAACCCGTAGGCAAACGGACAAGCGGAAGTTAAGGTGAGAACGGTGCTACGCAACCTAAAGACAAGGCTCGACAAGGCGAAGGGTTTTTGGGTTGACGAGTTCCCAGGTGTTTTATGGGCCTACCGCACCACACCAAGAGCTCCAACTGGAGAAACTTTATTCTCTCTTGCTTTTGGAACTGAGGTTGTCGTTCCTGTTGAAATTGGGGTGCACTCTCTAAGGGTCCAACACCACGACCCCGTCACCAACAAGGAAGGACTCCGCATCAACCCTGACTTGGTAGAGAAGGCAAGGAAGATGGTTGTGGTCCGCAACACATAGTATAAAGCGGCAAAGTGCTACAACTCGAGGGTAAAGTCCGTTCTTTCCAACCAGGAGACTTGATCCTCAAGAAAGTGATCCTTGCCACAAATGATTCACAAGAAGGAAAGTTGGGATCAAACTGGGAGGGACCCTACCTCATAACAGAAGTGGTGAGACCGGACACCTAGAAGATACAAAGTTCTGAGGGGAAGGTTTTGCCCCATCCATGGAATGCTCAACACCTGAAGAGTTACTATCAATGACACCTTGAGAGAGTAGAAAAATTGGGGACTTGGTTTTATTTTTTGTACTTTTTTGTGGTGTTATTATCTGATATTGCTTTATATAAGCAGAAAAATTAATAAAATTTCTAGATTTACTTCAAAAAAATCTTTGCATTTTCATATTCAACTTCAAAGTAGCATCAGTGGCAAAAACAATTTTACAAAAGTATGGCTACAAAATATATATATATATTTTTTTAAAAAGTCCCTAGCACACTAACTACTCATGGTCGTCATCATTCTTGGCATCGTTAGAATCTTCATCATTATCATCAGGCGCCTTAGTTGGCAAGAAGTTTGAGAATCAATATCAGGGAAAGCAGTAGAAATCTTCCCTCATAGCTCACCATAGCCGTCAATGAAGGCATCTGCAAGGTTATTCGCCAAGTCCCTTTCAGCTATGACAACCCTCTCCTTAGTCTGTGAAGCTCTCTCATGAGCCGCCTTCATCTCTGCCTCTATAGCAGCCTCTCTGAGCATCGCCCTCTCACGGGTCTTTGCAAGCCCAGTCTCACTAAGCGAAGCTCTCTCATGGGCCTTTACAAGCTCATCCTCCCTGAGCGTGTCCCTTTCATGGGTCGCCAAGAGCTCAAACTCGAGCTTAGTTGCCCTCACAAGGGCCTCTTCAAGCTCAGCCTCTAGCTTGGTCACCCTCTCATAAATCACCAAAAGCTCAGTCTCAAGTCTGGTCACCCTCTAACGGGTAGCCAAGAGGTCAGCCCTGCCAGCAGCTTCAAGAGCAGTGATCTTCCCTTGAGCAATAAAGAGCTCCTTCTGCATAACTTCATTATTTTGTTTTCAGCTAACCGTGATATTGGGTCCTTGAAAGCAAGCAGACAGATGTAGTCGAAGCCTGGAAAAGATAAAAGATGGAGAGAATGACAAAACGCATAAGAAAGGACTGGAGAAAGGGAGATATTAGACCCTTACCTGAGCCAGACCTTCCCAAAATGTGTTGATAATCCCCTCAGTGCCCAGAGTACTAATCTGAGTAACTTCGGGGGAAAACACAAACCTCTCGAACCTTTGCCTGATGACCAACGGGTTGCCCAGCATAGGACCAGCCCAAATCGGCGGCCCTGTAGAAGTCCCCACATGAGGAGGAGACGAACAAGGGACAAAAGGTGTGGCCGACAAAGAATACTCTAGAGTAACAATCGCAAATAAAGAGATCTCTGGTTGAGGAGGCACCGTCGGAGGGGTCATTTGATGGGAACATGCCCGAGGATCTACTGGAAGAATTGTTTGAGGAAAGCTCACCTTGGGTGGCGCCATTGAAGAGGACACCTGGGAAGCATCGCCCATTCTTGCCACCTTGGAGGAAGGAGGGCTTCTACCAGAGAGGCAGGACCCAATTATTTCTCTATCTCTCGCTACAAAGAAAATAAAGAGTCACCGACATAAAAATAAAAACACCAAGTGGAGGAGAAAAGTACAGAAGAATTAACATATCTTTTCTTTTCAAGGAGGGATCGTTAGACCTTGGAGAGGGACCATTGGCATCTACAGAAGAAGAACCAATAACTCCTTCACCCCTGGGCATGAGAGCTTCAAAGTCCCTTGTAGAGTAAAACTTCACAGCATGTAGCTTCCACTCTTGGTTTTTGGAGAGCACTTGCAAGAAATATAGTGAGTAGACAGCTTACAAAGAATGTGGTAAAAGAGGAGTAAGAATGTAGGGCATACCAACTTTCTTTGGAGCATCTCATCGTGTTGGTACCAACGCCTTATTGGCATCCGAAGCCCACTCTCCACCGACGAATATGAAACGAGACTTTCAACTATGACATTTGGAGGGTAGTCCGGTAATCAATTTGCCTCCCCTCGTGATAAAATAATATCAACCTCGGTTAGGAGCAGGAGTCTCACTCGGGTAATAAGCTACATGAAATTTCTCAGGAGAGGCATACTCATGGTGCACCCTCTTCCATAATGCTAAGAAACTCAACAACACTCTCCAACCGTTGGGCGCCAACCGTCCAGGTGTCAGGAAAAAATAGTTCAGGATGCCACAAACGGGAGAAGGCATTGGGAACTTGAGCTCAGCCTCAAGCACTTCCTCATAAATAGTAATGTCACCAGAGGAGTCATAGCAAGCAGACTCACCCATTTCAGCTCGATGACATAGCATAGTCGGAGGAATATGATAGGTGGAGACAATCCGTAAAATATCAATGTCTGAATTTAAAGTGCTGAAAATAGTACTTACTTTGGACTCATCATCATCGAAAGCTACCTTGCCTCAATGCTTTTTGACGCTAGGGCATAAAGTTCTGTCCGAGCCAGAAAGGTCTCTAGGAGAATGATTTTGAGAAGCTATGCTTGAAAAAACTTGAACAGGCTGATCGCCCAAAGTTGTCTGCCTCTCCTGTTCGCCTAGATATGTCTCCCTCGCGTTCAGCAGCATGCAGATAACTGCCTCAGCACCCAGATTGNTGAACAAGCTGATCGCCCAAAGTTGTCTGCCTCTCCTGTTCGCCTAGATATGTCTCCCTCGCGTTCAGCAGCATGCAGATAACTGCCTCAGCACCCAGATTGGCACCCAAATCAGTGCTCTGCTCGCCCGAAATAGCGTTTAGCAGCCTGCTCAGCGCCCATAACTCCCATTGCGTGCACAGCTGGTGCGCACCCAACAGAGGTGTCCCATGGCGACTCCACCTCCCTTAGGCCTTGTGCCTCCATCTCCCCTTCAAGNAGGTGCGCACCCAACAGGGGTGTCCCATGGCGACTCCACCTCCCTTAGGCCTTGTGCCTCCATCTCCCCTTCAAGGACAACGCCAACTCCTTCGAGTTCCTCACCGAGATTTGTAGAATTTCAAACATCCTCACCATTAGCTGTCATTGTTCAAAATGCTAAACTCGGAAGTCTCACCAATGGGTTCTTGAAAGATTTCAAGAAAAAGCTTTCCTTCTCTCTCAAGAATGAATGAAATGAGTGAAATGAAGAAGAAAATTACTATTTATAACCTAGGGTTTTAAAATCTTCTTGGAAAAACAAAAAACCCAAAAGCCCCAAATTGCAACTTAGGGCTTTCTAAAATCCAAAAAAGGAAGGAGAGAGAGAGTTTATATATCAATGGGTCCCTACAAGCAAAAAGAATCTACTGGAAGGGATGGGGTTGCCAATCAAGAGAATTTTTTGAAAAATTTGGATTTAAAAAGGTGTGTACGCTATTTTGATCCGTAACTTCAAACATGGCCCATAATATGTCAAATCAAAACTCTCAAAGAGCTCTACAAGAGTCATTATCTGTGGCTATGAATGATGCTGAAAAAAGCCCAAAANGTAACTTTTGATCCGTAACTTCAAACATGGCCCATAATATGTCAAATCAAAACTCTCAAAGAGCTCTACAAGAGTCATTATCTGTGGCTATGAATGATGCTGAAAAAAGCCCAAAAAAGGCTTGGAAGTATATGTTTTGGCCTACCGAAGTTTTTCCAATTTTGCCGTTCAGTTAAAAATTCAAACTCGACTAAATGTCCTCCTTTCAAAGTTTCTTAAATGTAGGGCATTGGGGGGAAAATGATGGGCAAAGCCCAAGATTCCAACTCATGTTATAAGCCCAGTCCGAGCTTTAAGGCCCAACTCCAAGAGGTCCACCAAGTCCATCCTAGTGTGATCGATCCAGTCAAACTCATCAAGCTCAAGGAGCTACGTCAACAAGGAGCATGCAAGGTCATCTGAGAGTCTCCTCTACCACCTTGGAGTAGAGCATGCATGGTCATCTAGGAGTCTTCCCTACCACCTTGGAGTAGGGGTCATCCAAGAACCTCCTTTACACCACCAAGGAAGTGTCCAAGAACCTCGCCCTCGCCGCTTGGAGAGAATCAATCTTCCCTCATCTTTTGATCAAGTCTTTTAGAGAGCATCATAAACTTCCTTGTTATTGAGGATAGCATAGATCGCCAAGCTATTTAATCACTATTAAAGCAACTCTAATCTGTTATGACTATTAAATGGTCCAACCCGTTATGACTGTCAGACTAGTTATTCAATTACTACATTAAACTACTATAAATTGTAAGCCCCACCAACACTTAGGGGACATCTCACTCATTTTGAGCACAATTCTCTCATTCTCTCTGAAAGCTTGTAATCTTCTGTTTTCCCATTACACCGGAGTTAATAAATTCTTGACGACCCTTGTCATTTCAAGTGGACGTAGGTCACCTTAACTAAACAACTATAAACTTGGTCTTCTCCCTCTCTACCTTACGACATTTTATATTATTTAATTTACAGGTGGTGTGTAAACTAATTTTGTGTATCATTATAAATAATTCTCGAGAGAAAAACGTTAGTAAAAAATAATTTAAACAAACATTGATCCCAAAAAAGAAAACAAAAAGAGGAGAAGGAAATAAGGTTTTTTTTTTTTTTTTTATGTTTTGTATTCTAAAAGATTTTAAAATTTTTATTTTATATTTTCAAAGATTAAAATTTTTTGTATTATATTTTTAAAGATTAATTTACGTTATTTTTTTTTAATCTAAAACTAACTATTAACACTAATAAAATAATTAATAAAAAATTAACTAAAAGATCACATTATAATATTTTAATATATTAATAATATAATATAAAAAATATATAATTTTTAAAATCTTATAAGATGCAAAGCACAATTCGTCCAAGAAAGCAAGATGCATTTGGCATCGTACATGATCTGCCCACCTATTGTGATGTATCGCTTATTCATTCATTCGCCTATTTTCACTTAGTACATACAGAAGAGACACAGACCGAGTAATGGAGAGGAAAGAAGAAGCTCAAGATGAAGTGTACACCCACCACATCCCTCTTCTCACTCCATACAAAATGGGAAACTTCCAACTTTGCCATAGGTATCTCTTCTTTCTGAATTTCACCAGTTCAGTTGATTTGTTATTTCATGAACAAAATTTAAGTCACTGGCGAATGCTCTATGTTCTCTGTTTTGGTGATTTTAGCAGAGGGAAATTGTTTGAGGAAAACCCCCACGTGAATTTCTTTGATTTGTTGTGTTTTCTTGTTTGTATAAAAACTAATGAGATGCTCAGGGGAAAAAAACCGTTTATATTGTCCAGTAGTTTAAACCGTTTAAACCGTTTACATTAAAATAATGACGTTTTTATATATAAGTTGATACACTTGAAATAATTGTGAGTAAAAGGAGATACTCAAATTAAGAGTAGAACCCCGTATATATATCCAAAAATAATACAGAGTGACTTAAACATCCTTGTAGTTTAGGCAAAATATAAAAATCATAGTAAGGGTAAAAAAGGGAAAAGAAAAACTAATAAACCTAGACTATCTATACTCCAACACTCCCCCTCAAGCTAGGCGCAAAAATGTCAACTAAGCCAAGCTTGACAACGGAGTCCCGAAGAATAGACAGAGTGACAGGTTTGGTAAAAACATCCGCAACTTGATCACTGGTCCCCACAAACGATGGAGTAACAAGACCACTGCTGACCTTCTCCCGAAGAAAGTGAACATCGATCTCTATATGCTTCGTTCTCTCATGTAGTACAGAGTCAGAAGCGANTGATGGAGTAACAAGACCACTGCTGACCTTTTCTCGAAGAAAGTGAACATCGATCTCTATATGCTTCGTTGTCTCATGTAGTACAGAGTCAGAAGCGAGCTGAATAGCAGATTGATTATCGCAATATAATGTGGATGGAGAGGTCACTGAAAAACCCAACTCGTCAAGAATCGATCGTAGCCAGATAATCTCACATGTGCCAAGTGCCAATGCCCGATACTCTGCCTCTGCGGACGAGCGGGAGACAACTGCCTGCTTCTTGCTCTTCCAAGAGATAAGATGAGTCCCTCGAAAAGCACAGAAACCCGTAGTAGATCGACCATCACATGCTCCCCCATAATCTGAATCTGAATAACAGGCTAGAGAACCGGTCTGAGATCCTGATGCATAAAACAACCCAAGTCCAGGACAAGACTTGAGGTACCGAAGAATATGATAAACTGCATCAAGATGAGGCTGACATGGCCTATGCATGAACTGACTAACTCGGCTGACTGCGAATGAAATGTCCGGCCTAGTATTGGCTAAGTAGATAAGTCTACCTACCAATCTTTGATAAACTGTCGGATCTTTCAACTCCTCACCTTCAGCAGTAAGCTTCAGGTTTGGAATCATGGGTGATGATGCCGGTTTGCACCCCAACATCCCAGTGTCTGAAAGAAGATCCAAAACATACTTTCTCTGAGAAAGAACAATACCTCTGCTTCTACGGGCAACCTCAATCCCAAGAAAGTATCGCAGAAATCCAAGATCCTTCACATCGAAGGCCTTCCCAAGGTCTATCTTGACCTGCGCAGTCCCAGAAACATCATCACCAGTAATAATAATATCATCAACATATACCAGAAGGATGACACACTGTCCAGAAGTATTCCGTCGAATAAAGCAGGTATGATCAGAATGACACCTGGTGAACCCCAATCGTATGACTACATCACTGAAGCGAGAGAACCAGGCTCGTGGCGACTGTTTCAGTCCATAAAGAGACTTACGCAGTCGACATACCTTTCCAGCATACTCCCCCTCACCACGAAAGCCCGGTGGTGCATCCATATAAATAATCTCGTCCAGATCACCGTGAAGAAACGCATTCTTCACATCTAATTGATGAAGAGGCCAAGAGTACTCCGCAGCCAGAGAAATAATTAACCGAACAGTAGTCAATTTTGCCACGGGGGCAAATGTAGCACCAAAATCACGACCTGGTACCTGAGTAAAGCCCTTCGCCACAAGTCTAGCCTTGTAACGATCAATAGTACCATCCGCAAGAAACTTCAGGGTGTAAACCCAGCGACAGCCAACAGGCTTCACCCCTGAAGGTAAGGAGACAAGATCCCATGTATGATTACGCTGAAGAGCGTCCATCTCTGTCTGCATGGCAAGAACCCACTGGGGCTCCCGCATAGCTTCCGAAATAGAGCGAGGAACCAGCGTATCTGATAAGGCCATAGTATAAGCTCGAAATGTGGGAGACAGATTACCATAAGAAACATAAGC
The DNA here is from genome assembly GCA_963454935.2 of Ilex paraguariensis. Taxonomy (NCBI): domain Eukaryota; kingdom Viridiplantae; phylum Streptophyta; class Magnoliopsida; order Aquifoliales; family Aquifoliaceae; genus Ilex; species Ilex paraguariensis. Next base: position 490,592 of record CAUOFW020002848.1, read on the forward strand.
AGAGATCGGATATAAAATCTTGGCGGTCCAACCATATCGATCAACTGGACGGCGATCACGCCTTGGATAACGACGCCCTAAATCACCATCCTCTACTGATAATATCTTATCAGGTAAAGTAACTGGCTCAGCACCTGTAATCTCATCAGTACTAACAACAGGTGCATCAATATGCTCAACAAACTGAGAAGTATTACCTGCATCGCCTGAGGTAGAGGGGATATCAGCAGGGTGATGAGAGCGAGGACAACGAGCATACACCTGCAAAGGAAGAGAGACTGGTAACTCTGTACTGACAGGGATGAGTGACTCCTTTGGAGGAAAAACGGATGACCCTGTAGGGATAGTGATCAATGACTCTGACTCTTGTGGTAATGGAAAATCAAAGGGAGTATCATCAACTGGAGGGGCAGACAAAGGACTGAAAGGAAAATAAGGAATATGCTCAAGAAAGGTAACATCTAGACTGTGATACATACGACGCCTAATAGGATCATAACATCGATACCCCTTAGATTGATGACAATAGCCCACAAAGATACAACGAATCGCTTTATCATCAAGTTTATGACGAGTAGGAGACCGATCCTGAACAAAACATGTGCATCCAAAAACACGAGGGGGGACCGGAAAAAGTGTCCGCTCAGGAAATAAGACCTGTAAGGGAGCCTTATGCTGAAGAACACGACTCGGCGTACGATTGCACAGAAAGGTAGAAGTCAAAACAGCAAAATGCCAATAAGATTTTGGTACCCTCATGCCTCTAAGCAGACAACGTACCATCCCTATCAAACTCCTATTTTTTCTCTCAGCAACACCATTTTGCTCAGGAGTATATGGACAAGTGAGTTGCTGAAGGATACCCTGAGAAGAAAGGTGAGACACTAAAGCATCAGACACATATTCTTTGGCATTATCCGAACGAAGAGCACGAACAATGACATCGAATTGTGTCTTAATCATCTGTAAAAACTGAGTGATTATAGGGAGCACATCAGACTTCCTATGCAAAAGGTAGACCCAAGTACAACGGGTATGATCATCTATAAATGTCACATAATATCTGGCACCTGACAGAGCAGTAACGGGAGAGGGTCCCCAAATATCAGAGTGTATTAGGTCAAATGGCTTGGGTGACTGGTGCATGCGAGGAATATAATTGGCCCTAACATGTTTTGATAGGGAACAGATAACGCAATCAAGTTTACCACCAACACAAGCATTACTCAAAGCAGGAAACAACATACATAAATATTTAAAATTTGTATGTCCAAAACGGTCATGCCACAATTGAACAGTTTGTGACGAAAAATCATAACGACAACTACTAGGTAAAATACTAGCATGCAAGCTAGGAACAGAAAAAGACAAAGCAGGTGCAGGTGAAGGAATTGGTGAAACTGGAGATGGATTGCCAAGATAATACAGTCCATCTTTCTCATGTCCCTTGATAATAATCCTCCTGGTACTCAGGTCCTGCAAATAACACGAATCAGATAAGAATACAACCGCACAGTGAAAATCTCTGGCTAACTGATGTACAGATAATAGATTCATGGCCAACTTTGGCGCATGAAAAACCGAATGTAATGTAAGGCCATCTGGGAGACGGACTGTACCCCTACTAACAATAGGGGCATGTGTTCCATCTGCTAACTGAACCTGTGTATGTAACGGCTCGTCAAAAGTGGTGAAGTGATGGGCCTCACCTGTCATGTGACCATTCGCACCCGAGTCCAACATCCAAAGGGGAGATGAACTGGCACAAGCGTGAAAGGCACGAGATATACCTGTAGTGGTGACAGCAGCAGTAGTCAGACTCTGAGAAGTCAGAGCAGACATAAGTATATCTAATCGGGAAGTGATAGCATCCATATCACTTTGCCAAGGAGGAGCAGTAGCAGGAGTGGCGGCAGTGGGCGGTGGTACCTCAGCAATAGCAACAGTACGGTTGCGAGAAGGTGGCTTAAGCTCTGGATGGAGCTTCCAGCAAGTAGCCCTGAGATGTCCTGGTCGGCCACAATAATCACATTGACGGGAATCCCCCCGTCTGCGCTGATCTGGGGCGCCCTGACGGCGCTGGTCTGAGCGTTGCCCATCCCTGACTAAGGATCCTGAACGGGACCCTACAGCAGCTGCAAGGGCCATCTGGTCAATCGAAGGAGTCAAAGCTGCAACTGGAAGTGATGCAATACGGACTCGACGCTCATGCTGCTCAATCATCCCATACACCTCATAAAGAGAAGGAAGTGTCAACATCGACAAGATCTGAGAACGAGGTCCCTCAAACTCATCACGAAGCCCCATAAGGAACTTGTGAATCCTATCCTCCTGCTCTCGAGTATGCAAGAATGCTGCTCCCTCGGGCTCTATCTTCGGAATAGCAGCAAGAGGACGTAGAGACTCATACTCAAGCCAGCGCTGGGTCAAATAGCCATAATAATCCTGAACGGTCATATCTCCCTGCCGAGCATATGAGAGCTCCTGAGAAAGCTCATAAACACGAACTCCCCGTCCTGACTGAGAATACATCTCTGATAATGCGCTCCATAGCTTCGGAACAGAGCTATGAAACTGGTGGATCCTGCAAACAGAGGGCTCCATTGAGCCAAATAACCATCCAAGAATGACACAGTTTTCAGAGAACCACGCAGAATATCCAGGGTCGGCATCAGCTGGCTTTGGGTGAGATCCCGTCAGCCAACCAAGCTTCCCTACACGGCCTAAGAAAAGCTGGAATGAGCGTGACCACTCAGCGAAGTTACGACCATTCAACAATTGTGCCGTAACTTTTTGAGAGATCATGCCCGGTAATGCTGGTAATGCAACTGTGCTAGTAGGCACTGTATACTGGTCAAACATAAAAGTGGAAGTACCCATAGATGTCTCAACGGTAGAGGTGTCAACAGTAGGGTTCTCAAGTCCCTCAGTAGTAGCCATATCAACAACAATACTAGGGCACCCGTGACAGAAAAATAACTCTAAGATAAATAGAGGAATAAAATAAGGGAGAACAATATACCTTCAGTCGAACAGTAGCGACAAATAGGGAAGGTCCAAAAAGCTCCCAAATAATCAAGTCACGGTGCCCAGAAATCCAAAATATATAAATAAGTGATCTACTGCATCAAGGGCAGATCAACAGAAAAGAGGATCCGCTCCCTCCCAAAAAAGTCCTAGAATAAAATCACAACGAAAGTTGTGACCCAGTAGTGGGCTGGACAATGATCTAGCAGTAGGAGTGGTTTTATTGGGTTTATTGGGTTGGATCTATTATTATTATTATATGGAGAATGGGTAAAGGGCGCGGGACAGGCTATATATGGCCAGTCGATTTGGTTTCAGTGGGTATATGGTATTGGGTCTCGGTGTATATGGTTGTGTATGGGTTTCGGTGTATATGGTAATGGTATATGTTGTTTGTCGGCTGGTCTTTGTATATAGTAATGGTATATGTTGTTTGTCGGCTGGTCTTTGTTTGCTGTCGGTGGTGGGTATTTGGTTTCGCTGGGATTTGTCGGTCCAGGTGGGTATTCGGCTTTGCAGGTGAGTTAAAAAGGGGTATAGGCAGTCGGTGGACTTGGGTTGCTGTTAGTTTGGATTGGGACTGTTGGTGGGTTCAGGGCAGTCGGTGTTATTGGGCAATCTGGGCAGTAGGTGCTGGTTTGATGGTCTGGGCAGTAGGTGATTTGGACTATGTCGGTTCTTGTATGTTGCTGGGTCTTGTGAAGTTTCTGGGAAGTGGGTTTAATGATTGTTGCAGGCTGTCGATTGTCGGTGGTGGTGGTTGCTGGTTGCTGTGTCGATGGAGTGGGCAGTCGGTGGTTGATGGCTGCAACGTGGTGAAGTTGCTTTGATATCACTGTTGGCAGTTCAGGCGGTGGGTAGCTGTGACGTGGAGGAGGGGCTGGGGTTAGGGTTTTGGCTCTGATACCAACTTGAAATAATTGTGAGTAAAAGGAGATACTCAAATTAAGAGTAGAACCCCGTATATATATCCAAAAATAATACAGAGTGACTTAAACATCCTTGTAGTTTAGGCAAAATATAAAAATCATAGTAAGGGTAAAAAAGGGAAAAGAAATCCTAATAAACCTAGACTATCTATACTCCAACAGATACATATATCAGATTATGTTTATTATTGGCTACGAAAAGTGTTCTGATATATCATGATAGTTTAAATTATTGTCCAACAAATTATTTGTGCAATGTCAATAATTTGATTTAAAATCTATATTACGATATAATTTGGTAGTCACCAAAGTGACCTAATTGGAATGACTCATAGATGTCGAATCGTATAATTGATTGTAATATTTATTTCGTAATATTTATTTTGTAATATTTATGATATAATTTGGTAGCCGCCAAAATTACCCAATTAGAATGACTCATAGATGTTGAATCATATTATTGATATTTTAATACCCATTACCAAGGTATTAAAATAATGACTTGTAAATCGTAATTTCTTGATCACTTAGATATTAGGAATCGGCCCAAAGGTGCACCACTTTTCAAGTGATTAATTAACTGGAATAGGATAATTAGGGTATATTTATGATTGATCAGTCCTCGANCATGATTGATCAGTCCTGAACACCCAAAGGTAGCAGACCTACCTAATTATGGATGTATCATTAATTAGACCTATTAGGTAAAGGGAATCACCATGATTGTTAATGTATTAGTATATTGTAATTACTACCTAAAGGAGAGTCACGATAGCACTATTTTTTGATTACAAGAATATGTATTTTATTCTTACTCATGTTTAAACTGTTAGATAACTCAAAACACTAATGTAGTGAGCATTTAAGTTATTGCAGTGTATGTTCCTGTTTCGTTGCATTCGCATGCTTCTTTTATTTCAATGCTTAATAGACTAAATTTCTCTGATTGATGTGAACAAGTCCAGTTTCACCTAGATGTTCTGAATCTTGATTTAGCANGATGCTTAATGGACTAAATTTCTCTGATTGACGTGAACAAGTCCAGTTTCACCTAGATGTTCTGAATCTTGATTTAGCACTACAAACTAAGAAACCTGCTGCCATTACTGAGACAAGCAGCGCTGATAAAAGAGCTTTCCATAAAGCTTGGGAAAGATCGAACATATTGAGCCTTATGTTTATACAAATGATCATTGCAAGCAACATTAAGTCAACTTTTCCACAGAAAGACATAACTGCTGAAGAATTTTTTGATATTGTGGAAGATCGTTTCCAAACTACTGACAAGTCTCTTGCTGGGACATTAATGGCTGAACTTATCACCATGAAATTTGATGGTACGCGTACAATGCATGATCATGTCATCGAGATGACATTTATAGTTGCTAAATTGAAGGCTCTAGGGATGGGTGTGGATGATTGCTTTCTGACACAGTTTATTTTAAACTCCTTGCCTCCTCAATATGGTCTTTTTCAGATTCACTATAACACTGTTAAGGATAAGTGAAATGTGAATGAATTGACCAACATGCTTNAGTGTGGATGATTGCTTTCTGACACAGTTTATTCTAAACTCCTTGCCTCCTCAATATGGTCTTTTTCATATTCACTATAACACTGTTAAGGATAAGTGAAATGTGAATGAATTGACCAACATGCTTGTTCAAAAAAAATCAAACTTGTAATGAGAATGTTGAGAGAATGGTGGTTCTGCGGAAGTTATGTCATTCATGTTTGAATTTCAAAAAGTCTAGTGATAATGGTGGAAGCTTGCGTAACTGGTGTCTCTTCCCTTTCCTTTCGGAGGCGTCCTTAGATGTTTAGGAAACCATTCAACTTCAACAAAAGGGGTATTTTAGACTTTCGTTATAAGATGTGGACTTTTTTACTGATATTTTTAAAAGTGATATTTTTTACCTAATATTTCTAATAATATGTACCAGCCCCCTTAATTCCCTTATTTGTTAGGAAAAACAGGGGCCGGTATACAATATTAGAATTATTAGGAGAAAAGTACACTTTTAAAAAAAACATTTGCAAAAAAATTCACTCACTATAGCTAAAGTCCAAAACAACTCTTTTTCAATTTGAAATGTTTCCTACTTGTCTAAGGAAACCGGAGGAAAGAATGGGAAGAAACAACAACTGCTTGCATATCTCCACCATTGGCTCTGGAGTCTCCACGATTTGAGGATAAAATTTTGAAATCAAACGGTACATAAATATCTACCCCAAACACCATTCTTGGGTGTCAAAGAAATCTATTATTATTGAGGGTTTCACTATGAATAACACACGCCATCAGCATCGTTGGAATTTATTGAAAATGAGAGTTTTGTCACTGTAATGCCAATGTCACATTACTTGTAAAATACATATGTAGGGCTAGGTCATTGTGAGCATTATAATGTGACATCAATATCCATTGTATACAAACAACATATGCAGGTTTTGACATATGAAAAGTATCATAGTGCAAGTCAAGGATTGGCACACTATGGACATCACAATGTTGTATCAATGTCACACTACATATAGACACAATATACAGGATTTGCACATGGATGGTATCACACTGTGACTCTAATGTAACACTCCAAATACACATCATATAAATATTCAAAAACATACACAGAGGAGATTAAGGATGGGAGAAAGAACAAGTTTGAGAGAAAAATAGAGAAAGAGAGAAAAATTAGGGAGAGAGAGAAAATAGAGTGATAGATATAGTAACAACGAGAATCAGATAAAGAGAGAGAATATGAAATCTTTTTAAAAACTAATGGAATCCTTTCAAACTTCAGATAGTTAATTATCCTTTAATTTATGAAAAAACTTAACCAATAAAATTGTAAAATTCGAGTAAACTTGAATTTTTTATGAAAAATGATAAAATGGTAAATTATCACTTTCGTGCGGGTTAAAAATCCGTATTTCTCTAGAGCTCAGATGACGAAACAGACCTCACTATTGAATTCGATTCGCAAAATCTAGTTACCCAAACAATTTTCGTCGAATTACGACATAGTCCGATTTTTCACATTTTTCGAGAGAACAGGGTGTCGGGTGACCTCAAAAATGACCCCAAAAATAAAATTTTTAAAATTTTATTATAATTTAAATAAAGTTCATATAAAATTGTCCTGAACTTAAATCGGAACGAAATTTAATCATTTCAAGGCAAAAATGAATCCGAGAATAAGGAACGCGTGACGCAACGTGGACTAAGCGTTAAAGGGTATAAATATGAACAAAAAAATCTGATTTTTCCACCTATCTCTTTGCTAGATTCCAGTGAGTTTAACGTTGGAAGAGGAAGAGAGGGAAAAAATAGAAAAAAAAGAGAGATTTCAAGACTTCTCTCTACGATCTACGGAGTTTCGTCAGTCGAAATTCTTCAGGCCAAGTATTAAAGTCGATCTACGCGACGAGGGCTATGCAACCATACCCAAAAAGAAGGATTCCACCGAAGTTTAAAAAAAAAAAAGAGATTTTGGGGAAAGTTTAGATTAGATCTTTGGTTATGTGGGTACATGGCTTGATCAAAGACTATTCTTGGTGAATTCATGAGCTTGGGATAGTTGAGTCAAGGTTCAACTGATTCACATGGTTTGCATTGAAATTAGAGTCGAAGTTAGCAAGAATGGTTAAAAGATCTCTCGGGTACAAGACCCGATGATTAGGATACGAACTCCCTTGGTTCAGCCCATTAAGTGTGTGGGTGTCCATGAATACCCACCCCAAGAAAGACCCAAGATTTATAATAGTTATTTGATGTGCAACATAAATAATAGATTCATACACATTGGCATAACACATGTTATGGGAGTCGGTGAATGGCTCGGGTTAAGTTGCATGAGTGAGTCTCATCTCATCTCATGGCATGACATAGTGAATTTCAACATTGAGTTGCATACTCTTGATTGGAATGTTTTGTGGCTTGTTGAAATTGCTTGTGACATTTCATATACACTTAAATTGGGGAGTAGCCTCTTTAAGAGACAACATATTGAGCATAACTCACCCTTTATGGGGAAACATTTCAAGTGCATATTATACACCGGTAGACGGCTTATATTCGGGGTCTCAAGGACGAAGAAAAACCGACTTGTGCCTTTTAAACCATCTTTTATAAAACATTTGCAAAGTTTGTGTTTTGGGCATGTAATATATGTAAAAAAATTGTAATCGAACTTATATGGACTATTTTTAATATAAAATTACATGTTGTTATATGAGTATGGATAAATGGACCCGGTGCAGTCAATGTTGTAAGATTGCACAAGTTGTATTTTGGGTAGAGCTCCCCGTATAAAGGAGATTCTGCCCGAATTTTGTCAAATTATGGATCCAGGTAAATGGGGCGTAACGACGTGATATCGAGTTACACGGTATCCACGAGTATTCCGCGGGTTGATAAATTTATAAGTAGCAGTGGTATATGTCGCATTAACATAGTGGTACATGTCACATTGGCATAACGGTACATGTTACGTTGGCACAGTGGTACACGGTAATGTCACAATGTAACAATAAAATGTCACACTGATATGAACCAATGTCACACTGATACTAGCTAATACCATATTACTACAAACCAATGCGACACTGCTACAAACCAATGTCACACTTCATATATTGACATAGGACCCTCAATTTTAGAGGCGTCACAGGTTGATAAAGGATTCTCAATTTTGGGGGTGTCACAAAAATAGAATCAAAAAAATAAAGAAATGGCTAATAAGAAGAAGAGTGTTGTTTTCAAAATGTCAGTTGTTGAATGAAATAGGGAGATGTAGTTCAAAATTCAAACATGTTATTCCAAAAAAATAGAAAATTAAATCCCACAATTAACTAAAATTTTTTTACGTAAATGAAATATTTAAAAAATAGCCAAAGTATATCTATTCACAAAATATTTACAAAAAAAAAAAAATCAAGACTTATACAAAGAAGATTTATATTAAAGTACTTTCTCATAAATAAGTAGTGTATAATATACATTTTCATAATTTCCCTTAGAACCACAAGAGATGAAATAAATTTTTCTTTGTTATTAGGAAAACTATAAAATGTTATTCAACAATTTCATCTGCAATAAAACAAACACTACTATTTTTCAATTCTTGATCANTCTTTGTTATTAGGAAAACTATAAAATGTTATTCAACAATTTCATCTGCAATAAAACAAACACTACTATTTTTCAATTCTTGATCATCACAAAAATGACATTTNTTATGATGTTTTAATCCCATAATATAAGTGAAAATTATGATTGTTCTAGATCTTAAAATTAAAAACTTAATTAATTTATTTGATCAAATAAAATTTACATGTGGTATTAAAGTCGGGATAAAGAACTCATAATTTTTTAGTAATGTTTATGTTATATCGCTTACTGTACCGAATTAATTGCAGGCTAAATTAATTGTTATTATATTGTCTTTGCCCATCAAAGAAAAAATTGAAACGTTTTGTCATTGCGGGATGAGGCAATTCATTCTGCCAATTTCTGTAGATTCGTCCATTATGTTAGGCAGAATCTGCAAGTCTATTGATATGCACTTACGTCACTCATAGCAGTTTCATGGAAGCTTTGTTTGTTTTTGATTTTTTGTCACTTGAACAAGAAAAGTTCTCTTATTTTGGTCAAACCCCACGATGAAACCCATCACAGAAGGTGAAAATTCTCAGTTTGGTAGGAATCGTATGTTTTGACATTATCTGTCCTTACTGTTTGATCATTAAATGTTTGTTGAGAGAGTTACATATATAATTTGATGTCGTATTTATGGACTGTTGTCAAACAATAGCCATGCATGTTGATTCATATATCAGATTATGTTCATTTTATTATTGGCTACGAAAAGTGTTCTGATATATCATGATAGTTTAAATTATTGTCCAACAAATTATTTGTGCAATGTCAATAATTTGATTTAAAATCTATATTACGATATAATTTGGTAGTCACCAAAGTGACCTAATTGGAATGACTCATAGATGTCGAATCGTATAATTGATTGTAATATTTATTTCGTAATATTTATTTTGTAATATTTATGATATAATTTGGTAGCCGCCAAAATTACCCAATTAGAATGACTCATAGATGTTGAATCATATTATTGATATTTTAATACCCATTACCAAGGTATTAAAATAATGACTTGTAAATCGTAATTTCTTGATCACTTAGATATTAGGAATCGGCCCAAAGGTGCACCACTTTTCAAGTGATTAATTAACTGGAATAGGATAATTAGGGTATATTTATGATTGATCAGTCCTCGACACCCAAAGGTAACAGACTTACCTAATTATGGATGTATCATTAATTAGACCTATTAGGTAAAGGGAATCACTATGATTATTAATGTATTAGTATATTGTGATTACTACTCAAAGGAGAGTCACGATAGCACTATTTTTTGATTACAAGAATATGTATTTTATTCGTATTCATGTTTAAACTGTTAGATAACTCAAAACACTAATGTAGTGAGCATTTAAGTTATTGCAGTGTATGTTCCTGTTTCGTTGCATTCGCATGCTTCTTTTATTTCAATGCTTAATAGACTAAATTTCTCTGATTGATGTGAACAAGTCCAGTTTCACCTAGATGTTCTGAATCTTGATTTAGCACTACAAATAGAAAAACTTGNTATTACTTGTAAAATACATATGTAGGGCTGGGTCATTGTGAGCATTGTAATGTGACATCAATATCCATTGTATACAAACAACATATGCAGGTTTTGACATATGAAAAGTATCATAGTGTAAGTCAAGGATTGGCACACTGTGGACATCACAATGTTGTATCAATGTCA
>CAUOFW020002848.1:501564-531992 GCA_963454935.2 Ilex paraguariensis
GTATACAATATTAGAATTATTAGGAGAAAAGTACACTTTTAAAAAAAACATTTGTAAAAAAATCCACTCACTATAGCTAAAGTCCAAAACAACTCTTTTTCAATTTGAAATGTTTCCTACTTGTCTAAGGAAACCAGAGGAAAGAATGGGAAGAAACAACAACTGCTTGCATATCTCCACCATTGGCTCTGGAGTCTCCACGATTTGAGGAGAAAATTTTGAAATCAAACGGTACATAAATATCTACCCCAAACACCATTCTTGGGTGTCAAAGAAATCTATTATTATTGAGGGTTTCACTATAAATAACACACGCCATCAGCATCGTTGGAATTTATTGAAAATGAGAGTTTTGTCACTGTAATGCCAATGTCATATTACTTGTAAAATACATATGTAGGGCTGGGTCATTGTGAGCATTATAATGTGACATCAATATCCATTGTATACAAACAACATATGCAGGTTTTGACATATGAAAAGTATCATAGTGTAAGTCAAGGATTGACACACTGTGGACATCACAATGTTGTATCAATGTCACACTACATATAGACACCATATACAGGATTTGCACATGGATGGTATCACACTGTGACTCTAATGTAACACTCCAAATACACATCATATAAATATTCAAAAACATACGTAGAGGAGATTAAGGATGGGAGAAAGAACAAGTTTGAGAGAAAAATAGAGAAAGAGAGAAAATAGAGCGAGAGATATAGTAACAAGGAGAATCAGAAAAAGAGAGAGAATGTGAAATCTTTTTAAAAACTAATGGAATCCTTTCAAACTTTTAATTATCCTTTAATTTATGAAAAAACTTAACCAATAAAATTGTAAAATTCGGGTAAACTTTAATTTTTTATGAAAAATGGTAAAATGGTAAATTATCACTTCGGTGCGTGTTAAAAATTCGTATTTCTCTAGAGTTCGGATGACAAAACAGACCTCATTGTTGAATTCGTTTCGCAAAATCTAGTTATCAAAATAATTTTCGTCGAATTACAACATAGTCAAGTTTTTCACATTTTTCGAGACAACAGGGTGTCGGGTGACCTCAAAAACGATCCCAAAAATAAAATTTTTAAAATTTTATTATAATTTAAAAAAAATTCATATAAAATTATCCTGAACTTAAATTGGAATGAAATTTAATTATTTCAAGGCGAAAACGAATCCGGGAATAAGGAACGCGTGACGCGAGGTGAAGTAAGCGTTAAAGGGTATAAATATGAACAAAAAAATCTGATTTTTCCACCTATCTCTTTGCTGGATTCCAGTGGGTTTAACGTTGGAAGAGGAAGAGAGGGAAAAAATAGAAAAAAAAAAAAAGAGATTTCAAGACTTCTCTTTACGATCTACGGAGTTCCGTCAGTCGAAATTCTTCAGGCCAAGTATTAAAGTCGATCTACGCGACGACGGCAATGCAACCATACCCAAAAGGAAGGATTCCACCGAAGTTTTAAAAAAAATGAGATTTTGGAGAAAGTTTAGATTGGATCTTTGGTTATGTGGGTTCATGGCTTGATCAAAAACTATTCTTGGTGAATTCATGAGCATGGGATAGTTGAGCCAATGTTCGACTGAGTCACATGGTTTGCATTGAAAAGAGAGTTGAAGTTAGCAAGAAGGGTTAAAAGATCCCTCAGGTACAAGACCAGATGATTGGGATACGAACTCCCTTGGTTCAACCCATTAAGTGTGTGGGTGTACGCAAAACTCTTGGTGGAAGCCCATAAATTCTGTGTAGGTTGGGTGATTTTTGGTGTAAGTCCATGAATACCCACCCTAAGAAAGACTCAAGATTTATAATAGTCATTTGATGTGCAACATAAATAATAGATTCATACACATTGGCATGACACATATTATGGGAGTCGGTGAATGGCTCGGGTTAAGTTGCATGAGTGAGTCTCATCTCATCTCATGGCATGACATAATGAATTTCAACATTGAGTTGCATACTCTTGATTGGAATGTTTTTGTGGCTTGTTGAAATTGCTTGTGACATTTCATATACGTTTAAGTTGAGGAGTAGTCTCTTTAGGAGATAACATATTGAGCATAACTCACCCTTTATAGGGAAACATTTCAAGTGCATATTATACACCGGTAGACGGCTTATATTCAGGGCCTCAAGGACGAAGAAAAATAGACTTATGGCTTTTAAACCATCTTTTGTAAAACATTTGCAAAGTTTGTGTTTTGGGCATATAATATATGTAAAAGAATTGTAATCGAACTTATATGGACTATTTTTAATATAAAATTACATATTATATGAGTATGAATAAATGGACCCGGTGTAGTTAATGTTGTAAGATTGCACAAGTTGTATTTTGGGTAGAGCTCCCCGTATAAATGAGATTCTACCCAAACTTTATCAAATTATGGATCCAGGTAAATGGGGCATAACGACGTGATATCGAGTTACATAGTATTCACGAGTATTCCACGGATTGATGGATTTATAAGTAGCAGTGGTATAGCATTAACATAGTAGTACATGTCAAATTGGCATAACGGTACATGTTACGTTAGCACAGTGGTACACGGTAATGTCACAGTGTAACAATAAAAATGTCACACTAATATGAACCAATGTCACACTGATACCACTTAATACCACATTACTATAAACCAATGCGACACTGCTACAAACCAATGTCACACTTCATACATTGACATAGAACCCTCGGTTTAAGGGGCGTCACAGGTTTATAAAAGACTCTCAATTTTGGGGGCGTCACAAAAATAGAATCAAAAAAATAAAGAAATGGCAAATTAGAAGAAGAGTGTTGTTTTCAAAATATCAGTTGTTGAATGAAACAGGGAGATGTAGTTCAAAATTTAAACATGTTATTCCAAAAAAAAATAGAAAATTAAATCCCACAATTAACTGAAAATTTTTTACGCAAATGAAATATTTAAAAAATAGCCAAAGTATATCAATTCACAAAATATTTACAAAAAAATAAAAAGACTTATACAAAGAAGATTTATATTAAGGTATTTTCTCATAAATAAGTAGTGTATAATATACATTTTCATAATTTCCCTTAGAACCACAAGAGATGAAATAAATTTTGCTTTGTTATTAGGAAAACTATAAAATGTTATTCAACAATTTCATCCGCAATAAAACAAACACTACTATTTTTCAATTCTTGATCATCACAAAAATGACATTTTCGAAACAATGCCAAATAGAACTCAAACGAAAATAAGGATGATATCAATACTAATTTCTTTCTACGATTAATGTACCATGAATAAAGGAGAATGGCTAATGTGCTACATACTAACAATGCACAATCCAACCATTTCAATTCCTAAGTGGCTGAGTAATCAACTTTTATTCCGCCAACACAAGGCTTTTTCACAAAACAATTAAAACCACCAAGAGGGGAAAGGGCAACAAACAAGAATAATCCCACCCTCAAATTTCACCTTCTCCTCTTTTGAAGGTCTAATTAGTGCTTCCAAGAAATGGATAATCAGTGTAGCCAATAACAGGATCAGGTATGTAAAANCAAGAGGGGAAAGGACAACAAACAAGAATAATCCCACCCTCAAATTTCACCTTCTCCTCTTTTGAAGGTCTAATTAGTGCTTCCAAGAAATGGATAATCAGTGTAGCCAATAACAGGATCAGGTATGTAAAATGTCTCTCTGTCGTACTTGTTCAAAGGAGCATTTAACTCGAATCTCTTTGGCAAATCTGGGTTGGCCAAGAACAAACGACCATAAACAACAAGATCTCCACGGTTTTTAGCCACAGCTTCGATACCATCTTCCCTATTATAGCCCCCTGCGACAAGAAAAGTGCCATTNGCTCAAATCTCTTTGGCAAATCTGGGTTGGCCAAGAACAAACGGCCATAAACAACAAGATCTGCACGGTTTTTAGCCACAGCTTCGATACCATCTTCCCTATTATAGCCCCCTGCGACAAGAAAAGTGCCATTAAATGCCTTTCTCATGGGCAAAAGACTGTGGGGGCAGTCGCTTTTTTCTCCAACAGTTACCATCCTTGGCTCAACCATGTGGCAGTAGAGAATACCATATTTATTCAATGATTCAGCCATATAAAGACCCAGGGCTTCAGGATTTGAATCTCCTGATTGCATGTAATTTGCAAAAGGAGAGAGCCTAATGCCAACTTTATCTGCTCCTATCTCATTACTGATAGCTTCAACAATTTCTAGAGCAAACCGACAACGGTTCTCTAAAGACCCTCCATACTTGTCAGTTCTGTCATTGACTTGATCTTTCATAAACTGGTCTATTAGGTAACCATGAGCCCCGTGGATTTCAACACCATCAAAGCCTATAAATCAAACAAAAAATATCAACTCATAAAACAAATGCCTTCCGATATGTATACAACATACACGTATAAATGCCAGTGCGACAAATAAATGAAGTAAAGAATGTAAAGCTTTACCTGGTCTTTGTGAGAGAGGCATCGAGGTCACATTTTGATGAATATCAAGACCATGAAATATGTAAAATATGATTGTGGATGAAGAACTATAATCTTCTCCAAACAGGCAAGCATATTTGTCCTTTTCCTGGGGAGATTTTGAAGGAAGTTTCCTAGGCTTTATAGACACTAGGACAACAACATTAAAATCATTCTAATAACACATTTTACCCTTATTCACTTGTCTTATTCAAACTAATAGTCTCTATGTTTCCTTTCGGAAGAGTAAAATTTGTCCTACAAAAAATTCATTATCCAGTTTGTTTTCCCTTGTCGAGGGTCCATTGAGAATAAATCTAACATTTGGCATTATAGCACAAGCTGGCCGCCCTGAGTTTTGTTAGTTTTGAGGATCTTATCATTGCCATGGGCAGTGACCAATTACAAAAATAAAAAAACAAATTGGCAAATTTCAAATAATATGGCTCATCTCCTTTACATGTTGTTTTTCTCTTTCATCATCGTTACTTTGTCATCAAAAAATTTTCTCCTTTTTTTTCTGGGCACAATACACCCCATGAATGATTTTAAAACATAACGTCGGAGTCATCATTAATGCTTAAGAAATGAAAAATTATTTAAACTAAAAATCACATCACATAGTCATCATTTTATTTGCTTTCCTCTCGGAGGTGATAGATTTGTGACTTTTAACCTATGCAATAGAATCACTGAGAATATAACCAATGGAAATGTACCCCTTAATATTTTCGGATTGATCATGGCCAATCTATAAATCATTTTTTTTTCATTCAAAGGACCATTAAACAAATTCGAATTCAAACTTGTCAAATTACATATAAATAAATTTCGCCAATTAATCAACAAATCTACGATTTCAACTCAATTACATCACATTCGTACATCTAAACTTCAATTCAAAAACAATATCATCAAATAATCCAACAAGTTTATTTCAATTCACGCCCAATTTCATCAAATACCATTTTGGGTAGATTCTAATAAAATAACCTAATACACCAGCTACCTCCATAATTGTCAGACAATCAAATCATTAAAAACAGGTGACTCAACAATGGACATTAAGACCAAGGAAGGATG
Source organism: Ilex paraguariensis (assembly GCA_963454935.2). NCBI lineage: Eukaryota > Viridiplantae > Streptophyta > Magnoliopsida > Aquifoliales > Aquifoliaceae > Ilex > Ilex paraguariensis. The sequence goes on from CAUOFW020002848.1 coordinate 507,118, forward strand.
GACACGGACACGGGTGTCATCTCCAATACGATAAAGACACGAGGATATGACAAAGTTTCAAAATATAGGATACGAGTATGGCAATGATACGGTTAATTAAAATAATATTATATATATTTTTATATAAATAATATTAATAATGATACCTAAAAATAATTGAGTAGTTGGTTAATATCTTACAATAATTAAGTAATGAACTAATATATTAGAATTAGGCAGTGGGTTTAACAATAAGTGGGCTGTGAATTAATTTATTTAACAAATAATAAATAAGTTATACAATATTAATAAACAACGCATCTGTTCAATTGAGAGAAAGAGAAAGAGAAAAGAAAAAGAAAAATGTGTCCAGCTAGGGCACCAACATAGAAACAGCCGAAGAATAGAAACAGTCGGAGAGAGGAAGAAAAAGAAGGAAAGAAGCAAATCCAAAGCTATGGTATGTCCCTCCGTCTCTTCTTCTCTCTCTGTTGACGATCAGTTCTTCTTCTTTCTTTTTTTTTCTTTTTCTAGCCCCTTATTCTCGTATCCCTCCCTTATCTTTCCCTATCCCCCCGTATCCGAATTTTCTTTTTCATTTCCTGTTTAGGACATTTCTAGAAGTGTCAGACACTTGTCCGACTGTGTGCCACGCGTACTCGTGTCGGACACGTGTTTGACACTGCTACGTCAACCCTCGCCGAAGTATTCGTGGTTCCTATATTGAGACGCATCAGTCAGTAGATGCTAAATTGAAGAACAAGGGGACGACAGGGTATTTAGCCCATATCACAATGTTGCGGAATAATATTGCGATATTTTGGAATTATAACTCGGATAATTTGGCTGAGTTGTCCGAGATGTTTCCAAGTCAACCTCAAATTGAGTGCCTTGTGCTTTACACAGAACGTTCATCAGAATCGAGTCAAACACGACTCGGTCGAGTTGTTTTGCTTTGATTCATGCACCATAGGCAATACTTGCTTCACTAGAGACTAAAATACAGTTGGCATCAAATCTAAACCACATCAAGCTAATATAAACTTGACCCATAGTACGATTACTTATGATCTCAATCATTCAACATGGGTCTCTTTAAATCTCGTTCAAAGGTTTCTCTCTCTCTCTCTCTCTCTTATATATATCCTTTAGAACTTGCTGATGGACACCATTTACCTTGCCAAATTTCAAGAGGAGCTAAACATTTTGTCAAAAACTGAAATTTAGATTGAAAAGCTTACCAGCTTCCATAGCATTCCTCGCAGCAATTCTAAAGTCATTGACAACTCCAGGAATTTCTTGGGTACTTAATCGTCGTGGAGGTGAAAATTCTGCAACATCAACACCATTGGCTCGAACTTGCGGAGTTAATGGCTTGTCTGTGCAAGAGATAGGAGGCTGTCCATTTGGCTGAAAACCTGCACGATGCCATCGGATAAATAGGTTTAGAAGAGATGCAAATGTGATATAGTTCTCAAAATTCAATACAGTAGGCTGGATTACGGTTAAAGATAACAAAAATTATTAGCGTTAGCAATAAAAGTTACCACATGGGTGAAACAGATTTATCCCAAACATTGAGAAAAAGTTCATTTGTTAAAATCTCATACAAAGACCCTCCACTTTTTGAAAAATCAGAAGAAAGTCATGTAAAATGACCTTTCACATGCATGGCATGTATCACTTTTCTCTTTTTCTTTTTTTTTTCATGTCTCACTAACTCATAATTGTCACCTCAAAATTCCTGATTCCAGATGGCAGATTTTTGCAACACAGATCCCTTTTTTAATAGGCATTGAATCACTTGAAAATTTTGGAGTCATAAAATTGTAAATGGTGTTCAGTTATTAATCAACAAGTGATCAAGTAGACAGCAAAATGAAGGTAATAGATCAAGAATGTANAAACAGATTTATCCCAAACATTGAGAAAAAGTTCATTTGTTAAAATCTCATACAAGGACCCCCCCACTTTTTGAAAAATCAGAAGAAAGTCATGTAAAATGACCTTTCACATGCATGGCACGTATCACTTTTTTCTTTTTCTTTTTTTTTCAGGTCTTACTAACTCGTAATTGTCACCTCAAAATTCCTGATTCCAGATGGCAGATTTTTGCAACACAGATCCCTTTTTTTATAGGCATTGAATCACTTGAAAATTTTGGAGTCATAAAATTGTAAATGGTGTTCAGTTGTTAATCAACAAGTGATCAAGTAGACAGCAAAATGAAGGTAATAGATCAAGAATGTACCTTGATTAGAAACTCTCCCTACATGCCAAATCTGACAAAAGAAGATTCCACCTTTGGCATGAACAGCATCTACAATGGGTTTCCAAGCTTCAACTTGTTCTTTTGTCCATATGCCGGGTGTTTGCGGATACCTTTATTTAATTCAATATCTTAAGTGCCCATGAAACTANTATAGGCATTGAATCACTTGAAAATTTTGGAGTCATAAAATTGTAAATGGTGTTCAGTTGTTAATCAACAAGTGATCAAGTAGACAGCAAAATGAAGGTAATAGATCAAGAATGTACCTTGATTAGAAACTCTCCCTACATGCCAAATCTGACAAAAGAAGATTCCACCTTTGGCATGAACAGCATCTACAATGGGTTTCCAAGCTTCAACTTGTTCTTTTGTCCATATGCCGGGTGTTTGCGGATACCTTTATTTAATTCAATATCTTAAGTGCCCATGAANAACAAATAAGTTCACAACATAATCTTCAAAGTTTCCCACCCAACTGGAGTACTAAAGCAGCAGAACTAAGCATCGATTGCTCATTGGAAGTCTAAATAATTACTTCCACCAACTACACTACCAAGGTATGGTTGAAAAAAGAATACTANATCGATTGCTCATTGGAAGTCTAAATAATTACTTCCACCAACTACACTACCAAGGTATGGTTGAAAAAAGAATACTAAATAGAAATGTAATCAAAATAAGGAAGAAAAACACTGAAACAAAAAATACAAACCACAAGATTAGCAACTATTGCTTATATATACTTGGGCAAGTCAATGATACGTCANAAAAATACAAACCACAAGATTAGCAACTATTGCTTATATATACTTGGGCAAGTCAACGATACGTCATTCTCTAGTATGAAAATGCATGCACCCATATATGGAACCATGTGTAGGCCAAGAAGGGGGAGAGGGCGGGGGGGCATGGCCCCCTCATTTGTTCAAAAATCTCTGCAACCCCTTTAGGCTTTCATAAAACTATATTTTTCCTCTTAGGTTTTCAAAAACACTATCTATATTGTATTTCACTCAATATGTTAAAAAGCTTAATGTGGTGGCATTTAATTACCAAATAGGGATGCAATCGCATGGATCAATATTACTCTTATAGGCAAATGCACTTGCTTGAATGAGTTTGATGATCAAAGGAAAAAAAACAAGTGAAATTACTACACAATCGGGATAAAAACGTGGCTTATATTAAAAGAGTAATGCTAGACCGACCAAAAAACAAGCTCAAATTAAGTAGCAAAATGATGTGACACTAATGAGACGGTGCTAACTAAGCTAGATATTTAGACTAAAATTTAAGTGCATTAAATCAAAATTTAAAACAAAAGTTCAAAATTTAAAATGAGCTTAAAATTTGGTCCAAGAATTATGCCGTAAAAACAAAATTTTTGTTGAATAGGTAAGAATCATTTTATGGATTTTATTTTGTATAGGTAAAAATCATTTTTAGGGTAACATGATCTTATGAAAATTAATTTAGAAAGGTTTTACACAAATAAATATATGTCTACAACAATAACTTGTTGAATATCCCGTTCAATAAAATTTGTTCACTATATCATTATTTGGCCTCGCCCAGGATAAAGTCATGGTTCCATCACTGCATGCACCACTGAGCACAAACAATCAACTGCTCTTAACAACTGCCAATGACTACTTGTGAGATCAATGATGAAAAAACAGAAAAAACATTCAACAATTTATCAGTCTTACAATAGCATATGTTGTAAATGCCAAAAATTACCATATAACAGTTTCATAGACTTTCAGTGAAGCTATCCTATTCGTGAACAATAAACTCTTGTAGTTTTTGTCTCTTTCGATCAACATCTGCAACTTAGGAAATACTAGAAATGCAACACGTGCATTGCACGTAAATAATTTTCTTATACTAAATATAAATAATATATGTGTACATACATTAAATATGATCTTAAGTTTATCAAAGTTATATTTTTATCACTCATATTATACTATAAAATTTAAAAAATTTTGTCTATTTTCAATGATTCGTTGGTCTAATTATAAGAAAAAAGATAAAAATAATTGATTTCAAATTCATTTGATTACGTTTTAACTTATAATTTATTGAATAAAATAACAACAATTGTCAATATTATAATCAATGCTTACTATAATTAGGAATTAGTTAGGTCAATAAGGATAAAATATAGAGTCAATAACACTTTATGTCTCTAAAGTATGCTTTTTTTTTATCAATTTCGTCCTCAATATATGAATTTTGTCAATTTGGTCTATAAAATATTCAATATACTTATGTGTTTAACTCTTCAAATTACCCGTAACATCTCTTCTAAGGTACTTTTATTAGTAGTATTAATATTAATTATTAGTAGTATAAATGGAAAGAAAAACATATATATAGACATAAAATTATTTTTTTATTTGAAAAGAGCAATGATATATTGACAGACTTTTTGAACACGTTTTTGAAAATTATAATGATGTATATATATTTTTTAAGGTTTGTGTAGTCAATTAAATTTTTTCATAGATATTGATTTATACAAAGATAATAGAGAATTAAATGAGATGTTAGAGCGTAATTTGAAGTTTTAAATACATAAAGTNTGATATATTGACAGACTTTTTGAACACGTTTTTGAAAATTATAATGATGTATATATTTTTTTAAGGTTTGTGTAGTCAATTAAATTTTTTCATAGATATTGATTTATACAAAGATAATAGAGAATTAAATGAGAAGTTAGAGCGTAATTTGAAGATTTAAATACATAAAATTGTGATTGTAATTTAAATATTTAACTATAAAAAGATAAAATGGTATTTAAAATTCTTTATAAGGGTAAAATAGTGAATCAAAAGTTTTTCACATAAGGTACTTTTATTAGTAGTGTAGATAAAGGGGAGTGCATACTCATACTGCACACACGCACACGCACAAACAGAGAGAAGGAGCAGGGGTAGGACAGAGTGGTAGTAATGTTGTAACATACTCATCATTTAGATGTTCACTGATATGTTCTTTGAAGAATGATGTTTGAGAAAATGGATCATATGTGCTGACAAATCCATAAAGAACCCCCATATTTTTGAAACTAAAAATGGATAAAGAAAATGAAATGATCAAACATTGAGAAAAAGCAAGCCACAAGTAATTAATATTAGCAGTGTCTTCTGTTCTTTTGCAATGGTAAACAAGCGGCATTAGNAAAATGGATAAAGAAAATGAAATGATCAAACATTGAGAAAAAGCAAGCCACAAGTAGAGAAAAGTAATATAAGTTACATTCATCTCAAAATTTGGGAAGAATGCCTATTACTTAGATGCAGCCTTCCCACCTTATGTTGCTTATCATAGACAATTAATCATCCCAAAATCTATATATAAACTATAAAAAATTTTAGGTAATTTAGTAAGTCTAATTAATATTAGCAGTGTCTTCTGTTCTTTTGCAATGGTAAACACACGGCATTTGCTATTACATAGATGGAGACTAAAAAATGGGTAGCAAAGGTTGAAAGCAAGAACTTCAATATAGATATTCATCCGATCACTCTTTTCCGCCCAATCTTCCAACAACTTCATTTTATGCTGTTATAGTATCTATTTAAATCTTTTTACGCACTGACACAGAGTAAACAAACAACATGAGCAACTGCATAGATTAAGGACAGGACAATGAATTGGAAAAAAATGGAGAAACCAAGTACCTCTTGGTCTCTGACATGAGCATTTTCAAGTGTTAAACTAAATGGTCAGTATCTGCTAGTGTAATTAATATTGCAATATGGAATGGAAAACATAAAATGGCATTTGATAATCATAAACTAAAAAACAAATGGTATTATTGTTAAAAGTCTTAAGGTCACGTAGTCTTTTAAACGTCAAAACTAGAAGTTTTTAGTTCACAAATACAATAACACCACAAAATGTGATAGTATGGAGTGCACAAATAGCGAGATTAAAATCTAAATGAAGCCAGAGATTTTTTGAGGATATTGTTTCGAGAATGTCTTTACACACTGACACATATTGGCAGTACACACTTGTTAACAGAATTATACTTACAAAAGAAACTGAAGAAGAGGGGTCAATGTGTCAGGTTTTAGATATTAATTGAATAATCCACTAAAAACCCGGAGAATTTTCATTAAATTTTTTTGCTTTCCTCAAATCAATGAGATCCAAACATACATTCACATCTTCAAGAATAATTGAGTTTCTATGGAATTTGATTTTAATATCATTTAATAAAACAGGAATTATTGAATTAGGCTCAAATTAGTGGACATATATACCTATCTGTCTAATACAATCAAATTGTTAGGAGAGAGTCTAACAAGCCTTCCTTTCCCAATTCCTTGATTCTCATAGTTCTAATTACCTAAACTTAAAACCAAAAAAAAAACACAGTTTCATCCAATCAAAAACCACTCTCTTCAACTTTCCACTCCCTCTTCTGTTTTAATTCCTCTCATTCCTCTACTATTCTCTCTCAACACCAGTAGACATTATACTAATTGGGAGGATGAAGACAGAGAGGAGGGATAAAATCCCGCAAACCGCAAAGGTCGTCCACTAGTGTTTGTATATATACATAATCAGATTAGGGGGAGAGGTCTTGGGAAGGCCTTCCTCCCCGTTTGCTTGATTATCCTCTCTGTCACTTCTTAAATTAAGAAACAAATTTCCTTCCAATCAAATTCTTTCACATTGTGCACATAACAACCACTCAGTCCTCCAACTTTCACTCCCTCTTCTCTTTCAAATTCTCACCTTACTCTCCTCTTCCCTCTTTACCACTACTGGACAATATAAACGGTTTTTTTTCCCTGAGCATCTCATTAGTTTTTATAGAAACTAGAAAACAAAATAAATCAAAGAAATTCACATGGGGGTTTTCCTCAAACAGTTTCCCTCTGCTAAAAACACCAAAACAGAGAACATAGAGCGTTCACCGGTGACTTAAATTTTGTTCATGAAAAAACAAATCAATTGAACTGGTGAAGTTCAGGAAGAAGAGATACCTGTGGGAAAGTTGGAAGTTTCCCATTTTGTATGGAGTGAGAAGAGGGAGGTGGTGGGTGTGCACTTCATCTTGAGCTTCTTCTTTCCTCTCCATTACTCGGTTTGTGTCTCTTCTGTACTAACTGAAAATAGGCGAAGGAATGAATAATCGATACATCACAATAACCAAATAAACTGATTATTTATAGAGAGAAATTTTGCATACGCCAACCAGTGTTTTTTGTCGTTGCGAGCGCCCACTAGGCAGGCAGATCATGTACGTTGCCAAATGCATCATGCTTTCTTAGAGGAATTGTACTTTGCATCTTATAAGATTTTAAAATTTATATTTTTTTATATTATATTATTAATATATTAAAAATATAAATAAATTGTACTAGAGATCCTCAAAGTATGAGATTTGCCTCATTTTGGTACATAATGTTTCAATTGTATCATTTTAGTCCCTAAAATATTGAATATATTTCTAGATGATCTTTCAAATAAACAACGTCCAGATTACTAATAATTTTTTATGATAAACTTATCACGTAATATTTAAATATGGACAAAAAATAATTTTAATAGCTCTTAAACAAAATTTGAGTACTCTTAACAAAAAAATGTGTAATATGGATAACTTTTGACCAAAATTTAGACAGTTTATAATCAAAATTGTGTAATTTAGTTAGCTATTTAACTAAAATTTCAATAGAAATTTAGTCAAAAAATATCCAAATTATTTTTTTGTCCATATTAAATATTACCTGACAAGCTTATAATAAAAAATAATTAACAATTTAGACATTGTCTGCTTGAGAAAGCATATAGAAACATATTCAACACTTCAAAGACCAAAATGATGCAATTAAGATATTGAGGATCAAAATGAGACAAACTCTATACTTTGAAGACCTCCAATGCAATTAACCCTAAAAATATTATAAAGTGATCTTTTAATTAATTTTGTTGTTAGTGTTAAGAAGTTAGTTTTAGATAAAAAAAAAATAACAAAAATTAAAAAAAGTGTTACATTATAATATTTTTAATACATTAAAGATATAATACAAAAAATTTAATCTTTAAAATAAAAAATTTAAAATCTTTTAGAATACAAAATATAAAAAATAAAAAAAAACCTTCTTTCCTTCTCTTGTTTTTGTTTTCTTTTTTTGGATCAATGTTTGTTTAAATTATTTTTTACTAACGTTTTACTCTCGAGAATTATTTATTAAATGAATAGTCAAATTTACAAGTTTAGTTTAGCATTTTCGTGCAATGTTTAGCAAATTTCTATATCTATTCATTTATTTGACTGACCAATCTAATAAGTTTGTCAATTTATTACTTTAATATGTTAAAATTAAACTTAAACACAATAATTTTGTTGAATTTTGTGTACAGCTATGAGGAGTAAATCAAATTCATACATAAACATCACATTATGTCAGCAATGAGCACATGCATGACTCTTTTGCTTTCTTTCTCTTTCTTTTGTGAACGGATCTCCTCGGAAGTGAAAGAGACCCGTTCACTTTCAAGGGTCATCATCATTTGATGGCCAGGCTTGTGTTTTGCTTTTTCGCTTGGTATGGCAGGCTTTTGTGTAGTCGACGTGATTTTTGGCATATTTGATATTTATTGATGATTAAGAGTATTTTCAATCTTACTCTTTAAAATAATTAATTAAAATATATTTAAATATTATATTCACTATTTTAATTATTCATTTTTATAAATTTACTCCAATGATATTTTCTATTTTAGTTAACTACTACATCCAACTTTTAATAATTTTTAATAATTTAAAAGAAGAAAAACATATATTTAGAGAGAGATAGAGAAAAAAAAATAGAGAGAGAATTTAGAAAGCTCAAATGGCTCACCACATTTAGTGAGTCATTTGAGTTAACTAGGAAATAGAGAGTAGGTCGGAGAAAATTTTTTGTGTTTGACTAGCTAAAGTAGCTAAAAGAGAAGAATAGAGAGTGTGTTGGAGATGCTCTAATTAATTGATAAATTAATTGNTTTTGTGTTTGATTAGCTAAAGTAGCTAAAAGAGAAGAATAGAGAGTGGGTTGGAGATGCTCTAATTAATTGAGGGGTCAAGATAATGATAAGGTTGTTAATTCGAAGCTAACCAAGTAATTGACGTTTTTTAATTGGTCAATAAGAAATAGTAGTTTCCTGATATTGTACTTTGATGGGAAGTAGAGTTTATGTTGATTCAAGAAAATGGTCCTCTCTCCACCTATAATGTGCACATGCCCCATTAATTTATGTATCTTACATTAAAGGTTTGGAGAGAGAAACTATGTTTTTAGGTTACAATAAAAAATTATTCTTCTTGTTCAAGAAACTCAAAAGTTTACATCAATGACTTCAGATATGTAAATTATGATGTTTTAATCCCATAATATAAGTGAAAATTATGATTGTTCTAGATCTTAGAATTAAAAACTTAATTAATTTATTTGATCAAATAAAATTTACATGTGGTATTAAAGTCGGGATAAAGAACTCATAATTTTTTATTAATGTTTATGTTATATCGCTTACTGTACCGAATTAATTGCGGGCTAAATTAATTGTTATTATATTGTCTTTGCCCATCAAAGAAAAAATTGAAACGTTTTGTCATTGCGGGATGAGGCAATTCATTCTGCCAATTTCTGTAGATTCGTCCATTATGTTAGGCAGAATCTGCAAGTCTATTGATATGCACTTACGTCACTCATAGCAGTTTCATGGAAGCTTTGTTTGTTTTTGATTTTTTGTCACTTGAACAAGAAAAGTTCTCTTATTTTGGTCAAACCCCATGATGAAACCCATCACAGAAGGTGAAAATTCTCAGTTTGGTAGGAATCGTATGTTTTGACATTATCTGTCCTTACTGTTTGATCATTAAATGTTTGTTCAGAGAGTTACATGTATAATTTGATGTCGTATTTATGGACTGTTGTCAAACAATAGCCATGCATGTTGATTCATATATCAGATTATGTTCATTTTATTATTGGCTACGAAAAGTGTTCTGATATATCATGATAGTTTAAATTATTGTCCAACAAATTATTTGTGCAATGTCAATAATTTGATTTAAAATCTATATTACGATATAATTTGGTAGTCACCAAAGTGACCTAATTGGAATGACTCATAGATGTCGAATCGTATAATTGATTGTAATATTTATTTCGTAATATTTATTTTGTAATATTTATGATATAATTTGGTAGCCGCCAAAATTACCCAATTAGAATGACTCATAGATGTTGAATCATATTATTGATATTTTAATACCCATTACCAAGGTATTAAAATAATGACTTGTAAATCGTAATTTCTTGATCACTTAGATATTAGGAATCGGCCCAAAGGTGCACCACTTTTCAAGTGATTAATTAACTGGAATAGGATAATTAGGGTATATTTATGATTGATCAGTCCTCGACACCCAAAGGTAACAGACTTACCTAATTATGGATGTATCATTAATTAGACCTATTAGGTAAAGGGAATCACTATGATTATTAATGTATTAGTATATTGTGATTACTACTCAAAGGAGAGTCACGATAACACTATTTTTTGATTACAAGAATATGTATTTTATTCGTATTCATGTTTAAACTGTTAGATAACTCAAAACACTAATGTAGTGAGCATTTAAGTTATTGCAGTGTATGTTCCTGTTTCGTTGCATTCGCATGCTTCTTTTATTTCAATGCTTAATAGACTAAATTTCTCTGATTGATGTGAACAAGTCCAGTTTCACCTAGATGTTCTGAATCTTGATTTAGCACTACAAATAGAAAAACTTGCTACCATTACTGAGACAAGTAGGGCTGATAAAAGAGTTTTTCATAAAGCTTGGGAAAGATCGAACAGATTGAGCCTTATGTTTATACAGATGATCATTGCAAACAACATTAAGTCAACTTTTCCATAGAAAGACATAACTGCTAAAGAATTTTTTGATATTGTGGAAGATCGTTTCCAAACTACTGACAAGTCTCTTGCTGGGACATTAATGGCTGAACTTACCACCATGAAATTTGATGGTTCACGTACAATGCATGATCATGTCATCGAGATGACATTTATAGTTGCTAAATTGAAGGCTCTAGGGATGGGTGTGGATGATTGCTTTCTGACACAGTTTATTTTAAACTCCTTGCCTCCTCAATATGGTCTTTTTCAGATTCACTATAACACTATTAAGGATAAGTGAAATGTGAATGAATTGACCAACATGTTTGTTCAAAAAAAATCAAACTTGTAATGAGAATGTTGAGAGAATGGTGGTTCTGCGGAAATTATGTCATTCATGTTTGAATTTCAAAAAGTCTAGTGATAATGGTGGAAGCTTGCGTAACTTGTGTCTCTTCCCTTTCCTTTCGGAGGCGTCCTTAGATGTTTAGGAAACCGTTCAACTTCAACAAAAGGGGTATTTTAGACTTTCGTTATAAGATGTGGACTTTTTTACTGATATTTTTAAAAGTTATATTTTTTACCTAATATTTCTAATAATATGTACCAGCCCCCTTAATTCCCTTATTTGTTAGGAAAAACAGGGGCCCGTATACAATATTAGAATTATTAGGAGAAAAGTACACTTTTAAAAAAAACATTTGTAAAAAAATCCACTCACTATAGCTAAAGTCCAAAACAACTCTTTTTCAATTTGAAATGTTTCCTACTTGTCTAAGGAAACCAGAGGAAAGAATGGGAAGAAACAACAACTGCTTGCATATCTCCACCATTGGCTCTGGAGTCTCCACGATTTGAAGATAAAATTTTGAAATCAAACGGTACATAAATATCTACCCCAAACACCATTCTTGGGTGTCAAAGAAATCTATTATTATTGAGGGTTTCACTATGAATAACACACGCCATCAGCATCGTTGGAATTTATTGAAAATGAGAGTTTTGTCACTGTAATGCCAATGTCACATTACTTGTAAAATACATATGTAGGGCTGGGTCATTGTGAGCATTATAATGTGACATCAATATCCATTGTATACAAACAACATATGCAGGTTTTGACATATGAAAAGTATCATAGTGTAAGTCAAGGATTGACACACTGTGGACATCACAATATTGTATCAATGTCATACTACATATAGACACCATATAGAAGATTTGCACATGGATGGTATCACACTGTGACTCTAATGTAACACTCCAAATACACATCATATAAATATTCAAAAACATACGTAGAGGAGATTAAGGATGGGAGAAAGAACAAGTTTGAGAGAAAAATAGAGAAAGAGAGAAAATAGAGCGAGAGATATAGTAACAAGGAGAATCAGAAAAAGAGAGAGAATATGAAATCTTTTTAAAAACTAATGGAATCCTTTCAAACTTTTAATTATCCTTTAATTTATGAAAAAACTTAACCAATAAAATTGTAAAATTCGGGTAAACTTTAATTTTTTATGAAAAATGGTAAAATGGTAAATTATCACTTCGGTGCGTGTTAAAAATTCGTATTTCTCTAGAGTTCGGATGACAAAACAGACCTCATTGTTGAATTCGTTTCGCAAAATCTAGTTATCAAAATAATTTTCGTCGAATTACAACATTGTCAAGTTTTTCAATAATTTTCGCCGCTTTATACTATGTGTTGCGGACCACAACCATCTTCTTTGCCTTCTCTACCAAGTCAGGGTTGATGCGGAGTCCTTCCTTGTTGGTGACGGGGTCGTGGTGTTGGACCCTTAGAGAGTGCACCCCAATTTCAACAGGAACGACAGCCTCAGTTCCAAAAGCAAGAGAGAATAAAGTTTCTCCAGTTGGAGCTCTTGGTGTGGTGCGGTAGGCCCATAAAACACCTGGGAACTCGTCAACCCAAAAACCCTTCGCCTTGTCGAGCCTTGTCTTTAGGTTGCGTAGCACCGTTCTCACCATAACTTCCGCTTGTCCGTTTGCCTGTGGGTTTGTCGGGCTTGAATGGGGCTGCTTTATTTGAAGATCGGAGCAGAAGGAGTTCAAGAGTTTGTAGTCGAACTACTTAGCTTTGTCGTTGACAATGGTGTGCGGCATCCCAAAGCGACAGATAAATTTTTTTCAAATGAAATCCTTTACCTTTACATCTGTTATCTTTGCTAAGGGTTTGGCCTCCGCTACCACCACGAACTTGCACTGTCCTTTACTGAGAGGTAGGGGGCCTAGGATGTCGATACCCTAGTTGGAGAAAGGCCATGGACTTGTGATGACCGTGACTTCCTCTGGTGGCTGCCTAGGCACAGTGGTGAAGCGCTGACACTTGTCGCACTTCTTAGCGAATTCCTAGGCGTCCCTCATCATGTTAGACCAGAAGTAGCCTTGTTTGAGCACCTTGTGGGCGAGTGAGCGTCCTCTAGAGTGATTTTCACAAACTCCTTCATGGATCTCCCGCATGGTATAGTCAGCTTCTTCATGTGAGAGGCATCTTATGGCAAGGAGTAGCCTTTCTTGTACAGGGTGCCTTGTAGGACAGTAAACTTGGAGGCTCTCATCCTGAGCTTTTTGGCTTCTAGAGGATCCTCTGGTAACGCACCTTCTTGGAGGTATGCCCTTATTAGAGTCATCCAGTTTGACGCAGCTGATGCACAGTTGATTTTTTTAGCTTCCATGTCTAACTTGTTTGGTCTGAACTGGTAACCAATGAATGTTAGGCCTCCTGGTGGGGCTTCCAAGGATGAGGCGAGCCTGGTGAATGCATCAACAACCATGTTGTCTTCTCTCGGGATGTGATAGATCTAGAAGTATCAGAACTTTGTAATCAAGCTTTTACCATGCCAAGGTATTCCTGTATTTTGGCTCATTTTACTTCAAACTCGCCCTTTACTTGATTAACAATTAGTTGAGAGTCACTGTAAGTGGCGAGGTATTGGGCTTCCATTTCAGCTGCCAATCTTAATCTAGAGAAGAAGACTTCATATTCTGCCTCATTGTTAGAAGCAGTAAAGTGGAGCTTCACTGTATACTTGAGAGGAGTACTATCGGGGCTGATCAAGAATAGGCCTGTTCCTCCTCCTTCGTTGGTCGAGGAATTATCTACATAGAGCTTCTAGAGTGGTAGAAATGAGGGCTCAGAGATTAAAGTGGGAGCCTAGATGCCAGACTGAGCGCTTAGGAGTGCTTGGGCACCTAAGGAGGAAGGTTGACTACCTGAGGAGGAGAGCTAGGCACCTAAGAATGAGGGCTGGGTGCCTGGAGAGGAGATTTGGGTGTCTGGGGTGGACAGCTGGACGCCAGAAGGGGTCTGGGTGCCAGGAGTGGCATGCGTGCCAGGAAAGGCCTGGGCACCAGGAGGGGCCTGGGAGCCAGGAAGGGCCTGGCAGTCAAGCTGGGCGCCAGGAAGGGCCTGGGCGCCTGTGCTATCCTGGTTATTGGTCTAGATGCCTCATTATTCTCATCAAGCATTCGGCTGTCCTCGTTGGGCGCTTGATTGCTTTGTGTGTCTAGGCGCAACATTTGAAGTTTGGAAAACTCATTGGTCTCTTCCTCTTCTGGTGTAAGCTCAGCAATAAAATATGTCAATGCTTGTGCTTTGATGGCCGCCCTTGGTTGGTATTGAATGTCGAACTCCCCAAGTTCCACTGCCCATTTGAGGAGTCTCCCGGATACATCTGGTTTTTTCAAGACTCTCTTTAGAGGCTGATCTGTGATCATAACAACGGTGTGACTCTGAAAATAGTGTCGTAAATGCCTAGCTGTTGTGATGAGGGCAAGTGCTAGCTTCTCTAGCCCCAAATACCTGATTTCTGCTCTTCGGTAGGCTCTACTCACATAATAGACGGGCTTTTACACGTCATCATTGGTCCTGACGAGGACAGAGCTTACTGCCGAGGGAGAAGTAGCAAGGTATAGGTATAATATTTCTCCTGATACAGCATGTGACAAGAGATGAGTCTTAGCCAAATAGGCTTTGAGCCTTTTAAAGGTCTCCTTTGCCTCAGGTCCCCACTCGAAAGCCTTTCGGAGAATCTTGAAGAAAAACAAGCATTTGTCCGCAGACTTGAAAACAAACTTGTTGAGTGCTGCAATCCTCCCATTGAGGCGTTGGAGCTCCTTGGTCAAGGAAGGCGACTTCATATCTAAGATGATCTTGATCTTGTCCGGGTTCGCCTCAATTCCCCTTTGATTAACCATAAAACCAAGGAATTTTCCTGACCCAACGCCAAAGGGGCACTTATCCGGATTCAGCTTTATGCGGTACATCCTGAGAACATTGAAAATTTCTTGGAGGTGGTCGATACGGTCTATTTTTGCGAGACTCTTTACCAACATGTCGTCCACATACACCTCCATTGTTTTTCTGATCTTTGACTGGAATATTTTGTTCACCAGTCGTTGATAAGTTGCTCTTGCGTTCTTCAATCCGAAGGGCATGACCCTGTAGTAATAGGTCTCATTTGGAGTGATAAATGATCTCTTCTCTTGATCTGGAGGGTGCATGCTGATCTGGTTATACCTAGAATATGCATTCAGAAAGGTGAGTAATTCATGTCCTGCAGTGACGTCAATGAGGAGGTTAATTCATGGTAGTGGGTAACTATCTTTCGGGCATGCCTTGTTGAGCTTAGTAAAGTCGACACAGAGGCGTCACTTTCCATTAGCTTTAGCCACCATCACCATATTTGAGAGCCACTCAAGATAGGCTACTTCTCTGATCGCTCCGTTCTCTATCAATTTTCCTACCTCCTTTTCCATCGCTTGGGCCTTTTTCAGTGGAGGCACCCTTAGCTTTTGGCGAATAGGCTTGTGGCGATAGTCGACATTGAGGTAGTGGGTGGTGAACTCGGGGTCAATGCCCTCAAGGTCCACATGTGACCATGCAAAAATGTTCTTGTTGAGCCTTAGAAAGTCTATTAGCTGGCGGACCAAATCTTTAGAAAGGAAAGAGCCAATGTTCACTCTTCTATCTGGGTTCTCCTCACCTAAGACTACTGGGGTGAGCTCCTCGATTGGTTCTCTTCTTTTCATGGTGGCGTCGTCCTTTGGGTCAAGGACCTCCACTTGTAAGGCTTCTTCTGGCTTCCTTGTCTTTTGCTTGTAAAGAAAGGGATACCAATAGGAGTTGACAAAACAATCTTGCAACGTCATCAAAATCTGTTAGAGTTGTACCAACCACTGCATGTCTCAGTTTACTCTTTATCAACATTGAATTCAATATGTTGTCTTTTTTGAACTAGTATTTGACAAATGATGTTTTTTTTACCATGGTTGGTTGCCTTAATTTGCTCACGTCCATTGTGTATTCCAAATATAAGTTTCACATCACTTCTATGCAATCTCAATTCTTCTCCTCTAATTTGAAATCTACAGGATTTTTCATCGAAATATAATATCACTTTTAATACTTCATTATATGTTTTCCTACACCATTCTTTGTCTACCTTCTTATCTATTATTTTTGCAAACAATAACCACAAAGGTGTCTTCTGCAGGGCACGCTTGTGCTCGTCTCTAAACTCAACATCATCCATTGCCCTAACAATGACTTGCATGTTTGACTATTCACACTTCTTTTCTTTCTTTGTTCTCTTTATCTCTACTACAAAGGAAAAAAAAAACATAAATTTTTACTGTGTACCTGAATGACATCTCCACTATGAAGAACAAACCAGCCTTTTCTCTTTCTCACAGTGAAAAATTCTTTTCCAAAAATGTTTCAACGATCTCGCCCATAGTTCTTATTCACAGTGGAACCCTTGTTCCGCAACGATTTATGCTCTGTGTTATTCACAGTTGATGCCAACTTTTAGACTTCTTCACTGTGAAAACCTAAAAAAAAAAATCAAATTTGTAATGAGAATATTGAGACAATGGTGGTTTTGCGAAAGTTATGTCATTCACGTTTGAATTTCAAAAAGTCTAGCGATAATGGTGGAAGCTTGCGTAATTGGTGTCTCTTCCCTTTCCTTTTAGAGGTGTCTTCAGATGTTTAGGAAACCGTTTAACTTCAACAAAAGGGGTATTTTAGACTTTCGTTATAGTATGTGGACTTTTTTACTGATATTTTTAAAATTGATACTTTTTAACTAATATTTCTAATAATATGTACCAGTCTCCTTGATTCCCTTATTTGTTAGGAAAAATAGGGGCTAGCACACAAAATACATATGTAGGGTTGGGTCATTGTGGACATTATAATGTGACATCAATATCCACTGTATATACACAACATATACAGATTTTGACAAATGAAAAGTATCATAGCGTAAGTCAAGGATCGGCACACTGTGGACATCACAATGTTGTATCAATGTCACACTACATATAGACACCATATACCTGGTTTGCACATGGATGGTATCACACTGTGACTTCAATGTAACAGTTCAAATACACATCATATAAATATTCAAAAACATAGGCAAAGGAGACTAAAGATGGAAGAAAGGACGAGTTTGAGAGAGAAAATAGAGAAAGAGTGAGAAAAATTAGGGAGAGAAAATAAAGAGAGAGAGATAGCAACAACAAGAATCAGATCAAGAGAGAGAATAGGAAATCATTTTAAAAACTAATGGAATCCTTTCAAAAATCAAATAGTTAATTATCCTTTAATTTAGGAAACCACTTAACTAGTAAAATAGAATCAAAAAAATAAAGAAATGGCTAATAAGACTAAGAGTATTGTTTTCAAAATTTTAGTTGTTGAATAAAAGAGGAAGATTTAGTTCAAAATTCAAACGTGTTGTTCCACAAAAATAGAAATTGAATCTCACAATTAACTGGAAATTTTTTTTTACATAAATTAAATATTTAAAAAATAGCCAAAGTGTATCTATTCACAAAATATTTACACAAAAAAGACTTATACACAAAAAAATTATATTAAGATACTTTCTCACAAATAAGTAGTGTATAGTATACCTTTTCATAATTTTCCCTAAGAACCACAATTTCATCTACAATAAAACAAACACTACTGTTTTTCAATTCTTGATCATCACAAAAATGACATTTTCAAGACGATGCCAAATAGAACTCAAACAAAAATAAGGATGATATCAAATACTAATTTCTTTCTACGATTATTGTACCAAGAGAATGGCTAATGTGCTACATACTAACATTGCACAATCCAACCATTTCAATTCCCAAGTGGCTGAGTAATCAACTTTTATTCTGCTAACACAAGCGTTTTTCACAAAACAATTAAAACCACAGAGAGGGGAAGGAACAACAAACAAGAATAATCCCACCCTCAAATTTCACCTTCTCTTTTGAAGGTCTAATTGGTGCTTCCAAGAAATGGATAATCAGTGTAGCCAATAACAGGATCAGGTATGTAAAATGTCTCTCTATCGTACTTGTTCAGAGGAGCATTTAGCTCGAATCTCTTTGGCAAATCTGGGTTGGCCAAGAACAAACGACCATAAACAACAAGATCGGCACGGTTTTCAGCCACAGCTTTGATACCATCTTCCCTATTATAGCCCCCTGCGACAAGGAAAGTGCCATTAAATGCCTTTCTCATGGGCAGAAGACTGTGGGGGCTGTCGCTTTTTTCTCCAACAGTTACCATCCTTGGCTCAACCATGTGGCAGTAGAGAATACCATATTTATTCAATGATTCAGCCATATAAAGACCCAGGGCTTTAGGATTTGAATCTCCTGATTCACTGTAATTTGCAAAAGGAGAGAGCCTAATGCCAACTTTATCTGCTCCTATCTCATTACTGATAGCTTCAACAATTTCTAGAGCAAACCGACAACGGTTCTCCAGAGACCCTCCATACTCGTCAGTTCTGTCATTGACTTGATCTTTCATAAACTGGTCTATTAGGTAACCATGAGCCCCGTGGATTTCAACCCCATCAAAGCCTATAAATCAAACATAAAATATCAACTCATAAAACAAATGTCTTCCAATATGTATACAACATACACATATAAATGCTAGTGTGCCAAATAAATGAAGTAAAGAATGTAAAGCTCTGCTTGGTCTTTGTGAGAGAGGCATCGAGGTCACATTTTGATGAATATCAAGACCATGAAATATGTAAAATATTATTGTGGATGAAGAACTATAATCTTCTCCAAACAGGCAAGCATATTTGTCCTTTTCCTAGGGAGATTTTGAAGGAAGTTTCCTAGGCTTTATAGATACTAGGACAACAACATTAAAATCATTCTAATAACACATTTTACCCTTATTTACTAGTCTTATTCAAACTAATAGTCTCTATGTTTACTTTCGGAAGAGTAAAATTTGTCCTACAAAAAATTCATTATCCAGTTTATTTTCCGTTGTCGAGGGTCCATTGAGTACAAATTTAGCATTTGGCATTATAGCACAAGCTGGCTGCACTGAGATTTGTTAGTTTTCAGGATCTTATCATTGCCATGGGCAGTGACCAATTACAAAAATAAACAAAAAATTGGCAAATTTCAAATAATATGGCTCCTCTCCTTTACATGATGTTTTTCTCTTTCATCACCGTTACTTTGTCATCAAAAGGTTTCCTCCTTTTTTTTTCTGTGGGCACAATAAAGCCCATGAATGATGTTAAAACATAATGCTTAAGAAATGAAAAATAATTTAATCTAAAAATCACATCACACAGTCATTATTTTCTTTGATTTCCTCTCGGAGATGATAGATTTGTGACTTCTAACCTATGCAATAGAATCACTGAGAATACAACCAATGGAAATGTACCCTTAATATTTTCGGATCAATCATGGCCAATCTATAAATCATTTTTTTTTCATTCAAAGGACCATTAAACAAATTCGAATTCAAACTTGTCAAATTACATATAAATAAATTTCGCCAATTAATCAAAAAATCTACGATTTCAACTCGATTACATCACATTCGTACATCTAAACTTCAATTCAATTTCATCGCATAATTATCAATTCAAAAACAATATCATCAAATAATCCAACAAGTTTAGTTCAATTCACGTCCAATTTCATCAAATAGTCAAAACAATTTTGGGTAGATTCATAATAAAATAACCTAATACACCAACTAACACCGTCATTGTCAGACAATCAAATCATTAAAAACAAGTGACTCAATAGTGGCCATTAAGACCTAGGAAGGACGGACACAGGCACGGGTGTCATATCCAATACGATAAAGACACAAGGATACGACAAAGTTCCAAAATATAGGATACGGGTACGGCAATGATACGACTAATTAAAATAATATTATATATTTTTTATATAAATAATATTAATAATGAGACCTNCATATAATATTTAGATTTCTTAAGTTTAAAATGTTATGCTTAGACTAAAAATATTTCAATCAAAGTTAGAATGTTAAATATTTTAAATTTTACAACCAAAATTAGTGTTCTATTGTATTATTTATTGAAATAAAATTAAAAATAAAAATTTTAATTTTTTCTTAAAAATTCGTAATTAATATGAAATTAAACTATCTATTGAAATAAAACTAAAAAATCAAATAAGGAGTCAAAGTCATTAATAATAGAGCATGAATTTTTCAAACAAAATTCATGTTCTATTATGCCATTTATTGAATAAAAATCTAATTTTTTTTTAAAGAAAATCATAACTTATACAATTATACTATCTACTAGAATAAAACAAAAAATTTAAATAAGGGGTCAAACTGTAATGAACACAATACCTTTTAGCTTTAATTCGAGTAGTTTGGTATTTTAATTTGGTTTTTTAAACAACCAAATTAAATCATAATAGACAATATAATTGTATATTAATTACGATATTTTTAGAAAAAATTAAATTTTTGTTTTTGATTTTATTTTAATAAATGATATAATAGAACATGAATTTTAATTNTATTTTATTTTAGTAAATGATATAATAGAACATGAATTTTAATTATAAAATATTCTATCTTTGATTGAAGTACTTTTAGTCTAAGTATAATATTTTAAACTTAAAGGGTGTAAGTAATATATGTTTACAAACTTGACATCGACTAGTGATGGTTGTGTCCAAGTAATATTTATAAATATTTTAAACTTAAAAGATCTAAGTAATATTTGTCCTTTTTATGTGACAAGAGATTTTTCTTGGCGCCAGTCTCATTTGCTTTGTAATTGTCAAAACATTTATAAATATCAAAATGACATAAACACACACAAATGCATTATCATTGGGGTGAATAATGCATGATTGTATTCTAGTTGAGTACCATTACATGAAATTGTGAAGTACAATAAAAAAAAATGGGGGTCAAAGTGTAATTATATGAATCAATGGGGGCAAAATGACAAAATACTATTTTTAGAAAAATGTCTTACAGATTTTGTTCGGGTCCAGTCTTAATAGCGCTATAGTATTATGTCTTGCTGGGGCTGGAGCTGGGGGCTAGGCTTGGGACTAGGTATGAGGGTTTCGGATGGTGGAGGTTGTGGGTTTGGGGGTTTCGGATGATGGTGATGTTCGGATATGGGAGTTTTGGATGGTGGTGGGTGCTAGGGATGTGGGATAGTGATGGTGGTGTTGCTGGTGGTGATGGGGTTGTGGGCTAGTGATAGTGGTGTTGCTAGTGGTTTCGTATGGTGGTGGTGATGGGGCTGTGGGCTTAGATGGTGGTGTTGCTAGTTGCTGGTGGTTTCCTAGGGAATGGGTGGGGCTGTGGGCTACTGATTGTGTAGCTAGTGGGTTTCGTATCGAATGGGGGTGTTGATTTCCAATTTGGGGGAAAATAATAATGCTGGTTCGACCAACGTTTTTAAGGTTTAGAGAGACTAATGTTTATATGAGCTTTTAAAAAAAATAAAAATAAAAATATTTTTAAAACGTTGGTTGAAGTGACATTTTCAAATAAAACGTTACTGTAAATAACATTTTTTATTCTAAAAACGTCATTTCAATTAACGTTTTTAAAACTATTTACGTTTAAGAAATAGTTTAAAAATTGTTCTCTTTTGGTTGTGAGTTAAAAAAAAGCTTGAGTTGGGGTAAAAACACAACAAAATTTAAGAAATAGTTTAAAAATTGTTCTCTTTTGGTTGTGAGTTAAAAAAAAGCTTGAGTTGGGGTAAAAACACAACAAAATTAAGTAGGATTCACTTGTCTACATGTTGATTTGTTATTAAATGTTGGCATCATCACGTAACAATAATGATATGTTATTTCCATTGCGTTCAATATTTTATCGTACTAGAGAGATCTAGATTTGCAAAATTTATTTATAATTTCAATTAAATATACTTTTTTTGTTTTTGTTTTTTTGTGTTTTTGGGCTGTGGGGGATAAGGGAGCGGGGGGCAGCNGTGTCTACCAAACACCATTCCACCACAAATGCCAACTCTGCCTCTTACCAGGTACCCACATGCACCCCAAGTGGCTTAGTGCATTGGTATGCGTATTCAAATAGGAACTTATACTGGTGCAATTTTTAAGTAGATTTGATTAATAATTCAGAATCAAAAAGAGGTGGAGGAAGTTGCTGGGCTGCAGGCCATGTGAAAGTACAGCTTCCTTGGGAAAGGATTATTGTACCCATAATTTGGTAGGGACATTAGCACATTGCCATGGCTTTATACCCCAGGCCAACTTCATCATTTCATTATTGAAGGTTGCGGAATCCACTTGCAGGAGACTCTTGGAATTATAATTAATTTTCTTTTCTAAATTATTTGTNAAACTGAAAATAGGCGAAGGAATAAATAATCGATACATCACAATAACCAAATAAACTGGTTATTTATAGAGAGAAATTTTGCATACGCCAACCAGTGTTTTTTGTCGTTGCGAGCGCCCACTAGGCAGGCAGATCATGTACGTTTCCCAATGCATCTTGCTTTCTTCGAGGAATATTTTAAAATTTATATTTTTTTTATATTATATTATTAATATATTAAAAATATAAATTAATTGTACTANGAAAATGATAGAAAATATATTTTTACGCATATATTTGGTTATAATGAAAAATTTGTAAGAAAGTTTTAAAAAATTTTCATTCTATTGTTTAAAAGAAAATAAAGTTAAAAGAAAACTTGTCTAACTGTCTAAATTATCCTTAATTATATAACAATCGGTCTAAAAAATATGGATTATAATTCAAATTAAATTTTTTTTTTAAAAAGTGGCTTGTAACCTAATTCTAGGACAAGAACCAACACNTCTCATTTTAGTCCATAATGTTTCAATTGTATCATTTTAGTCCCTAAAATATTGAATATATTTTTAGATGATCTTTCAAAAAAACAACGTCCAGATTACTAATAATTTTTTATGATAAACTTATCACGTAATATTTAAATATAGACAAAAAATAATTTTAATAGCACTTAAACAAAATTTGAGTACTCTTAACAAAAAAANCAAACACAGTTTCATCCAATCAAAAACCACTCTCTTCAACTTTCCACTCTCTCTTCTGTTTTAATTCCTCTCATTCCTCTACTATTCTCTCTCAACACTAGTAGACATTATACTAATTGGGAGGATGAAGACAGAGAGAAGGGATGAAATCCCGCAAACCGCAAAGGTCGTCCACTAGTGTTTGTATATGTACATAATCAGATTAGGGGGAGAGGTCTTGGGAAGGCCTTCCTCCCCGTTTGCTTGANATTAGCTATTCAACTAAAATTTCAATAGAAATTTAGTCAAAAAATATCCAAATTATTTTTTTGTCTATATTAAATATTACGTGACAAGCTTATAATAAAAAATAATTAACAATCTAGACATTGTCTGCTTGAGGGAGCATATAGAAACATATTCAACACTTCAAAGACCAAAATGATGCAATTAAAATATTGAGGATCAAAATGAGACAAACTCTATACTTTGAAGACCTCCAGTGCAATTAACCCTAAAAATATTATAAAGTGATCTTTTAATTAATTTTGTTGTTAGTGTTAATAAGTTAGTTTTAGATAAAAAAAATAACAAAAATTAAAAAAAGTGTTACATTATAATATTTTTAATACATTAAAGATATAATACAAAAAATTTAATCTTTAAAATAAAAAATTTAAAATCTTTTAGAATACAAAATATAAAAAATAAAAAAAAACCTTCTTTCCTTCTCTTGTTTTTGTTTTCTTTTTTTGGATCAATGTTTGTTTAAATTATTTTTTACTAACGTTTTACTCTCGAGAATTATTTATTAAATGAATAGTCAAATTTACAAGTTTAGTTTAGCATTTTCGTGCAATGTTTAGCAAATTTCTATATCTATTCATTTATTTGACTGACCAATCTAATAAGTTTGTCAATTTATTACTTTAATATGTTAAAATTAAACTTAAACACAATAATTTTGTTGAATTTTGTGTACAGCTATGAGGAGTAAATCAAATTCATACATAAACATCACATTATGTCAGCAATGAGCACATGCATGACTCTTTTGCTTTCTTTCTCTTTCTTTTGTGAACGGATCTCCTTGGAAGTGAAGGAGACCCGTTCACTTTCAAGGGTCATCATTTGATGGCCAGGCTTGTGTTTTGATTTTTCGCTTGGTATGGCAGGCTTTTGTGTAGTCGACGTGATTTTTGGCATATTTGATATTTATTGATGATTAAGAGTATTTTCAATCTTACTCTTTAAAATAATTAATTAAAATATATTTAAATATTATATTCACTATTTTAATCATTCATTTTTATAAATTTACTCCAATGACATTTTCTATTTTAGTTAACTACTACAT
>CAUOFW020002848.1:542566-610788 GCA_963454935.2 Ilex paraguariensis
AAAAAAATGATAGAAAATATATTTTCATGCATATAATTGGTTAGGATGAAAAACTTACAATAAAGTTTTACACAAAATTCATTCTATTGTTTAAAAGAAAAGAAAGTTATAAGAAAAATTGTCTAATTGTCTAAATTATTTTTAATTATATTAAATCGGTCTAAAAAATATGTATTATAATTTAAAGTTAAAATTTTTTTTAAAAAGTGGCTCATAACCTAAGTCTAGGATAAGCACCAACACGAAAGTTTTAGGACCAAATTGTATAGTTAATCAAATTTATGCCAATATTTTAAAATTAATAACTAATAAAATATTTTTAAAAAATAAAGATAAAATAGAAAGTTAGTTATAGATCACAATTTTATTGCATTTCTTTATGTTTTTAACATGAAAAAAAAAGTTGGTTAGTTATGAGAAAATTCAAGTATTAAAGAAAATTATATTTGTTTAGTATTTTCCATTTCATGTTAACTAAACACATAAAAAATTTTAAAAATTTATCTTTATTACATTTTTTATCATTCTTCCGCTAAATAAACGAATCCTGAACCTTGGATTGGTCTTCTTGACCTTGTTATGAAAGTCAACTCCAGTCTAGTTTTTTTTTGGTTTGCAACTACGTGGTTTGCTATGTCATTGAAAATTGGTTAGAACATCAAGGTATTGGCGAGGCCCTAATAATGTGATATCATCGTTCAATAATAAACTTAAAATTGAGTAAGATGAATCTCACTTGATAGTTATTTTCATACACAAAATATTATTATTTTTTTGTTAGATTTTCATATATAGATGGAGTAACAAATATGGAGCTTTTACCCTTATCCATGCTTTTTTTTAAAACTTATAACCAAAAGAGAGTCGTTTTCAAACTATTTCTCAAAATCAAGTACTTTTAAAAACGTTAGTTTAAATGACATTTTTATACCAAAAAACGTTATTTGGAATAATGTTTTTTAAAAAAATCTCATTTTAGCCAACGTTTTAGGATAACCTTAATTTTTTTAAGAAGTCACATAAGACCAATAAAAGTATACCTAGACTCCCTAAGAATTGTCACTTAATCACTCAGACCCCTAACATTTAAAATATTACACATAAATCCCTTAAAGTTTGTACGCTCGTAACACTTAGACTCATGTTGTAAATATATCTGCTAATAAATTATATCTAGACCCCTCTAAAGTTTGTACTCATATAATATTTAGATTTCTTAAGTTTAAAATGTTATGCTTAGACTAAAAATATTTCAATCAAAGTTAGAATGTTAAATATTTTAAATTTTACAACCAAAATTAGTGTTCTATTGTATTATTTATTGAAATAAAATTAAAAATAAAAATTTTAATTTTTTCTTAAAAATTCGTAATTAATATGAAATTAAACTATCTATTGAAATAAAACTAAAAAATCAAATAAGGAGTCAAAGTCATTAATAATAGAGCATGAATTTTTCAAACAAAATTCATGTTCTATTATGCCATTTATTGAATAAAAATCTAATTTTTTTTTAAAGAAAATCATAACTTATACAATTATACTATCTACTAGAATAAAACAAAAAATTTAAATAAGGGGTCAAACTGTAATGAACACAATACCTTTTAACTTTAATTCGAGTAGTTTGGTATTTTAATTTGGTTTTTTAAACAACCAAATTAAATCATAATAGACAATATAATTGTATATTAATTACGATATTTTTAGAAAAAATTAAATTTTTGTTTTTGATTTTATTTTAATAAATGATATAATAGAACATGAATTTTAATTATAAAATATTCTATCTTTGATTGAAGTACTTTTAGTCTAAGTATAATATTTTAAACTTAAAGGGTGTAAGTAATATATGTTTACAAACTTAACATCGACTAGTGATGGTTGTGTCTAAGTAATATTTATAAATATTTTAAACTTAAAAGATCTAAGTAATATTTGTCCTTTTTATGTGACAAGAGATTTTTCTTGGCGCCAGTCTCATTTGCTTTGTAATTGTCAAAACATTTATAAATATCAAAATGACATAAACACACACAAATGCATTATCATTGGGGTGAATAATGCATGATTGTATTCTAGTTGAGTACCATTACATGAAATTGTGAAGTACAATAAAAAAAAATGGGGGTCAAAGTGTAATTATATGAATCAATGGGGGCAAAATGACAAAATACTATTTTTAGAAAAATGTCTTACAGATTTTGTTCGGGTCCAGTCTTAATAGCGCTATAGTATTATGTCTTGCTGGGGCTGGAGCTGGGGGCTAGGCTTGGGACTAGGTATGAGGGTTTCGGATGGTGGAGGTTGTGGGTTTGGGGGTTTCGGATGATGGTGATGTTCGGATATGGGAGTTTTGGATGGTGGTGGGTGCTAGGGATGTGGGATAGTGATGGTGGTGTTGCTGGTGGTGATGGGGTTGTGGGCTAGTGATAGTGGTGTTGCTAGTGGTTTCGTATGGTGGTGGTGATGGGGCTGTGGGCTTAGATGGTGGTGTTGCTAGTTGCTGGTGGTTTCCTAGGGAATGGGTGGGGGTGTGGGCTACTGATTGTGTAGCTAGTGGGTTTCGTATCGAATGGGGGTGTTGATTTCCAATTTGGGGGAAAATAATAATGCTGGTTCAACCAACGTTTTTAAGGTTTAGAGAGACTAATGTTTATATGAGCTTTTAAAAAAAATAAAAATAAAAATATTTTTAAAACGTTGGTTGAAGTGACATTTTCAAATAAAACGTTACTGTAAATAACATTTTTTATTCTAAAAACGTCATTTCAATTAACGTTTTTAAAACTATTTACGTTTAAGAAATAGTTTAAAAATTGTTCTCTTTTGGTTGTGAGTTAAAAAAAAGCTTGAGTTGGGGTAAAAACACAACAAAATTTAAGAAATAGTTTAAAAATTGTTCTCTTTTGGTTGTGAGTTAAAAAAAAGCTTGAGTTGGGGTAAAAACACAACAAAATTAAGTAGGATTCACTTGTCTACATGTTGATTTGTTATTAAATGTTGGCATCATCACGTAACAATAATGATATGTTATTTCCATTGCGTTCAATATTTTATCGTACTAGAGAGATCTAGATTTGCAAAATTTATTTATAATTTCAATTAAATATACTTTTTTTGTTTTTGTTTTTTTGTGTTTTTGGGCTGTGGGGGATAAGGGAGCGGGGGGCAGCATTTAATACGGAATTCTTTTAAACCTAAAGCAAGTATGTGTACCAGTATTTAGGGAAAAACTAAATCCCCCGGTATTATCAAGTAAAATGTCTTCCACGCATGAAATGACGATATACTACTTCATGTATAAATTCAAGGACGAAAAGTTTTGTGATTTAATGGAAATTTTAAAATAATTTAAGACTTGCTCCCACTAAAAAAATTGGAAAACAGTGAGGGATAGTTTTAATTCGGTTGAAGAAATAAATATCATTATTTATCACTCACTGTATGTATATTTGAGATTTGGTACAAGAAAATAATTAGAGATTACCCTGCTTATCCTTGACTAACTACATGCAATCATCCACCAACAGACTACTACTAACGGTAATCATAATGTTATTTCTACTAAATTTATTGACGCGTATTAGTAATCTAACTTGCTGGTGCCGTTGAATTATTAGAGGATACAAAATATTAAATGTGATTCTTGTCAATATAAAACAAAAAAAAAAATTTGAATTAAGTTAATAAATTTTAGTCTAATAATATTACTCGATTGAAGCAATTCTAAGCGGTGAAAAATCGTCGTCAATTATCTTCCCTCCAAATTGATGTACACAATCATTGAGTTAAATAAGTTTGGCTCAATGTATTGCTCTCCTTAGGTTTCTATAGGAGTATGTCGTCGTGTTCTTGGATCTCTTGGTGTCTTTACGGTGTGGTTTTGAATCATCTTTTCTGGTTTGTTCCATTCTGGATTTTTGTTTTCTGATTCTTCTACGTATCACCGTTCGTAGTCATTTGTTTATGTTCATTTGGGGAGTACATCCTGTGTTTTTGTATTTTACTTTTGTTCTGTACTGTTGTTTGTGGTTCCCTAGTCTACTCTTTTCCTGGTCTCTAATATTTGTGGTCAGTTGTTTCATTTCTATTTCTCTACTTCTTCACTTGTAATTTGGTAGTCCTGTTTGTTTGGTTTCTTGATGAAGGAAGAGATAGTAGATATTTACGATCTTTTTCTTTAACGGAAGCTCAGGATGTTGTTCTGGTCTTCAATAATGAGGATATTGAGGATGACCTTATTGAATGTGAAAGGAGAATATTTGGAAGACTTCTTTCAGATAAGCATGTCAATCCAATGGCACTTAAGAATATGATGGTTTCTGTGTGGGGGTGCAAGCAATTAAGGGAGTAGGAGGATAAAAATCACCGTACCTCCTAAGCTTTATAAAAGAATTGTCCCTCCTTGAAAGTGCAGAAGAAACTGCCTAGGATCGAAGTGTTTCAATTAAAGGCACTATCATACTTAAGTCAATAAATGTATATGAAGAAAATGTAACTAAAAAGGATTCTGCTACCATGTATCCTTACTGCTTTATATGGTTTCTACTTCTAGGATTCCCTTTACTAGTGTGGGAGATGATACATCTCCCTTTATTCAGAACTTTTTGTTAGTGATCGTATAAATCTCTCTAATGTTCACTTAGTCGCAGCTCCTTTGAATCATTGACTCTACTTAGTTGTTGCACCTTGACTCCTCAATTATAGTCGATTATCCCGTTGTTCAATTCATGCCACGCCCTCAAGCCGTGTTGTGCACTCGTGCTCGGTAGTATGAATCGAGCTGTTGCAATTTGGTTCGATTTGCTCCAAATGGCTAGTACTTGTGCCCCACGTGACTTGTCCCTTCATGATCGCGTGCATATTTCATCTGCCTATACACATGGCATAATTTTATGCCTCTTCACTTGCCCCCAAGAAACACATGTCAGCTGTCATTTGTCTGACAGTTGTTTCATGTTTCTAGATTCATCATTGCCTGGATTCTTGAGACATGTAGTGTATTTGTCTTGTCTCTTTACATCAAATGTCTATCCCTTGGCTTCCCCATTCCTTTGGTTCTTGCTCGTCTTCTTTAAATAGTAGTGTAAAACAACTCACCCATTCCTACTTTTCTTCAAAACTTTCTTGCTTTCTTGTTTATTTGTTTTTCATCTCTCGAATGGCTCCTCTTACACCAGATTACATTCCAGCTTTCAGAGTCAAGTATAAGATCTATGTCGATGTTCACGTTTGAGTTGCCGGTGTTGATGAGCCATTGATTGGCACCAGGGAGTCCATCCCTATCCACACTTGAGTAGTCACCAAAGGTGGCATAAGGTTTCCTCTTCATCCACTGCTGCTATGGGTGCTCTCTGCCATGAAGATATGCCCTATTTAGTGTTGTCCCAACTTTTTTAGAATAGTCATAGGTGTTGCTTCCCTAAATGATCTTCTGAATGTAAGCCTAGATATTTGGGAGATCTTGTTCTGATACATACTTAAGCCAACCGATGACAATTACTATCTGGCAGTGAGGTGGAGGGATTGATACTTGGTAACCCACCTCCCTGATTCAAACAAGGGTCATAAAAATGACGTTATTTTTGTTTCTGGGAATTAGGAGTATAAGGCTGGTGACACCCTATCTTATTGGTGTCCATACGAAGAGGGCATACAAGGTATATGAAAATAGTTCCCTTTGGACTCTCTGGACCTTTCAGCCTTTCTCTTCTCTTTTTTTTAAATAAAAAACACTAATCTTCTCTATTTTTTTGTATTTCTTATGGGAGACTGTCAAAGGAAAGATTCATGAGTGTTATGTGAAGATGGACGACCTGAAGAAAANAAGAGTGCAATCAATGTGGAGCTTTCCAAGACCTAACTTGAACACTCCACTCTTTTGAAGGAATTTGAGAGGTTCAAGGTTGAAGACAAGAATCTTGAAGATGCTTCCTTCGAACAGTGGATGGTGAAGACAGAGAATGACCTAGTCTTACAGATTCCTTCGCTAGAAGGTCCATATTTTTTAAAGGGCTGGGTTGTTGCTCTGAAAGCTGCCAATGTGTCTTATTTTTCTGAGCTCTTCCTCCGCCACTCAATGCCTAGCTCCTCTGGGCCTCCTGCTTTTTCCTGATAACACAATCTTTTATATTTTCATGTAAAAAATCTTATTGTACTCTCCTTTTGGTATCTATGCAAGAACTTTTGTATTTTGTCCTGCTTTTTGAAAACAATTCAATCTTCTACCCATTATATCGACTCCTTACGTTTGGTTAAAGAGTTTGATCTTCTACATTTAACTAGGTCCCATAACACTTTTTCTAGGGACTTTTACTTGGAAAAAATCTCATTTTTTAAATGCAGTGGTCCCAAGCACTTTTGCTAGGGATTTTTAGTTATAAAAAATCTCATTTTTTACTCTAAAAAGTTATGGCCTCTGCTCGACCCTTCTTCTGTTGGGGACTTTTACTTACAAAAAAATCATATTTTTTACTCTAAAAAGTTGTGGCATCTGCTCAACGCTTCTTCAAAGAGTTAGGTCCCAAGAACTTTTGTTAGGGACTTTAAATACTTAGAGAATTTTCAGCGGAGGTTTTTCTGAGAAGGCTTAGACCCCCTGGGTCTCTCTTTAAAGAATAAGTTTCCTCATGCACACCGACCTGCTAATCTAATCGGACTTAGATTATTACTCGTTCGATTTACATCATCATGCCTAACCTTGGCCCTGAATTTCATCAGCTGGCTACGCCTGATTTAGGCTTCTACCTCTATTAGGATATTTGTCTCCTTGCCTTGGCAGTAGGATAGGTTTGATAAACACAACATTTATAAATCCAAGTTAAAAAAAGACAGATGCTTTTATTATAAAAAAGTACTTTACAAAAGAAGAATATTTCGAACAGNAAAGGTGGCATAAGGTTTCCTCTTCATCCACTGCTGCTATGGGTGCTCTCTGCCATGAAGATATGCCCTATTTAGTGTTGTCCCAACTTTTTTAGAATAGTCATAGGTGTTGCTTCCCTAAATGATCTTCTGAACGTAAGCCTAGATATTTGGGAGATCTTGTTCTGCTACATACTTAAGCCAACCGATGACAATTACTATCTGGCAGTGAGGTGGAGGGATTGATACTTGGTAATCCACCTCCCTGATTCAAACAAGGGTCATAAAAATGACGTTATTTTTGTTTCTGGGAATTAGGAGTATAAGGCTGGTGACACCCTATCTTATTGGTGTCCATACGAAGAGGGCATACAAGGTATATGAAAATAGTTCCCTTTGGACTCTCTGGACCTTTCAGCCTTTCTCTTCTCTTTTTTTTAAATAAAAAACACTAATCTTCTCTATTTTTTTGTATTTCTNGAAGTTGTGGCATCTGCTCAACGCTTCTTCAAAGAGTTAGGTCCCAAAAACTTTTGTTAGGGACTTTAAATACTTAGAGAATTTTCAGCGGAGGTTTTTCTGAGAAGGCTTAGACCCCCTGGGTCTCTCTTTAAAGAATAAGTTTCCTCATGCACACCGACCTGCTAATCTAATCGGACTTAGATTATTACTCGTTCGATTTACATCATCATGCCTAACCTTGGCCNCTGAACCTGCTGAGACACAAGTTACTCGTAAGGTTTCGTTCCCTCCTCTTGAGCCTACTTCTGAGGTGGCACCTGCTAATCCTTCAGTCGCCTCGCTCACACGGTCAGCTGATTTAGAAGTGTAGACTATGGAGAGTTTGGCAAAGAAGAGAAGAATTATTGAGCCACCTTCTGAAGTTCTTGCTAAACGGAAAATCCCTCCCTTCCATCCCGTCCTAAAAGCGAAAGGAAAAGAGATCACTATCTGGACTTGGCTGTAGAGGACGTGAATGTCGCAGTTGGGATAGCCAGGGGAGTGATCTTGGTATGAATGAGGCAATGTCTGACAATGAGATTACTCGACAAGCCATCCAACAAATAGTTGTGATATTTGCCTTACTTTTTTTTTTTAAATCGAAAAGGTGATATTTCTTTGTGTTTTCCTTTATGTCTTCTCTTTTTTTTTTTATGACAAGGGCCTCCAAAAAGTTTACGAGGCTGGGGCGAGGATTGCTAGAAAAGACAAGGTCATGAAGAAGGCAATTCATGAACGTATGTTTGCTCAGACAAAGAAAGAGTCTATTGATGAAGAATATATCAATCTTTGCGAAGAAATGCTTGTTCTTCAAGCTCAAATGCTCAGCCTAATGAATGAGAACAAAAAACTTACGGTAGAGATGGAGGAGTTGAAAACTTCAGAGAGTGCAATCAATGTGGAGCTTTCCAAGATCTAACTTGAACACTCCACTCTTTTGGAGGAATTTGAGAGGTTCAAGGTTGAAGACAAGAATCTTGAAGATGCTTCCTTCGAACAGTGGATGGTGAAGGCAGAGAATGACCTAGTCTTACAGATTCCTTCGCTAGAAGGTGCATATTTTTTAAAGGGCTGGGTTGTTGCTCTGAAAGCTGCCAATGTGTCTTATTTTTCTGAGCTCTTCCTCCGCCACTCAATGCCTAGCTCCTCTGGGCCTCCTGCTTTTTCCTGATAACACAATCTTTTATATTTTCATGTAAAAAATCTTATTGTACTCTCCTTTTGGTATCTATGCAAGAACTTTTGTATTTTGTCCTGCTTTTTGAAAACAATTCAATCTTCTACCCATTATATCGACTCCTTACATTTGGTTAAAGAGTTTGATCTTCTACATTTAACTAGGTCCCATAACACTTTTTCTAGGGACTTTTACTTGGAAAAAATCTCATTTTTTAAATGCAGTGGTCCCAAGCACTTTTGCTAGGGATTTTTAGTTATAAAAAATCTCATTTTTTACTCTAAAAAGTTATGGCCTCTGCTCGACCCTTCTTCTGTTGGGGACTTTTACTTACAAAAAAATCATATTTTTTACTCTAAAAAGTTGTGGCATCTGCTCAACGCTTCTTCAAAGAGTTAGGTCCCAAGAACTTTTGTTAGGGACTTTAAATACTTAGAGAATTTTCAGCGGAGGTTTTTCTGAGAAGGCTTAGACCCCCTGGGTCTCTCTTTAAAGAATAAGTTTCCTCATGCACACCGACCTGCTAATCTAATCGGACTTAGATTATTACTCGTTCGATTTACATCATCATGCCTAACCTTGGCCCTGAATTTCATCAGCTGGCTACGCCTGATTTAGGCTTCTACCTCTATTAGGATATTTGTCTCCTTGCCTTGGCAGTAGGATAGGTTTGATAAACACAACATTTATAAATCCAAGTTAAAAAAAGACAGATGCTTTTATTATAAAAAAGTACTTTACAAAAGAAGAATATTTCGAACATAGATACTTTTTTACTTTTAAGTACGACACTCTAAGGGGCAACCCTATTTCCCGAAGGCATTTTGGAGTTCTTATTTATGAAGGCACTTTAGAAATAGAATTGACATTGTAAATGGTACTGAAGGAAATTGTATATTGCATTGCATTATACATGAGTTATATTACATTCATGGGCATTGACATGGGTGGGATTGTGTGCATGGTATGAAATCAATCACCATATATGTGGTTGATGGTGGGCTCGGGAAATTTGCACTAAGGTCCGGCCAACTTGCACGAACAATTAAATGGATAAACATGTTAGGATGTAATAAGAAGAACTAGATTCTCCCTCGGGCGCAAGACCCTGTTTGTTGATTTATACACTTCCTAGTGGTGCAATTCCAAAAAGTGTAATGACAAAAACAGAGCCGCATGTGGGATGTCCTGAAAATCCATTGATAGTGTGGTTTCCTATTGGTGAAATACCATAAATCATTACCCTACAAAAACACAAGAAAATAAATTAATTAGTCACTGAGTATACATAACACCAATGATATGAGTTTGGAANCTGACAATGAGATTACTCGACAAGCCATCCAACAAATAGTTGTGATATTTGCCTTACTTTTTTTTTTTAAATCGAAAAGGTGATATTTCTTTGTGTTTTCCTTTATGTCTTCTCTTTTTTTTTTTATGACAAGGGCCTCCAAAAAGTTTACGAGGCTGGGGCGAGGATTGCTAGAAAAGACAAGGTCATGAAGAAGGCAATTCATGAACGTATGTTTGCTCAGACAAAGAAAGAGTCTATTGATGAAGAATATATCAATCTTTGCGAAGAAATGCTTGTTCTTCAAGCTCAAATGCTCAGCCTAATGAATGAGAACAAAAAACTTACGGTAGAGATGGAGGAGTTGAAAACTTCAGAGAGTGCAATCAATGTGGAGCTTTCCAAGATCTAACTTGAACACTCCACTCTTTTGGAGGAATTTGAGAGGTTCAAGGTTGAAGACAAGAATCTTGAAGATGCTTCCTTCGAACAGTGGATGGTGAAGGCAGAGAATGACCTAGTCTTACAGATTCCTTCGCTAGAAGGTGCATATTTTTTAAAGGGCTGGGTTGTTGCTCTGAAAGCTGCCAATGTGTCTTATTTTTCTGAGCTCTTCCTCCGCCACTCAATGCCTAGCTCCTCTGGGCCTCCTGCTTTTTCCTGATAACACAATCTTTTATATTTTCATGTAAAAAATCTTATTGTACTCTCCTTTTGGTATCTATGCAAGAACTTTTGTATTTTGTCCTGCTTTTTGAAAACAATTCAATCTTCTACCCATTATATCGACTCCTTACATTTGGTTAAAGAGTTTGATCTTCTACATTTAACTAGGTCCCATAACACTTTTTCTAGGGACTTTTACTTGGAAAAAATCTCATTTTTTAAATGCAGTGGTCCCAAGCACTTTTGCTAGGGATTTTTAGTTATAAAAAATCTCATTTTTTACTCTAAAAAGTTATGGCCTCTGCTCGACCCTTCTTCTGTTGGGGACTTTTACTTACAAAAAAATCATATTTTTTACTCTAAAAAGTTGTGGCATCTGCTCAACGCTTCTTCAAAGAGTTAGGTCCCAAGAACTTTTGTTAGGGACTTTAAATACTTAGAGAATTTTCAGCGGAGGTTTTTCTGAGAAGGCTTAGACCCCCTGGGTCTCTCTTTAAAGAATAAGTTTCCTCATGCACACCGACCTGCTAATCTAATCGGACTTAGATTATTACTCGTTCGATTTACATCATCATGCCTAACCTTGGCCCTGAATTTCATCAGCTGGCTACGCCTGATTTAGGCTTCTACCTCTATTAGGATATTTGTCTCCTTGCCTTGGCAGTAGGATAGGTTTGATAAACACAACATTTATAAATCCAAGTTAAAAAAAGACAGATGCTTTTATTATAAAAAAGTACTTTACAAAAGAAGAATATTTCGAACAGAGATACTTTTTTACTTTTAAGTACGACACTCTAAGGGGCAACCCTATTTCCCGAAGGCATTTTGGAGTTCTTATTTATGAAGGCACTTTAGAAATAGAATTGACATTGTAAATGGTACTGAAGGAAATTGTATATTGCATTGCATTATACATGAGTTATATTACATTCATGGGCATTGACATGGGTGGGATTGTGTGCATGGTATGAAATCAATCACCATATATGTGGTTGATGGTGGGCTCGGGAAATTTGCACTAAGGTCCGGCCAACTTGCACGAACAATTAAATGGATAAACATGTTAGGATGTAATAAGAAGAACTAGATTCTCCCTCGGGCGCAAGACCCTGTTTGTTGATTTATACACTTCCTAGTGGTGCAATTCCAAAAAGTGTAATGACAAAAACAGAGCCGCATGTGGGATGTCCTGAAAATCCATTGATAGTGTGGTTTCCTATTGGTGAAATACCATAAATCATTACCCTACAAAAACACAAGAAAATAAATTAATTAGTCACTGAGTATACATAACACCAATGATATGAGTTTGGAATGTCTAGATACATGAGCATGACATTGCATGTGTTGTGGGAGTTTGGGATATGGCTCAATGTTGGTATTGTTTGTGTGAATCTCATATCTTGTCATGACATAATCTAAGACATTTGTTCATAATAGACATATTTGAATGAATGCATGAAATGATTGTTGCATTTGACATTTCATATGCATTTGGGTAGAGATGTATTCTCTATAGAAGTTACTCTATTAAGCGTTGTTGGCTCACCCTTCATGAAAACATTTTTCAGGTATAACACAAGCTTTCACCGAAGGCTCTCCTTTGGGTGCGCTTTTACGATAGAGTCCGACTATGGCTCTTATTTTGACGTTGTAGTCCCTTGTATATGTTTACTTTTGACCTTGTATATGTTTTATATTAAAAAGGCATGTGTATGAGACTGTTTTGGGACATTTATTCTTTTATGAATGAATGTACGTAGAAAGGTTGATTATGGTAATATCTAATACAATGCAATTGAGTATGAATGGATGGACCCGGTGTGGTCAATGTTATATGATTGCACAAATTGTATTTTGGATAGAGCTACTTGTACAAATGAGACTTTACCTAAATTTTGTTAAGTTATGAATTCCGATAAATGGGGTTGTTGTTAAGTTATGAATCCCANGAGAGTGCAATCAATGTGGAGCTTTCCAAGATCTAACTTGAACACTCCACTCTTTTGGAGGAATTTGAGAGGTTCAAGGTTGAAGACAAGAATCTTGAAGATGCTTCCTTCGAACAGTGGATGGTGAAGGCAGAGAATGACCTAGTCTTACAGATTCCTTCGCTAGAAGGTGCATATTTTTTAAAGGGCTGGGTTGTTGCTCTGAAAGCTGCCAATGTGTCTTATTTTTCTGAGCTCTTCCTCCGCCACTCAATGCCTAGCTCCTCTGGGCCTCCTGCTTTTTCCTGATAACACAACCTTTTATATTTTCATGTAAAAAATCTTATTGTACTCTCCTTTTGGTATCTATGCAAGAACTTTTGTATTTTGTCCTGCTTTTTGAAAACAATTCAATCTTCTACCCATTATATCGACTCCTTACATTTGGTTAAAGAGTTTGATCTTCTACATTTAACTAGGTCCCATAACACTTTTTCTAGGGACTTTTACTTGGAAAAAATCTCATTTTTTAAATGCAGTGGTCCCAAGCACTTTTGCTAGGGATTTTTAGTTATAAAAAATCTCATTTTTTACTCTAAAAAGTTATGGCCTCTGCTCGACCCTTCTTCTGTTGGGGACTTTTACTTACAAAAAAATCATATTTTTTACTCTAAAAAGTTGTGGCATCTGCTCAACGCTTCTTCAAAGAGTTAGGTCCCAAGAACTTTTGTTAGGGACTTTAAATACTTAGAGAATTTTCAGCGGAGGTTTTTCTGAGAAGGCTTAGACCCCCTGGGTCTCTCTTTAAAGAATAAGTTTCCTCATGCACACCGACCTGCTAATCTAATCGGACTTAGATTATTACTCGTTCGATTTACATCATCATGCCTAACCTTGGCCCTGAATTTCATCAGCTGGCTACGCCTGATTTAGGCTTCTACCTCTATTAGGATATTTGTCTCCTTGCCTTGGCAGTAGGATAGGTTTGATAAACACAACATTTATAAATCCAAGTTAAAAAAAGACAGATGCTTTTATTATAAAAAAGTACTTTACAAAAGAAGAATATTTCGAACAGAGATACTTTTTTACTTTTAAGTACGACACTCTAAGGGGCAAC
Source organism: Ilex paraguariensis (assembly GCA_963454935.2). Taxonomy (NCBI): domain Eukaryota; kingdom Viridiplantae; phylum Streptophyta; class Magnoliopsida; order Aquifoliales; family Aquifoliaceae; genus Ilex; species Ilex paraguariensis. Next base: position 556,126 of record CAUOFW020002848.1, read on the forward strand.
CCTATTTCCCGAAGGCATTTTGGAGTTCTTATTTATGAAGGCACTTTAGAAATAGAATTGACATTGTAAATGGTACTGAAGGAAATTGTATATTGCATTGCATTATACATGAGTTATATTACATTCATGGGCATTGACATGCGTGGGATTGTGTGCATGGTATGAAATCAATCACCATATATGTGGTTGATGGTGGGCTCGGGAAATTTGCACTAAGGTCCGGCCAAGTTGCACGAACAATTAAATGGATAAACATGTTAGGATGTAGTAAGAAGAACTAGATTCTCCCTCGGGCGCAAGACCCTGTTTGCTGATTTATACACTTCCTAGTGGTGCAATTCCAAAAAAGTGTAATGACAAAAACAGAGCCGCATGTGGGATGTCCTGAAAATCCATTGATAGTTTGGTTTCCTATTGGTGAAATACCATAAATCATTACCCTACAAAAACACAAGAAAATANCTCTCTATAGTGTTCCCAAAATGAAAGTGATTAAAGACAATTTCATCTTTTTGGCCATTTCGTTCTAACTTTAAAATGTGGGATGCAAAAGAAAAATCAACAAAACCAGTGCAAAAGAAATGCAACATGATCTTCAAATGGAGGGGCCACAGACTCAAAAGCGTAAAGCGCGTGATTACCTTAGAGTACCCTATGCTAGCGGGGATGTTAAGGATGGAGCTACCTAAACCAGAATTCATACAAGCATGAACTTCATCGCTTATCGCAAGTAACACAATAAGTTGAACAATATGAATAATCAATGGGTACATCCTGCCTATTGAATTGAGTAAGGCATTGCAAGATTGCGATAAAAAACAAACAACCGAACCAATCAACCATTTGTTCATGTTCAGGGAGCATGTTGAGAGTTTTATNGAAGTTACTCTATTAAGCGTTGTTGGCTCACCCTTCATGAGAACATTTTTCAGGTATCGCACAAGCTTTCACCGAAGGCTCTCCTTTGGGTGCGCTTTTACGATAGAGTTCGACTATGGCTCTTATTTTGACATTGTAGTCCCTTGTATATGTTTACTTTTGACCTTGTATATGTTTTATATTAAAAAGGCATGTGTATGGGACTGTTTTGGGACATTTATTCTTTTATGAATGAATGTACGTAGAAAGGTTGATTATGGTAGTATCTAATACAATGCAATTGAGTATGAATGGATGGACCCGGTGTGGTCAATGTTATATGATTGCACAAATTGTGTTTTGGATAGAGCTACTTGTACAAATGAGACTTTACCTGAATTTTGTTAAGTTATGAATTCCGATAAATGGGGTTGTTGTTAAGTTATGAATCCCAGTAAATGGGACATAACGGTGTGGTATCGAGTTACATGGTATCTACCGGTATTCTGTAGGTTGATGGGTGATCAATTGAGTAATTATAGACACTCAGATTTTGGGGCGTCACAAAAACCTTTAATTATTTTGATCATTTGGTTGAAAGTGCACAATTTTGGAATACTTCAACCCCTGATTCTTCTAAAACTAAAACTGTAAGTACGTCATCGGGTGATGGTAAATACCAATTAAAGGAGGATAATGAGCTAGGGGCTAGAATTCCTACACTGTCTAGGAAAGTCGATGCCATGAAGTTTAGGAAGGTGAATGAGGTACATGTTGTTTCTCAAGAGAAAATTTGTAGTATTTGTGAGATCTCGGGACATCCCACAATAGAGTGTCCCACAATACCTATTTTTAAAGAAGTCTTACGTGATCACACAAATGCTACAAATAATTTTTTAAGCTGTACAATAATCCCTACTCCAATACTTACAATTTGAGGTAAAAAATGATCCGAATTTCAGTTAGAGGAGTGATAATTTTGTACCACAACCACCTCCACAAAGGCCCCTCTAATTTTGTTCACTACACGCCACATCCAAAGAAGAACCTTGAGGAGGGGATGCAACAATTTATGCAAAATTAGACAAATTTCAATGATAGTCAAACTAACTTCAATAATCAAACAACACAAGTTCTTAATGACATTAGAAGCACTCTTACTAAGTTGACTACTGCCCCGTGCCATCAGGAAAAAGTTAAATTTTTTTGGCACAACTACAACTGAATCCGTAAGGTCAGTTTAATGGCATAGTTGAAAGGTCAATAGTTGGGCCAAAAGTCAATTCCATAGGCCTAGTTTTAGGAAAATAGGTATATCGCCATGCCTGAGATTTCCAGAAAGGATAATCCATTTTTTGGTCATATTATAAAGGTCTCTCTATAGTGTTCCCAAAATGAAAGTGATTAAAGACAATTTCATCTTTTTGGCCATTTCGTTCTAACTTTAAAATGTGGGATGCAAAAGAAAAATCAACAAAACCAGTGCAAAAGAAATGCAACATGATCTTCAAATGGAGGGGCCACAGACTCAAAAGCGTAAAGCGCGTGATTACCTTAGAGTACCCTATGCTAGCGGGGATGTTAAGGATGGAGCTACCTAAACCAGAATTCATACAAGCATGAACTTCATCGCTTATCGCAGGTAACACAATAAGTTGAACAATATGAATAATCAATGGGTACATCCTGCCTATTGAATTGAGTAAGGCATTGCAAGATTGCGATAAAAAACAAACAACCGAACCAATCAACCATTTGTTCATGTTCAGGGAGCATGTTGAGAGTTTTATCGTCCCATAATTCCCCAATTGTCTCCAATAAGATATGTAATATGATTCTAGACTTCCACCCAATCAACCCATTTTTGGTTACTGATCTATAACCGCAAGGGATAAATTATCATATTCCCAAGATTTCCATTGAAGGTGAGATTGGTTCAGCATGAGGGTTTTTCTCTTCATAAATGGGGTAATCCCCTGTGAATCCTTTTAAAAATAGGACCTAAAGGACAGGCCAAGGACGAATTTCCCACTAGAATTGGGACTTGGAATCAAAACCCTACAATCTATGGACTTTTGAGTAGAATGCCTCATGTAAGAAGGGAATCTAAGGGGGAGAATGGAATTGTGGACATAGAGGAAAACAAGGCTAGTTGTGTTGGTTTTCTTATAGGTGCCATTGATGTTGATTAAGGAGGTGCTCGAGTGACTATAGTGAAAGAAAACCGAAATGGAAAAGACACTACGGTAGCAATGTAAGAAATAAATGCAGAGAGAGGGAAGTGAAAAAAGTAAAGGTACCAAAGACTTAAATAGTCTTTGAAACCGCTAGGTCCTCACTTGCAATGTATGTTTATTTATCTGGGTCATTTAATCAACACAAATAAGTTATGGAAAATTTGTTTGTATGATATCCTACCACATGAGGAAGATATAATAGGAGGAAAAATGTCACAAAGGTAATAACTATGGGGAGATGATAGCTGGACGACTTAAAGGCATGGCCAGAAGAATGCGTTCAGTTACTAAATCATTTTAAAACTCAAAGCATGATAGTTTGTTACCAAGTGAATGAAAACAATCAAAATGGGGTTGTAATCGTCATCAAATCTCTCCCATGAATGAGCAGTTAAGTGTCAAATTGAAAGCAACACGAACATACCATAAACCTACGACTGCTAGGCTTTAGTAAGGATTAATTTTTATATTAACGTTAGGTTAGATTAACGAAGTGCTTAAGTATGTTATCAGTTTTTTGTAATCAATATTTCGGTGGATTAATAGAAGTCTCTTCTTTTATTAATCATATCTTTTGCATACTTGTGTCCGTCAATTCTTTTGTATCATCAATTCTTTTGTATCCAAATAAGTCCTAAAACAAGACATGAACCAAGCTTGCAGATGATAAACCCTTTTTGAGAGTTTTGATACATTGAAAGTTAGTTTTCACCAATAAATACACAAATAAAAAATATTAAGTACATTTTTTTAAGTACACTACCCCCAAAAAAAAAATTATCTATAATGTGGGATGCATGCTATTGGATGGTGAAGGGAAAATAATCTTTTGTCACCAGAATTAAGCATAACTCTCCATTATGTGTTTTAGTAGAAAAATATGAGATGTAGGACCTAAACCTCCTAATTCACATACCGATGAATGGAACTCTGCTGAAGTCGTTACAACTTACAAGGGTTATCAGACTAGTCGATGAGGTTTAATTTAGTTCTACAAACAACAGCTACTCTTGCTGAAGTAAGAGTTTGCGTCTGACCAAAGATTTGGGCTAACTAAGCTTCTAGACACGAGTCCTTTGAGGCTTAAATTCTTTCAGATTAAATTCTTTCAGATTGTAGAAGTTCTCCTTGTATTGCCACGATTGATTTTCTTGGTGTTTATTCTCCAGAATTAAGGGGGGTCTTCTTGGTGTTTTTTCTCCAGTGCATGTCCTAAATCTAAAGAAAGATATAGGTTATAGGTCTTGACTTTATTAGTGGTAGACTNGTACCATAAACCTACGACTGCTAGGCTTTAGTAAGGATTAATTTTTATATTAACGTTAGGTTAGATTAACGAAGTGCTTAAGTATGTTATCAGTTTTTTGTAATCAATATTTCGGTGGATTAATAGAAGTCTCTTCTTTTATTAATCATATCTTTTGCATACTTGTGTCCGTCAATCTTTTGTATCATCAATGCTTTTGTATCCAAATAAGTCCTAAAACAAGACATGAACCAAGCTTGCAGATGATAAACCCTTTTTGAGAGTTTTGATACATTGAAAGTTAGTTTTCACCAATAAATACACAAATAAAAAATATTAAGTACATTTTTTTAAGTACACTACCCCCAAAAAAAAAATTATCTATAATGTGGGATGCATGCTATTGGATGGTGAAGGGAAAATAATCTTTTGTCACCAGAATTAAGCATAACTCTCCATTATGTGTTTTAGTAGAAAAATATGAGATGTAGGACCTAAACCTCCTAATTCACATACCGATGAATGGAACTCTGCTGAAGTCGTTAAAACTTACAAGGGTTATCAGACTAGTCGATGAGGTTTAATTTAGTTCTACAAACAACAGCTACTCTTGCTGAAGTAAGAGTTTGCGTCTGACCAAAGATTTGGGCTAACTAAGCTTCTAGACACGAGTCCTTTGAGGCTTAAATTCTTTCAGATTAAATTCTTTCAGATTGTAGAAGTTCTCCTTGTATTGCCACGATTGATTTTCTTGGTGTTTATTCTCCATAATTAAGGGGGGGTCTTCTTGGTGTTTTTTCTCCAGTGCAGGTCCTAAATCTAAAGAAAGATATAGGTTATAGGTCTTGACTTTATTAGTGGTAGACTGTTGCCTATGGCGAGTGCGTATACATTCAGTAATGGGAGAAGTCTAAAGTATTGGGAAAATAAAAAAATTAGTACAGTAACGTCAACAGAAATTTTGTGAATTTTTTTTTATAAATTTTTAAGGGTTATTTTTAATTTTTAATGTGATTTGCAATTGATCTTAAAAATGATAAGATCCATCACAAAGTTACCACAAAAAACAATAACTTGAATCAATAAAACTATAACTCAAAAATCTTAAAAGTTATAGTATAATCCAAATAATTGTAGCTATTTCAAAATACAAAAATTATATAATTTAGTGTACAGTACTGTTTTATTTTATTGAGTAAATTATACTCACGCCCCCTAACAGTTAATTTTATTACACAGACACTCTCTCATGTTTCAAAAATTACATTGAGACCCCAAATGTCGTCAAATAATGGATGTCGTTAACAAAAGTTAAAAAATGACAATAATATCCTCCATTCTAAGTTGAAAAAAAAAAACTCAAAGCGAACAAAATTACAAATCAGACCCTAATTAAAATGAATTTAACACCTAAATCAAATTAAACTTAATACTTAAGCAAATTTAGCACCTAATCCAAATTAAACTTAATACTTAAGTAAATTTAACACCTAATTCAAATTAAACCTTATGATTTTGTCATTGAATTCAATCTTATCTTTTCCATAAGTCAAATTCAATCTTATCACTTAAACTAACTAAGTTAATTTTTTTTGGTCAATACATTAAATTATTCTGAATTCATAACAATGTTTTATCAAATTTCAATGATTATACCATATTTACCTTGCTAAAATTTTGCCTTAACACCACCACTTCCCACCGATGTCTGTCACCCACAACCACCAACCACTGTTACCTTACCGTAACTTTTACCACACCAGTTTAACCATCCCAACTCCCAAGACTACCACCAGTGCCACTCCCACTATCACAAGGCACCATTGTCAANTAATTAAGGGGGGGTCTTCTTGGTGTTTTTTCTCCAGTGCAGGTCCTAAATCTAAAGAAAGATATAGGTTATAGGTCTTGACTTTATTAGTGGTAGACTGTTGCCTATGGCGAGTGCGTATACATTCAGTAATGGGAGAAGTCTAAAGTATTGGGAAAATAAAAAAATTAGTACAGTAACGTCAATAGAAATTTTGTGAATTTTTTTTTATAAATTTTTAAGGGTTATTTTTAATTTTTAATGTGATTTGCAATTGATCTTAAAAATGATAAGATCCATCACAAAGTTACCACAAAAAACAATAACTTGAATCAATAAAACTATAACTCAAAAATCTTAAAAGTTATAGTATAATCCAAATAATTGTAGCTATTTCAAAATACAAAAATTATATAATTTAGTGTACAGTACTGTTTTATTTTATTGAGTAAATTATACTCACGCCACCTAACAGTTAATTTTATTACACAGACACTCTCTCATGTTTCAAAAATTACATTGAGACCCCAAATGTCGTCAAATAATGGATGTCGTTAACAAAAGTTAAAAAATGACAATAATATCCTCCATTCTAAGTTGAAAAAAAAAAACTCAAAGCGAACAAAATTACAAATCAGACCCTAATTAAAATGAATTTAACACCTAAATCAAATTAAACTTAATACTTAAGCAAATTTAGCACCTAATCCAAATTAAACTTAATACTTAAGTAAATTTAACACCTAATTCAAATTAAACCTTATGATTTTGTCATTGAATTCAATCTTATCTTTTCCATAAGTCAAATTCAATCTTATCACTTAAACTACTAAGTTAATTTTTTTTGGTCAATACATTAAATTATTCTGAATTCATAACAATGTTTTATCAAATTTCAATGATTATACCATATTTACCTTGCTAAAATTTTGCCTTAACACCACCACTTCCCACCGATGTCTGTCACCCACAACCACCAACCACTGTTACCTTACAGTAACTTTTACCACACCAGTTTAACCATCCCAACTCCCAAGACTACCACCAGTGCCACTCCCACTATCACAAGGCACCATTGTCAACCTCAAAAACCGAACTCACCTCCTCTAAGGCACAACCAATACACCGCAAAACAGACAACCCACCTTAGTTGCTCGCCACGTTCAGCCATCGACATCGCACGAGAAGGGAGAAAGTGTAAGAGAGTTTAATTTTTCCATAGTCATAAGTATGCAAAATTTCTCTCTATAAATAACCGTTTATTTGGTTATTGTGTGTGACGTATCGATTATTCATTCATTCGCCTATTTTCACTTAGTACAGAAAAGACACAAACCTCGAGTAATGGAGATGAAAGAAGAAGCTCAAGATGAAGTGCACACCCACCAGATCCCTCTTCTCACTCCATACAAACTGGGAAACTTCCAACTTTCCCATAGGTATCTCTTCTTTCTGAATTTCACCAGTTCAATTGATTTGTTATTTCATGAACAAAATTTAAGTAACTGGTGAATGCTCTATGTTCTCTGTTTTGGTGTTTTTAGCAGAGGGAAACTGTTTGAGGAAAACCCCACGTGAATTTCTTTGATTTATTGTGTTTTCTAGTTTGTATAAAAACTAATGAGATGCTCCGGGGAAAAAAACCGTTTATATTGTCCAGTAGTGGTAAAGAAGGAAGAGGAGAGTAAGGTGAGAATTTGAAAGTGAAGAGGGAGTGAAAGTTGGAGGACTGAGTGGTTGTTATGTGCACAATATGAAAGAATTTGATTGGAAGGAAATTTGTCTCTTAATTTAAGAAGTGACAGAGAGGATAATCAAGCAAACGGGGAGGAAGGCCTTCCCAAGCCATCTCCCCCTAATCTGATTATGTATATATACAAACACTAGTGGCCGACCTTTGCGGTTTGCGGGATTACATCCCTCCTCTCAGTCTCCATCCTCCCAATTAGTATAATGTTTACTAGTGTTAAGAGAGAATAGTAGAGGAATGAGAGAAATTAAAACAAAATAGGGAGTGGAAAGTTGAAGAGAGTGTGGTTTTTGATTGGATGAAACTGTTTTTTTTTTGGTTTTAAGTTTAGGTAATCAGAACTATGAGAATCAAGGAATTGGGAAAGATAGGTATTAGATAAACTCTTTGCCAACAATTTGATTGTATTAGATAGATAGGTATATATGTCCACTAATTTGAGCCGAATTCAATAATTCCTGTTTTATTAAATGATATTAAAATCAAATTCCATAGAAACTCAATTATTCTTGAAGATGTGGATGTATGTTTGGACCTCATTGATTTAAGGAAAACAAAAAAAGTTAATGAAAACTCTTCGAGTGTTTAGTGGATTATTCAATTAATATCTAAAAACTAAAAACTTTTAGATTTGTATTTGTGGTGTTATTGTATTTGTGAACTAAAAACTTCTAGATTTGACCTTTAAAAGACCACGTGACCTTAAGACTTTTAACAATAATACCATTTGTTTTTTAGGTTAAGATTATCAAATGCCATTTTATGGTTTCCATGCCATAGTGCAATTTTAATTACACAAGCAGAAACTGACCATTTCGTTTAACACTTGAAAATGCTCATGTCAGAGAGCAAGAGGTATTTGCTTTCTGCATTTGCTTCCAATTCATAGTCCTGTCCTTAATCTATGCAGTTGCTCGTGTTGTTTGTTTACTCTGTGTCAGTGGGTAAAAAGAGTTAAATAGATACTATAACACATAAAATGAATTTGTTGGAAGATTGGGTGGAAAAGAGTGATCAGATGGATATCTATATATAAGTTCTTACTTTCAACCTTTGCTTCCCATTTTTTATTCTCCATCTATGTAATAGCAAATGCCGTGTGTTTACCATTGGAAAAGAGCAGAAGACACTGGGAATATAATTAGACATAATAAATTACCTATAATTTTTTGTAGTTGATATACAGATTTTGGTTACCTTTTCCCAAAATAAGCAACATAAGGTGGGAAGGCTGCATCTAAGTAGTAGGCATTTTCCCCAAATTTTGAGACGAATGTAACTTGCATAACTTTTCTTCACTTGTGGCTTGCTTTTTCTCGTAATATAATGTTTAATCTTTTCATCTTCTTTCTCCAATTTTTTTTTCAAAAATATGGGGGTTCTTTTTAGATTTGTCAGCACATATGACCCATTTTCTCAAACATCATTCTTCAAAGAACATATGACAGTGAACATCTAAATGATGAGTATGTTACAACATTACTCCCACTCTGTCCTACCCCTGCTCGTTCTCTCTGTTTGTGTGTGTGTGCATGTGTGCAGTATGAGTATGCACTTCCCTTTATATTTCCTAAGTTGTAGATGCTGATCAAAAGAGATAAAAACTAAAAGATTTTATTTTTCACGAATAGGATAGCTTCACTGAAATTCTATGAAACTGTTATATGGTAATTTTTGGCAGTTACAACATATGCTCTTGTAAGACTGATAAATTGTTGAATGCTTTTCTGTTTTTTCATCATTTATCTCACAAGTAGTCATTGGCAGATATTAAGAGCAGTTGATAGTTTGTGCTCAGTGATGCATGCAGTGATGGAACCATGAGTTTATCCTGAGTGAGGCCAAATAATGACATAGTGAACAAATTTTATGGAATGGGATAGTCAACAAGTTATTGTTGTTGACATATATTTATTTGTGTAAAACCTTTCTAAATCAATTTTAATAAGATCATGCTACTGTAAAAATGATTTTTACCTATACAAAATAAAATCCATAAAATGATTCTTACCTATCTAAATATTCAACAAAAATTTTGATTTTACGGCTTAATTCTTAAACCAAAAATTTTAAGCTTGTTTTTTTTAAATTTTGATTTAATGCACTTAAATTTTAGTCTAAATATCTAGCATAGTTAGCACCGACTCATTAGTGTCACATCATTTTGTTACTTAATTTGAGCTTGTTTTTTGATCGGTCTAGCATTACTCTTTTAATATAAGCCACATTTTTATCCCGATTTTGTAGTAATTTCACTTTTTTTTTTCTTTGATCATCAAACTCATTAAAGCAAGTGCATTTGCCTGTAAGAGTAATACTGATCCATGCGATTACATCCCTATTCCGTAATTAAATGCCACCACATTAAGCTTTTTAACATATTGAGTGAAATACAATATAGATAGTGTTTTTGAAAACCTAAGAGGAAAAATATAGTTTTATGAAAGCCTAAAGGGGTTGCAGAGATTTTTGAACAAATGAGGGGGCCATGCCTCCCCCCCCCCTCTCCCCCTTCTTGGCCTACACATGGTTCCATANTCCTAAAGGGGTTGCAGAGATTTTCGAACAAATGAGGGGGCCATGCCTCCCCCCCCCCTCTCCCCCTTCTTGGCCTACACATGGTTCCATACATGGGTGCATGCATTTTCATACTAGAGAATAACGTATTGTTGACTTGACCAAGTATTTATAAGCAATAGCTGCTAATCTTGTGGTTTGTATTTTTTGTTCAGGGTTTTTCTTCCTTATTGTGATTTCATTTCTATTTGGTATTCTTTTTTCAATCAAACCTTGGTTGAGTAGTTGGTGGAAGTAATATTTTAGACTTCCAATGAGCAATCGATGCTTAGTTCTGCTGCTTTAGTACTTCAGTTGGGTGGGAAACTTTAAAGATTATGTTGTGAACTTATTTGTTCTCTTCTATATCTGACAGAATTGTTTTGGCTCCACTGACAAGGCAGAGATCTTACAACAATGTTCCACAGCCACATGCTATCCTATATTACTCCCAGAGAACCACCAAAGGAGGGCTTCTCATAACAGAAGCCACCGGTGTTTCTGACACAGCCCAAGGGTAATTATAAAATACCTCTGCTTGTATTGGTTTGACTTGCTGAACGATATATATACACTTGAGAATATACTTTCGTATCTTCGTAGTTTCATGGGCACTTAAGATTTTGAATTATATAAAGGTATCCGCATACACCGGGTATATGGACAAAAGAACAAGTTGAAGCTTGGAAACCCATTGTAGATGCTGTTCATGCCAAAGGTGGAATCTTCTTTTGTCAGATTTGGCATGTAGGGAGAGTTTCTAATCAAGGTACATTCTTGACCTATTACCTTCATTTTGCTGTCTACTTGATCACTCCAAAATTTTCAAGTGATTCAATGCCTATAAAAAAGGGATATGTGTTGCAAAAATCTGCCATCTGGAACCAGGAATTTTGAGGTGACAATTACGAGTTAGTGAGACATGAAAAAAAAAAAAGAAAAAANTATTAAGGGGTACATTTCCATTGGTCTTATTCTCAGTTTTTCTATTGCATAGCTTAAAAGTTACAAATCTATCATCTCTGAGAGGAAAGCAAAGAAAATAATGATTGTGTGATGTGATTTTTAGTTTAAATAATTTTTCATTTCTTAAGCATTAATGATGACTCAGACTTTATGTTTTAGCATCATTCATGGGGTGTATTGTGCCCAGAAAAAAAGGAGGATAACTTTTTGATGACAAAGTAACAGTGATGAAAGAGAAAAACTGTAAAGGAGAGCAGCCATATTATTTGAAATTTGCCAATATTTTGTTTATTTTTGTAATTGGTGATTAGATCCTCAAAACTAACATATCTCAGTGCGGCCAGCTTGTGCTATAATGCCAAATGTTAGATTTATACTCAATGGACCTCGACAACGGAAAAAAAAACCGGATAATGAATTTTTTGTAGGACAAATTTTACTCTTCCGAAAGGAAACATAGAGACTATTAGTTTGAATAAGACTAGTAAATAAGGGTAAAGTNCCAAAATTTTCAAGTGATTCAATGCCTATAAAAAAGGGATATGTGTTGCAAAAATCTGCCATCTGGAACCAGGAATTTTGAGGTGACAATTACGAGTTAGTGAGACATGAAAAAAAAAAAAGAAAAAAGTGATACATATGAAAGGTCACTTTACATGACTTTCTTCTGATTTTTCAAAAGGTGGAGGGTCTTTGTATTAGATTTTAAGAAATTAACTTTTTCTCAATCTTTGGTATAAATCTGATTCACCCATGTGGTAACTTTTTCTCGATAACTCTAATCATTTCTTGTTATCTTTAACTGTAATCAGGCCTACTGTATTGAATTTTGAGAACTATATCACATTTGCATCTCTTCTAAACCTATTTATCTGATGGCACTGTGCAGGTTTTCAACCAAATGGACAGCCTCCTATCTCTTGCACGGACAAGCCATTAGCTCCCAAATTTCGAGCCAATGGTATTGATGTTGCAGAATTTTCACCTCCCCGACGATTAAGTACACATGAAATTCCTGGAGTTGTCAATGATTTTAGAATTGCTGCAAGGAATGCTATGGAAGCTGGTAAGCTTTTCTATCTAATTTTCAGTTTTTGACAAAAAGTTTAGCTCCTCTTGAAACTAGGCAAGGTAAATGGTTTCCCATCAGCAAGTTCTAAACTTTGAACGAGATTTATAGAGAGAGAGAAACTATGAACGAGATTTAAAGAGACCCATTTTGAATGATTGAGATTATAAGTAATCATACTATAGATCAAGTTTACAGTAGCTTGATGCCATTTAGATTTGATGCCAATTGTATTTTAGTCTTTGGTGAAGCGAGTGCTGCCTATGGTGCATGGTTCNAACATAGAGACTATTAGTTTGAATAAGACTAGTAAATAAGGGTAAAGTGTGTTATTAGAATGATTTCAATGTTGTTGTCCAAGTATCTCTAAAGCCGAGGAAACTTCCTTCAAAATCTCCCCAGGAAAAGGACAAATATTCTCACCTGGTAGGAGAAGATTATAGTTCTTCATCCACAATCATATTTTACATATTTCATGGTCTTGACATTCATCAAACTGTGACCTCGATGCCTCCCTCTTAAAGACAAACAGAACTTTACATTGTTTACTTCATTTATTTGTCGCTCTAGCATTTATACATGTATGTTGTATACATATTGCAAGCCATTTGTTTTATGAGTTGATATTTTCTGTTTGATTTATAGGCTTTGATGGTGTTGAAATCCATGGGGCTCATGGTTACCTAATAGACCAGTTTATGAAAGATCAAGTCAATGACAGAACTGACGAGTATGGAGGGTCTCTGGAGAACCGTTGTTGGTTCCCTATAGAAGTTATTGAAGCTATCAGTAATGAGATAGGAGCAGATAAAGTTGGCATTAGGCTCTCTCCTTTTGCAAATCACAGTGAATCAGGCGATTCAAATCCTAAAGCCCTAGGTCTTTATATGGCTGAATCGTTGAATAAATATGGTATTCTCTACTGCCACATGGTTGAGCCAAGGATGGCAACTGTTGGAGAAAAAAGCGACTGCCCCCACAGTCTTCTGCCCATGAGAAAGGCATTTCATGGTACTTTCCTTGTCGCGGGGGGCTATAATAGGGAAGATGGTATTGAAGTTGTGGTACAAAACCATGCAGATCTTGTTGTTTATGGTCGTTTGTTCTTGGCCAACCCAGATTTACCAAAGAGATTCGAGCTAAATGCTCCTCTGAACAAGTACCACAGAGAGACATTTTACACATCTGATCCTGTTATTGGCTACACTGATTATACATTTCTTGGAAGCACCAATTAGACCTTCAAAAGAGGAGAATGTGAAATTTGAAAGTGGGATGATTGTTGCCTGTTGTTCCTTTTCCCTTTTAGTGGTTTTAATTGTTTTGTGATTGTTGGAGTTATAACCTAGATTATTAGGTTTTTCTTTTTTACCTTTGTTTTACCTTTTTAACCTTATTGTATCTTTGTTGTTTGACTATATATATACGGGAGCTTTACACTTAGTTTGTATCCCTTTTTCATTCACGTTTATTCCAAGTTGGCATCAGAACCATACCCTAACCCTAACCTTAACCTTCTTCATCATCCTCACTGACGATTAACAGCTACTTCTCCACCACAAACCAAACCAATAAACTAAGCAGCATACACCGACAGTCAACCCAGACCACAGCATACAACGACTGCCCAGGCCACACCGACAACCAACTTCTCAACCCAGACCACCTACCCAAACTGGCCAGGCCACACCTACACCGACAGTCTTCAACCCATTGCCCAGCAACCGTCCAACATCCAAAAACCAGAAACCAGTCTACCTACCAACAGCGACCAAATCAGACCAACCCCACCCAACAAACAACGACCTAAACCCACTGCCCCATAGAAGCCACCAACTAACCAGATGGCCACAGACCAACACCGAANGTTGTTTGACTATATATATACGGGAGCTTTACACTTAGTTTGTATCCATTTTTCATTCACGTTTATTCCAAGTTGGCATCAGAACCATACCCTAACCCTAACCTTAACCTTCTTCATCATCCTCACTGACGATTAACAGCTACTTCTCCACCACAAACCAAACCAATAAACTAAGTAGCATACACCGACAGTCAACCCAGACCACAGCATACAACGACTGCCCAGGCCACACCGACAACCAACTTCTCAACCCAGACCACCTACCCAAACTGGCCAGGCCACACCTACACCGACAGTCTTCAACCCATTGCCCAGCAACCGTCCAACATCCAAAAACCAGAAACCAGTCTACCTACCAACAGCGACCAAATCAGACCAACCCCACCCAACAAACAACGACCTAAACCCACTGCCCCATAGAAGCCACCAACTAACCAGATGGCCACAGACCAACACCGAAACCACTGACAAACCTCACCGACAAACCCAAGCCAGCCATACCCAAAACCAAGCCCACCAACCTCAATCCTCTCCACCGACCAGCCCATACCAGCCACATACCAGCCCACTCCACCGACCCACTCAAACCTGCATCCAGCATCAGCCCACTCAAACCAACATCCAAAATCGACAGCCAGTGACCCACTGTCAGTGGCCCACCCAATGTTATACTCCACCGACTGTCCAGCCACTCCACTGACCCAATATACCAAACGAATCCAGCCCACTGCCTCATAGCCTACTGCTGGGTCATTGTCCAGCAGTCGCATTTTTTGTTGTAACTTCGTGCTTTGCACACTTCATCATAGTGCTGTTAGGTTGCAATATCGAGGACTTTGTTAGGAGGGAGCAGATCCTTTTTTTTCGATCACCTGCTTTTGATGCAGTAGATTACTTATTTATCTATATTGGATTTTTGGGCACCGTGACCTTGATTATTTGGGAGCTTTCTTGACCTTTTTTATCTATCGCTACTGTTCGACTGGAGGTATATTATTCTCCCTTTTTTTATCCCTCTATTTATTTTAGAGTTATTTTTTTCTGTCACGGGTGCTCACATATTATTGTTGATATGACTACTTCTGAGGGACGTAAGACTCCTACCGTTGAGACCTTTACTATTGAAACTTCTGTCAGTACTTCCATCGGGTATAGGGGTCGACAACACTCGACCCAACGCCGTTAGGGTACCCACATCAACGTAGACTGGGGGATTCTCGTCACTGATTGTAGTCGACTAGGACATCTCAGGGCTACTTGGAAGCTCTATTCAGAGCTTAAGCCGCCTCCTCGCAACCGTACTGCTACCATTGCTAAGGTACCACCACATACAGTCATTGCTCCTGTTACTACTGTTACTGCTCCTCCTTGCCAAAGTGATATGAATGCTATCACTTCTTGCTTGGATATACTTATGTCAGACTTGACTTCTCAAGGTTTAACTACTACTGCTGCGTCTGCTACAAGTATACCTCGTGTCTTTCATACTTGCGTCAGTCCGTCTCCCCTTTGGATACTGGACTCGGGTGCTAATGATCATATGACAGGTGAGACCTATCATTTCACCTCTTTTGATGAGCAGTTACATATTCAAGTTCAGTTAGCAGATGGTACACATGCCCCTATTGTTAGTAGGGGTACAGTCCGTCTTCCAAATGGCTTTTACATTACGTTTGGTGTTTCATACGCCTTCCAAATGGCTTTACATTATTTGTACATCAGTTAG
The DNA here is from genome assembly GCA_963454935.2 of Ilex paraguariensis. NCBI lineage: Eukaryota > Viridiplantae > Streptophyta > Magnoliopsida > Aquifoliales > Aquifoliaceae > Ilex > Ilex paraguariensis. The sequence continues at coordinate 572,211 of CAUOFW020002848.1, forward strand.
CCAAAGNTCCAAATGGCTTTTACATTACGTTCGGTGTTTCATACGCCTTCCAAATGGCTTTACATTATTTGTACATCAGTTAGCCAAAGATTTTCACTGTGCGGTTGTGAGAGATGGACTATATTATTTAGACCATCCACCTCCAGTTTCTCCACCTCCACCTCTATCACCTACTTTGTCTTTATCTGTTCCTAGCTTGCATACTAGTATTTTACCTAGTACTTCTCGTTATGATTTTTTATCACAAATTGTTCAGTTGTGGCATGACCATTTTGGGCATTCAAATTTCAAATATTTATGTATGTTATTTCCTGCTTTGAGCAAAGCTTGTGTTAGTGGTAAACTTGACTGTGTTATATGTTCTTTATTAAAATATGTTCGGACCAGTTATATTCCTCGCATACACCAGTCACCCAAACCATTTGACCTAATGCACTCGGACATTTGGGGACCCTCTCCTGTTACTGCTCTGTCAGGTGCCCGATACTATTTGACATTTATAGATGATCATACTCGTTGTACTTGGGTCTACTTTTTGCATAGGAAGTCTGATGTACTCCCTGTCATCGCTCAATTTCTTCAGATGATTAAAACACAGTTCGATATCATTGTTCGTGCTCTTTGTTCGGATAATGTCAAAGAATATATGTTTGATGCCTTAGTGTCTCACTTTTTTTCTTAGTATATCCTTCAGCAGCTCACTTGTCCATATACTCTTGAGCAAAATGGAGTTGCTGAAAGAAAAAATAGGAGTTTGATAGGGATGGTACGTTATATGCTTAGAGGTATGGAGGTACTAAAATCTTATTTGTATTTTACTGTTTGGACCTCTACCTTTTTGTGCAATCGTACACCGAGTCGTGTTCTTCAGCATAGGGCTCCCTTACAGGTCTTATTTACTGAGCGGATACTTNCAAAATCTTATTTGTATTTTACTGTTTGGACCTCTACCTTTTTGTGCAATCGTACACCGAGTTGTGTTCTTCAGCATAGGGCTCTCTTACAGGTCTTATTCACTGAGCGGATACTTTTTTCGGTCCCCCCTCGTGTTTTTGGCTGCACATGTTTTGTTCAGGATCGGTCTCTTACTCGTCATAAGCTTGATGATAAAGTGATTCGTTGTGTCTTTGTGGGCTATTGTCATTAGTCTAAGGGGTATCGGTGTTATGATCTTACCAGGCGACGTATGTATCACAGTCTAGATGTTACCTTTCTTGAGCATATTCCTTATATTTCTTCTAGTCTTGTGTCTGCCCCTCTAGTTGATGATACTCCCTTTGATTTTCCATTACCACAGGAGCTAGAGCCATTGGTCACTATCACTACAGAGTCATCCGTCTCTCCTCCTCCATAGTCACACATCCCTATTAGTACAGAGTCGCCAGTCTTTCTTCCTTTGCAGGTTTATGTTTGTCGCCCTCGCTCTCATCCCCCTGCTGATATCCCCTCTGCCTCAGGCGATGCAAATAATACTTCTTAGTTTGTTGAGCATATTGATGCACCTGTTGTTAGTACTGATGAGATTGCAGATACTGAGCCAGTTATTTTACCTAATAAGACATTGTCAGTTGAGGATGATGATTTAGGGCGTCGTTATCCGCAACGTGATCGTCATCTAGTTGATCGTTNGGATACTGAGCCAGTTATTTTACCTAATAAGACATTGTCAGTTAAGGATGATGATTTAGGGCGTCGTTATCCGCAACGTGATCGTCATCTAGTTGATCGTTATGGTTGGATCGCCAGGATTTTATATCCGATTTTTGCTTATGTTTCTTATGGTGATTTGTCTCCTACATTTCGAGCTTATAGCATGGCCTTATCAGATACACCGATTTCTTGCTCTATTTTAGAGGTTATGCGGGAGCCCTAGTGAGTTCTTGTCATGCAAACGAAGATGGACGTTCTTCAGCGTAATCATATATGAGATCTTGTCTCTTTACCTTCAGGGCTGAAGCTTGTTGGCTGTCGTTGGGTTTACACCCTGAAGTTCCTTGCAGATGGTACTATTGATCGTCACAAGGCTAGACTTGTGGCGAAGGGCTTTACTCAGGTACCAGATCGTGATTTTGGTGCTACATTTGTCCCCATGGTAAAATTGACTACTGTTCGGTTGATTATTTATCTGGCTGCGGAGTAATTTTGGCATCTTCATCAGTTAGATGTGAAGAATACATTTTTTTACGGTGATCTGGACGAGATTATTTATATAGATGCACCACCGAGCTTTCGTGGTGAGGGGGAGTATGTTGGAAAGGTATGTCGACTGCGTAAGTCTCTTTATGGACTGAAACAATCACCACGAGCCTAATTCTCTTGCTTTAGTGATGTAGTCGTATGTTTGGGGTTCACCAGATGTCATTCTGATCATACCTGCTTTATTCGACGAAATACTTCTGGACAGTGTGTCATTCTTTTGGCATATGTTGATGATATTATTATTATTGGGGATTATATTTCTGGGACTGCGCAGGTCAAGGTAGACCTTGGGAAGGCCTTCAATGTGAAGGACCTTGTATTTCTACGATACTTTCTTGGGATTGAGATTGCTCGAAGCAACAAGGGTGTTGTTCTTTCTCAGCGAAAGTATGTTCTAGATCTCCTTTCAGACACTGGGATGCTGGGGTGCAAATCGACATCATCACCCATGATTCCAAACCTGAAGCTTACTGCTGAAGGTAAGGAGTTAAGAGATCCGACTGTTTATCAGAGGTTGATAAGTAGACTTATCTACCTAGCCAGTACTAGGCCAAACATTTCATTCGCAGTCAGTTGAGTTAGTCAGTTCATGCACAGGTCGTGTCAGTCTCATCTTGATGTAGTTTATCATATTCTTCGGTACCTCAAGTCTTGTCCTGGACTTTGGTTATTTTATGCATTAGGATCTCAGATTGGTTCTCTAGTCTATTATTCAGATTCAGATTATGGGGGAGCATGTGACGGTCGATCTAGTACGGGTTTCTGTGCTTTTCGAGGGACTCATCTTATCTCTTGGAAGAGTAAAAAGCAGACAGTTGTCTCTCGCTCGTCAGCAGAGGCGGAGTATCGGGCACTGGCACTAGCACTGGCACTTGGCACTTGGCACGTGTGAGATTATCTGGCTACGATCAATTCTTGGCGAGTTGGGATTTCTAGTGACTTCTTCATCCACATTATATTGTGATAATCAATCTGCTATTCAGCTCGCTTCTAATTCTGTACTACATGAGAGAATGAAGCATATAGTGATCGATGTTCACTTTCTTCAGGAGAAGGTTAGCCGTGGTATTGTCACTCCATTGTTTGTGAGGACTAGTGATCAGGTTGCGGATGTTTTCACCAAACATGTCACACTATCCATTCTTTAGAACTCGGTTGTCAAGCTTGACTTAGTTGATATTTTTGCGCCTAGCTTGAGGGGGAGTGTTGAAGTTATAGCCTAGATTATTTGGTTTTCCTTTTTTACCTTTGTTTTTGTTTTACCTTTTTAGTTTTATTGTTTGACTATATATATACGGAGGCTCTACACTTAGTTTGTATCCCTTTTTCATTCACGTTTATTCCAAGTGTCATAAACACTTGTGTTGGAGGAATAAAAGTTGATTATTGAGCTACTATATAATGAAGCAGTCAATAATTTCTTCTCCTCCCATCAAGCCTGGAAAATCACCTTACAGACCCCCAACTCACGATCTCTTCTGTTGGGCCAGCCAAATAGATAAGCCATTTAATTGGCCGTCTAAAGCTTACCCAAAAGGGACCCCAAATATAGTTACAGTCTAACATGGCCCAAACATTTGTAAAATAAAAAAGGTATAAGCAACTGCAAGTCTTGAAAGGGTCCAGAACGAAACCATTCTTAATGACAGATCTATGTGAATCCTTATAACCACTATTAAGTTTTTAGAAAATTCTATTGCTTCCCCCCTTAGATATTCAAAATGTCAAATGTATAAGTATTTCACTAAGCGTACTTAAAAAAAATTAATAACTTGATAGCCACTAATCAAATGAGGGATGCAATCACATAAATAAGTATTGCTCTTACTGACAAAGTCACTTGTTTAGCTGAATTACAAAACAAGTAAAATTGTTACAAAATTACATAAGAAATGTGACTTGTATCAAAAGTGGTGAATTGACTCATTTTCAATTTTATTATGATATCATGAAATTATTTTTTGTGGGGATAATATATTTATTATCATTATGTTATATTATAAGAAAGAAAACAGTAGGATGGTGATATTGTCACAAACTAATTTTTATAACAATACAATTTTTGGGTTTTATGATGGTATTGTATAAAAATTAATTTTGGTAGCAACAGTGGCGCATTTACACTGGGAGCAATGGGGCAATTGGCCCCAGTTCAATTTTGAAATTTGTTTGGGTAGTTTTGAAATGTTTATAAATTTATAATTTTTAAAAATTTTCCACCATTAAAAATTTGTATAAATTTATGGCTATTTCTATATTTCAATAATACTTTTTAGTCTAAATAACTAAACTAATTTACAGACCTAATAATGTGCTAAATTGTGTGGTCTCAAAAAATAAATCCAAGAGCTATAATTAGAATAATACTATTTTAGCATCTCCACTATCGCGTCATTGGGTTAGCAATTTAGGATAGATTTTTAGACCACAATAACATTATTCCTTATTAGTGCAAAGTTGGATTATGTTAAAATCATATTTGTAATTGACTAATTTCGTGGAGTCCATTGTAAAATCTCAACTTATATTCCATGATCATGATGCTATCAAATTCAAGATCCGAAAAGTATCATCGCAGAGAGGAGATCAAGCGTCAAAGGCATATCATTAAGCCTATGTATGCACCTCCATGCATAGGACAAAGGTAATGATCTACACACCTAAGATGAACCCTTAGTTAATTTTAACTTGGGTTGATTAGGATGAAAATAGAATTGAAAACGATCTGATTACGACTCCTAAGTAATTTTAAAAGAAAAATTTTTCTAAACTATTTATAAGTTTTGAAAACATAGTTTGAGTCATTGATGAGCACATAATATTGCATATTTAACGGTCTTATTACATGCATTTTAACTCAACTTTGCATTTAAGTACTTAGAATTAGCCAAATTTATGAATAATGTTGAAATCTTGATACTGCAGGTAATTATAGCTTAAATGATGGATTTTGGAACCTTGGAACTAAGTGTGAATGGGTGGTGAAGACATGGACACATTACATGGGGATTTGGAGGCTTAAAAGTAAAAGAAATCAAGGAGGTATCGGTGTTTGGTAACATTGGCACCAGCACCCGCACCATTTGGTGGCAGTACCTTCGTTTTCATCCTTTTTGACCATGNGTTTGGTAACATTGGCACCAGCACCCGCACCATTTGGTGGCAGTACCTTCGTTTTCATCCTTTTTGACCATGATCCACTTTGAATCTGAAAAAGTGCAAAAAATTAAAGTTGTAGATCTGGATGTCCTTTGTATTGTATCAAAATTTCAGCTAAATCGGACAGTTAGATCAAAAGTTATGGTAATTCTACGAAAACTGATCCGGAGCAGACAACTTACCGGAAAGACCTACCGATAGTTTTTACTCCAGTAGCCAAAATCTATCGGTAGAACAATAAAAACCTACCGGTAAGTGTTGCTCAGAATGCCCAGAACGCCTGCAACTCATGCTCCACTTTCTTGGGGGTCCCACCATTGATTCTTCCACTTGTCCCCTGACATCCCTTACATATATACATGCCTTCTACAGTCTAGTTGAAGACTTTGGAGGCAATGACATTAATGAGGATGGGAGAGGAAGGGGCAGCCATGATGGGTGTAGGCTAAGTTCTTCCTAGCCTATCCAATACATCAAATTACCTCCCATTGATGGGAGGTCTGCTCTCACAGGCTAGGGGAGCCTCATGGACGAAAATACATCATTCACACACCATATATTCAGCATTCCACAAGCTCGTGAAGAGAGGAGGCTACCTAAGCTTAGGAATAGTTTTACTGAGAGAAGCTCCAAGAAAGAAGATGAATAGTGCTAGAGAGATAAAATTTATGTTTTTGCATTTTCTTCACCCATTTCATTGCAGTAAGTTGTAGTTCTCTTGTAATCTTTATTTCTTGCATTGTAATCTCTTTTAATTCTAGTGTAATCAAGTTTAATTCAAATGTTCTTGCACTTTTATTTTTCTACTGGGTTTTCCTTTTAAGCTTTATTTATGTTTATGAAATGAATTCTTCTTGTAGTCTACTTCCTTTTAGCATCAATACAAGTTTTAAATTTCATTTCAATACCATGTCTCTTTTCATATTGTATGTCTTTCATTTTAGCATGAGTAGCTAAGTTTTAAGTTGGCTAATCCAAGGGAGACCTCCTCTTGGGTATGTCAAATCAACTCATTTTCTTTCCTCCTCGCAGTGTATATTGATTCGGTTTGACTAAGTTGAGTGTGGACGTGGTTATGAGTCCTTGATACACCATAGGCATTGTCACGGGATATGCTTGGATCCTAACCTCCATGTTTAGTCCCTTGCTTTCGACGAATTAATCGAACATCTAGACACCATTGGAGGATGGTCTTGAGTTGATTTGGTATTCCCATTGGAATGACCTCTTCGGATTAGCCAACAATTGTTTCCCTTTCATTTTTAGCAAAAGCACAAACACCAAACTCAAACTCAAAGATTTTTACACTTTTCATTTTTCACCAAAATCACCTTCACACAATTTCCTTCCTTCCCTGAGGAGACAACCTTGGAATACCCATTCCAAGTAAAGCACGACACTCGAAAATCTTTCTGCGCTTGGGGAACACTTTTGTTCACACACACACACATTTTATTCTACCACACCATTATTCCGTTTTCCCATTTCTTGCATCATGCCAAGGAAGAGTGAACTCCTGTATCTCAATAAGTCATACACACATTGAAGGATGATGTTTGGATACTAGGGACTACAATGGAAACCATCAAGCAGTCACCCCGAGTGATTCCCCGTGGTTTTTTCCTGAGAAGGGTTTTCACATCAATTGTGCTCTTTACTTTCTATCGTATACACTTGTGATTGTTAGCGCACACGTACACTATGTGTTTGTTAGAATGATTGATTGAATATTCACCCATACATAGTTGTGCATTGGGTTTAGATTTTGGGATCGCCATGAATTGATTAAATATTAATTAAAACCAATTGTCATGGTTAAATATGGTTGTGGTGACTAAAGGGGCTCTCATCGTTAATTTCTGCATTCGATTGAGAAGAGATAATTGTGGTAGATATAGATTTTAATTGATAATCAATTTGGGCAATAATTGATAATCAATTTGGGCAATAATTGAAAAACCTATTCACCACCTTAGGTATAGTGTCTTGGTCAACACGTGTATAATTGTGAGAGATGATCCATATTGGGGTTCCTTTTCCAGAACAATAATTGGTATTAAAGCGTGGTTATGCTGAGATCATAAGGCAATAAGTAAACATATCTTTATTTTTGCTTACTTGTCTAGTTTACCTTCGAGAAATCTATCATTACTACTAGTTAGTTTTGAATGGATTCTCGAAAAGAAAGTGGTTTAATTGGACGACCGTCACTCTTTGATGGATCAAAATTTTCTTCTTGGAAAGCTTGTATGAGAGCATTTCAAAACTCTATTGAGGAGAGAGTGTGGTTGATTGTCTAAGAGGGTTGAAGCCCTCCCACCGTCACCACACAAGTTAAAGGTGGTGCGGCAGTGGTTGAAGTAAAATACCCAAAGGTATGGACTAAAAACAAGAATGAGTCCGCTTGGTAGAACTCTAAGATTGAATGCGATATTCAATGCCATGACACCAAATAAGTTTCAAAGAATCATAAATTGCAAAACTTCAAAAGAAACATGGGACATCTAGGTTGTTTCCCACAAAGGGGTTTCCATGGTGAAGAAGTCTAGACTTCAAAGGTACATCTCTTAGTTCGAGACTTTGATGATGCAAGATAATGAAACATTTATAAATTTTACACTAAATTATGTGATATTGTAAATTTATCTTTTGCATTAAGTACCAAGGTTGACGATGTGGCCATCAAGTGAAAAATCTTGAGATCTCTATCTGAGAGATTTTATGCTAAGGTCACATTCTTAGAAAAAAGTGTCAACATGGAGTTGAAGTTAGTGAAAAACCTAGTTGGGTCTACATTGACCTTTGAGATGAACCTTTCATTCGTAAGACAAGATAAGGACATTGCATCAAGCACTACAAATCAAAAAATAGGTAAATCCAACTCACCCTGATTAGGAGAGACGGACCTAGCCTTAATTGCAAGGAAGTTTAACCAATACTTAAAGGCTAGCAATGTTGATTCCTCAAGGTCAAAGGGAAAGCCTATTAGACATATTCACAAGGAAGGAAAAGAGAAAGGGGGAAGAAACTCTCGAAAATAAATTAAGAGAAAGGGGGAGACACTCTCAAAAAGAAGTTGAGAGAAAAAGGCAAGGAGTTCAATGCTTTGAATGTCAAGGGTGCATCAGAATGCCCAAATAGAAATAAGCGAGTTCTGCCTAAAGAAAATAGGAGAGCTATGAAGGCCAAGTGGAATGATAGTGAAATAGAGTCAAACCTAAGTGTTGACTCATCTTCTAGTGACGATGAAGAAAATTTCACGGCCTTTGTAGGTTCATACTCCTCACCCCTAGAGAAACTTCCCCAAGTGAAGTTGAAACATGTCCTACCACAGTGGTAGAAACTTGGAAGAAGAAATCTCCAAATGTGTGGAGGATGAAGATTGCTTTGAGGATATACAAGATATATATGATCAATTGTATATACAATTCCTCAAACAACAAGAGAATGTGTTCTCCTTGAGTGATCATGTAAACTCAAGTGAAGAAGAAACAACAAAACTTCAAATGGACTTAGTGAAGTCCAAGATCCAAATATGTGGCATAAAGGATGAGAATAAGGCTCTCCCTGATCGAGTGAGTTTCCTTGAGAGAGAGTGTCATGAGCTTGTAAAGTCTAAGAAGATTTTTGAGTTAAAATGTGTCAAACTTGATAAAGATCTTCATGAATCAAATGAACTCTCTAAGAGACTTTCCCAATGCAATAAAAAATTTGATAGAATGTTGTCTATGGGAAAGAATGTAAGTGTAGTTTAGGCTACACTAATGAACACACTAACGCTTCTTCCAAGACCGTATTTGTGCAGGGCATCACCAACCCATCACCCCCACAAGTAAGCACAAGCTCTAAAGTGTTTAAAAATGATAAGGGTAGGAATTCAAAGAAGAAAGTTGTTAAAGAAACAACAACCAATCATGATTTGTGCTATACTTGTGGAGAACATGGTCATAATAGTGGACATTGCATGAAAAGCAAGGATGTCTTAAATAAGAAGCTTGAGCATCTTGCAAACCAATGTAAGGCTTTAAACAATTAAGTTGCTAATTTTTCTAAGATTTTAGAGAGATGACATGAGTCCAAGCATATATATGCACCATCATCACATGGACCACATGCTAGAGTGCCCAAAGCCTCTTTAACTCCCAAGGTCAAGGTTGATCTACATACTTCCGGGGAGAAGAGAGCTAGTCCTCTTCCCATTCCCCGACTTAAATAGAGTTTTAGGAAGAAAAAACAAGTTTGTGTGTCTGAGGAGGACCATTAGAAACTCATCATTTCAACCAAGTTAGAGGCCCCGAGTGCTTATAGCAAAGTCATGACTTCTAAGAAGTAGGAGAGGTGAGAGTATGGGCTAAGATGATTTTTCATGTCTTTCATTGAATACACTAGGGTCATATATTGTGACATATATTTTTTTTGTTTATTTTTACCATTTGTTTTTCTATAAGATGGAGGCAAGTGAAATAAGTAAAGCTGCCAAAGACTTAAATAGTCTTTGAAAATTATAACCGCTAGGTCCTCGCTTGCAATATATGTTCATTTATCCAGGTCATTTAATTAACTTAAATAAGTTAGGGTAAATTTGTTTATACCATATCATGCTACATGAGGGAGCTATAATAGAAGGACAAATGTCACAAAAGTAATCACTATGGGGAGATGATAGTTGGAAGACTTAAAGCCATGTCTTGAAGAATGCATTCAATTACAAGATCTTTTTAAACTCAGAGCATGATAGTAAAACACTAGAACGTTACCAAGAGAATGAAAACCATCAAAAGGGGGTTGTAATCTCTGTAAAATCCCTTCTAAGTGTAGTCTCAATTTTTTTTTATCAAGAGAGTATAGTCTCAAATTGAAGGCAACAAGAACATACTATAAAATTACGATTGCTGGGCATGATTAAGTGATGCAAGACCTCCTGGTTCAACCTCACGTCGACAGCCAAGAGGGGAAACAAAGCACAGAATCTCTCTCTGCAACAAGAATCTCTCCAGAATTTAATCAAAAGATGGTCACTGCCTCATTCCTTCTCATTTGGTTTCTATATAATGATGAAGGCTACAATCTAGAAAACAAACTAGGAAAGAAATAACAAACAAATAACAAGATTTAAAAAAAAAAAAATAATAACAACCACCACATATTCCTCATAGTTATCTTCTGCTTATCACCAAGATTTAAGGAACCACTTCCTCATAGTTATCTTCTGCTTATCACCAAGATTTAAGGAACCACTTCTTGATTTGCATCAATTGTCGGCTCCCCTAAAGAACTTGACTCCGGCAAGTTTTGATGAACATAGGCATCAAATAATTTTGGGTGTAAACGCTTGAGTTCCGTGGCCTGCAACCAAACTGAATCGAACTTGAGATGGTTTTTCCATTACACTAAAAATTTGTAATAACCCACTTGATGGGTTGTAACGAATTGATGATCAAGTATGGATGCAATCTCATCTCTAGGAGCTATTTGCTTAGGAACACGAATAATGGGGCCTTGGAATGAGGTTGAATTTGGTGTTGTCGACATCTTTGCTTCATCACCCTTAAACTCAGTGAGGTCTTCTATGTTGAAAACTGGGCTAATACCAAAATCAGGGGACAAGTCAATGACATACGCATTCGGACCCAATTTCTTGGTGACTCTAAAAGGGCCCGCACGTTGTGCATCTAGCTTTGTAAAACTGTCAGGGGAAAAACATTATGGTCTTAATCGAATAAGAACCATATCGTCAACTTTGAACTGCCTATCATTGCGCCTTGTATTTGCAGGGCAACTTTGAACCGCACGTTGTGCATATGCTTCTATATTAAGGGAAAGGCACTGCCTCACTTCTTCATGAACATCCTTCATATATCTAGAAAAATCTAGCGCAGCTTCACTAGGCCTAGTAGGCAAAGGTAACGAATTGAGATTGAGGGGATATGGGGTCGAAATCCGTATGAATTTTTCCTCATGAAGGAAACCGAGCTCTGATACCAAAATGATGCAAGACCTCCTAGTTTAACCTCACGTTGACAGCCAAGAGGAGAAACAAAGCACAAAATCTCTCTCTACAACAAGAATCTCTTCAGAATTTAATCAATAGATGGCCACTGCCTCATTCCTTCTTATTCGGTTTCTATATAATGGTGAAGGCTACAATCTAGGAAAGAAATAACAAACAAATAATAAGATTTAAAAAAAAACAATAATAACAACCACCACATATTCCTCATAGTTATCTTCTGCTTATCACCATGATTTAAGTAACCACTTCCTTATAGTTATCTTTTGCTTATCACCAAGATTTAAGGAACCACCTCTTGATTTGCACCATTAAGGATTAATGTGTATATTAACCTTAAGTTAACTTAAAACAGTGATTTAAGTCTGTTTATCAATATTTTTGTAATCAATATATCGGTGGGTTAATAAAAGTCTCTTAATCATTGTTCATCATCTCTTTTGCGTACTTGTGTCTATTGATTCTTTTACATCCAAAGAAGTCCTGAAATAAGATACTGAACCACGTTTGCATGATCGGATGAGAAACCTTTTTTGAGAGTTTTGATCCATTGAAAGTTAATTTTCATCAACAAATACACAAATCGAAAATATTAAGTACGTTCACTTGGTAACGTTTTAATTTACACACCAACGATGAATGAAAGCTACATATATTTGTGTGGGAACAACAGCTAACTAATGACTTTTTTATTTAATCTTCATAACCATGCTGAAGTCGTTACCATGGTTATAGACTAGTCGACAAGCTTTAATTTAGTTCTACAAACAATAGCTACTCTTGCTAAACTAAGAGTTTCCGTCTGTCCAAAAATTTGGGCTCCCTAAGTCTCTAGACATGAGTCCCTTGAGGCTTAAATTCTTTCAGATTGTAGAGGTGCTCCTTGTATTGCCTCGATTGATCTTCTTGGTGTTTATTCTTTAGAAGGTGTTTGTTCTGTAGTGTAGATCCTAAATCTAACAATCAGAAAGATATAGCTCAAGGAAAATCCATTATTTTGGTGATGTTCAAGTTGACACAAAAATTGACTTTATTATTGGTAGATTATTGCTGATGGCCCGGCTAACTTTGTGTGCTTATACATTCAATAATGGGACAAGTCTATAGTACCCAAAAAAAAAAAATTGGTACTTTATCGCCATTACAAATTTTATGAATTATATTATAATTTTTAAAAATTATTTATAACTTTTAATGTTATTTGTGATTGATCTTAAAAGCATTAAGATCGATCACAAAAGTATAATAAAAATGATAACTTGACACATTAGTGAGGAGGAGAATAGTCGTCTCCCACTAATGTGTGGTCGAGGCGAAAAGGATCATTTAATTAGTTCACCAGTCGTCCTTGACTGCTGGAGGAGTAAGAAAACAAAAGCCTGCCATACCAAGCAAAAAACAAAACAAAAGCCTGGCCATCAAATGATGACCCCTGAAAGTGAACGGGTCTCTTTCACTTTCAAGGAGTTCCGTTCACAAAATAAAAAGAAAGAAAGCAAAAGAGTCATGCATGTGCTCATTGCTGACATAATGTGATGTTTATGTATGAATTTGATTTACTCTTCATAGCTGTACACAAAATTGAACAAAATTATCATGTTTAAGTTTAATTTTAACATATTAAAGTAATAAATTGACAAACTTATTAGATTGGTCAGTCAAATAAATGAATAGATATAGAAATTTGCTAAACATTGCACGAAAATACTAAACAAAACTTGTAAATTTGACTATACATGTAATAAATTGATGGGTCAAGTCCAAGAGTTTAACTCATGTTATATGTCCGGTCTGAGTTTTAAGACCCAACTCCAAGAAGTCCACCAAGTCCAGCCCAATGTGATCGATCTGGTCAAACTCATCAAGCTCAAGGAGCTATGTCAACAAGGAGCATGCAAGATCATCTGAGAGTCTCCTCTATCACCTTGGAATAGAGCATGCAAGGTCATCTGGGAGTCTCCTCTACCACCTTGGAGTAGGGGTCATCCAAGAGCCTCTTCTACGCCACCAAGGGAGTGTCCAGGGGCCTCACCCTCGCCGCTTGGAGAGAATCAATCTTCTCACATCCTTTGACCAAGTCTTTTGGAGAACATCATAAACTTGCTTGCCGTTGAGGAGAGCAGAGGTCACCAAGCTATTTAATCACTATTAAAGTCACCACAATCCGTTATGACTATTAAACGGCTCTAACTCGTTATGATCGTCAGACTAGCTATTCAATTACTACATTAAACCACTATAAATTATAAGCTTCACCAACACTTGGGGGACAACTCACTCATTTTTAGCACAATTCTCTCCTCTCTGAAAGCTTGTAATATCCTGCTCTCCCATTACAACGGAGTTAATAAAATCCTAACGACCCTTGTCATTCCAAGTGAACGTAGGTCACCTTGACCGAACCACTATAAACTTGGTCTTTTCCCTCTCTACCTTACTAAATTTTATATTACTTAATTGACAGGTGGTGTGCAAACTAATTTTGTGCATCATCAGTTTGGCGCCGTCTGTGGGAACCGACGAAATTCTCACGTAAACACTTTCTTTGCTGAATCAAAGATGATCACCACCAGGATCCATGAGTTAGCCTGAAGACATTCCACCACGAGAGAAGGAGGTCACTCCTCCACTTGCCAATCCCGTCCTAAATGCGCTGCAGATGCTGGACACATTGCAACAGCTTATAGTCCAAATTCAGCAGATTCTACAATTAATGCCAGGGCAACAAGGAGGAGTGCAGCTTGGACCTCAAGCCAGGGGAGCTCCACTCCCAGGTCATCAAGGAGCTCCCCACCTTAGCGTTTCCCATCTAGGCGCCCCACCTATGGGAGCTCCCTTAGGCGCCCCACACAGGGGGGCCCATCATGAGGGATCTCTTCCTCTAACTCCTGCTCTTACTCCCTATGGTGGAGACCTTCCTTTCCAAGAAGATGAGGGTGAAAACCAAAGTATGGAGCATGAGAGTCATGTCCGTGATAATTCCAGAGTACCTACTCTCAATCACTGAGAAGAAAAAATTAAAGAAGTGCAAAATCAATTGAGTGACGTCTTTAACGCCATGAAGGCACAAGGACCTGAGACAGTGGACTACCTTATAAATCGAATGGACACACCTGTCAAACCTGACGTGGCGAACTACCCACTCCCTCAAAAATTCAAGATGACATCCGTCGAAACATTTGATGGTACGAAAGATCCACTGGACCACCTTGAAACTTTTAAGACCTTGATGCAGCTACACAACATCTCTGATGAAATCATGTACAGAACGTTCTCAACCACATTGAAGGGATCTGCTCGACAATGGTCCACCAAGCTCTCCCCATCCTCCATTGGCTCATTTGCTGAGCTTAGAAGATCCTTCGTGTCACATTTCATTGGAGAATGTTGCCACCAGAAGCCTATCACCCACCTACTCAGCATAAAGTAGGATCGAGATGAGAGTCTGGAGAGCTACCTCACTCGTTTTAACGAGAAGGTCCTTTAGGTCAAGGAGCCCGATGATAAGGTCAGCATGACCGCCTTCCTAGGGAGCCTCCAGTCGTCAAGCTTTCTTTTCTTCATAATGAAGTGTCTATCGATGAGTATGCCAGAGATGTTGGCGAAGGCCCATAAATACATGAATGCTGAGGACATTACAAGGCCCAGACGAGGTGAGTCTTCTAAAGCTGGGGAGAAGAGAAAAGAAAGAAACAGGGACAATAAGAAGGAGAATAATAACAAGCGTAGGAGTAGGACGGAGAGGGTACCTGCCAAAGACCGGCTCGGTCCTGCTTCCCAGAGAGATCGGCAAGCCTTCACTCCCCTCAATGCTACTGTCGGGCATATTCTATTACAGATCCAAATCCAGGATGACCCCGCAATAAAGTAGCCTAGGAGAATGCAGTCTCCCCCAAACCGCAGGAATCCAAACAAATATTGTTGCTTCCATCGCAACCATGGTCATGACACCGATGACTGTTATGACCTTAAAAGACAAATTGAGGAGCTCATCCAACGGGGTCACTTACGCCAGTATGTTGCTGGTAGGGGACAAGCCCTGGCACCACCTCGTAACTAGGAGGACTAACAGCCCATCGAGGAAATTCACACCATCTCCGGAGGGCTTGCAGTAGGAGGAGAATCCCTCTCTACCATGAAGGCTCATGCTAGGAAAGCCAAACACCCCGACGAATTGTGCCCATCTAAGGCGCCCAAGCATAACAACAGCGAAGCCATTTCCTTCTCAGACAACGATTTGGAAGGAATCCAACACCCCCATGACGACCCTCTAGTGCTCACCATAATCGTCGCTAACTTCTAGGTGTAAAGAATTCTCGTGGACAGCGGCAGCTCTGCGGATATCTTGTTCGCCAAGACTTATGACAAGCTCAACTTGGACAGAGAAAGATTACAACTCATCAGGTCGCCCCTCATTGGGTTCTCAGGGGAGAAGGTGTATCCCCTAGGGTCCATCACCTTACTTGTCACTACTGGAGCGTCACCTTGAAGCTCCACAATCATGGATAATTTCACGATAATAGATTGTCTTTTAGCCTACAACATCATTCTAGGGTGATCAGCTCTCAATACTGTAAGAGTTGGGCCCTCCACCTACCACCTCATCCTCTGTTTTTCAACTTCGAATAGAGTCAGAGAGGTGCGAGGAGATCAAGNCAAGCACTCCTAAGCGCTCAGTCTGGCGTCTAGGCTCCCACTTTAATCTCTGAGCCCTCCTTTCTACCACTCTAGAAGCTCTATGTAGATGGTTCCTCGACCAACGAAGGAGGAGGAGCAGGCCTATTCTTGATCAGCCCCGACAGTACTCCCCTCAAATATGCAGTGAAGCTCCACTTTACTGCTTCTAACAATGAGGCAGAATATGAAGTCTTCCTCTCTGGATTAAGATTGACAGCTGAAATGGAAGCCCAATACCTCGCCACTTACAATGACTCTCAACTAATCGTTAATCAAGTAAAGGGCGAGTTTGAAGTAAAAGGAGCCAAAATACAGGAATACCTTGGCATGGTAAAAGCTTGATTACAAAGTTTCGATACTTCCAGATCTGTCACATCCCGAGAGAAGACAACATGGTCGTTGATGCATTCACCAGGCTCGCCTTATCCTTGGAAGCCCCACTAGGAGGACCAACATTCATTGGTCACCAATTCAGACCAAGCAAGTTAGACATGGAAGCTAAAAACATCAACTGTGCATCGGTTGCGTCAAACTGGACGACTCTGATAAGGGTATACCTCTATNCAGGAGGACCAACATTCATTGGTCACCAATTCAGACCAAGCAAGTTAGACATGGAAGCTAAAAATATCAACTGTGCATCGGTTGCGTCAAACTGGACGACTCTGATAAGGGTATACCTCTATNGTAGCCGCAAGGGAGTGCTATGTCTCATCCATGAAGACAAGGAAGCCACAAGAAGCCTTACAAGTGGATATCCTTGACCCAAAGGACGACGCCACCATGAAAAGAAGAGAACCAGTTGAGGAGTTCACCCAAGTAGTCTGAGGTGAGGAGAACCCGGATAGAAGAGTGTACATTGGCTCTTTCCTTTCTAAAGATTTNTTAGCCGTAAGGGAGTGCTATGTCTCATCCATGAAGACAAGGAAGCCACAAGAAGCCTTACAAGTGGATATCCTTGACCCAAAGGATGACGCCACCATGAAAAGAAGAGAACCAGTTGAGGAGTTCACCCAAGTAGTCTTAGGTGAGGAGAACCCGGATAGAAGAGTGTACATTGGCTCTTTCCTTTCTAAAGATTTGGTCTGCCAGCTAATAGACTTTCTAAGGCTCAACATGAACATTTTTGCATGGTCACATGCGGACCTTGAGGGCATTGACCCCGAGGTCACTACTCACTACCTCAATGTCGACTATCGCCACAAGCCTATTCACAAAAAGCTAAGGGGTGCCTCCATTGAAAAGGCCCAAGCGATGGAAAATGAGGTAGGAAAATTGATAGAGAACGAAGCGATCAGAGAAGTAGCCTATCCTGAGTGGCTCTCAAATATGGTGATGGTGGCTAAAGCTAATGGGAAGTGGCGCCTCTATGTCGACTTTACTAAGCTCAACAAGGCATGTCTGAAAGATAGTTACCCACAACCATGAATTAACCTCCTCATTGACGTCACTGCAGGACATGAATTGCTCACCTTTCTGAATGCATATTATAGATATAACCAGATCAGTATGCACCCTCCAGATCAAGAGAAGACATCATTTATCACTCCAAAGGAGACCTATTAATATAGGGTCATGCCCTTCAGATTGAAGAATGTTGGAGCAACTTATCAACGACTGGTGAACAAAATGTTCCAGTCAAATCAGAAAAATAATAGAGGTGTATGTGGACGACATGTTGGTAAAGAGTCTCGCAGCAACAGGCCATATCGTCCACCTCCAAGAAACTTTCAATGTTCTCAAGATGTACCGCATAAAGCTGAATCCAAAGAAGTGCCCCTTTGGTGTTGGGTCAGGAAAATTCCTTGGTTTTATGGTTAATCAAAGGGGAATTGAGGCGAACCCGGACAAGATCAAGGTCATCTTAGATATGAAGTCGCCTTCCTCAACCAAGGAGCTCCAGCGCCTCAATGGGAGGATTGCAGCACTCAACAAGTTTGTTTTCAAGTCTGCGGACAAATGCTTGCCTTTCTTCAAGATTGTCCGAAAGGCTTTCGAGTGGGGACCTGAGGCAAAGGAGACCTTTAAAAGGCGCAAAGCCTATTTGGCTAAGCCTCATCTCTTGTCACATGTTGCATCAGGAGAAATATTATATCTATACCTTACTGTTTCTCCCTCGCAGTAAGCTTCGTCCTCGTTAGGAACAATGATGAAGTGTAAAAGCCCGTCTATTATGTGAGTAGAGCCTACTGAAGAGCAGAAACCAGGTATTTGGGGCTAGAGAAGCTAGCACTTGCCCTCATCACAACAGTTAGGCATTTACGACACTATTTTTAGAGTCACACCGTTGTTATGATCACAGATCAGCCTCTAAAGAGAGTCTTGAAAAAATCAGATGTATTTGGGAGACTCCTCAAATGGGCAGTGGAACTTGGGGAGTTCGACATTCAATACCAACTAGGGGTGGCCGTCAAAGCACAAGCATTGACAGATTTTATTGCTGAGTTTATACCAACAGAGGAAAAGACCAATGAGTTTTCCACACTTCAGACGTTGCGCCTAGACACGCAAAGCAATCAAGCGCCCAACGAGGACAGCCGAACACTTGACGAGAATAATGAGGCATCCAGACCAATAACCAGGACAGCACAGGCGCCCAGGCCCTTCCTGGCTCCCAGGCCCCTCCTGGTGCCCAGGCCCTTCTTGGCACGCAGGCCACTCCTGGCACCCAGACCCCTTCTGGCGTCCAGCTGTCCACCCTAGACACCCAAATCTCATCTCCAGGCACCCAGCCCTCATCCTTAGGCGCCTAGCTCTCCTCCTCAGGCAATCAACCTTCCTCCTCAGGTGCCCAAGCACTCCTAAGCGCTCAGTCTGGCGTCTAGGCTCCCACTTTAATCTCTGAGCCCTCCTTTCTACCACTCTAGAAGCTCTATGTAGATGGTTCCTCGACCAACGAAGGAGGAGGAGCAGGCCTATTCTTGATCAGCCCCGACAGTACTCCCCTCAAATATGCAGTGAAGCTCCACTTTACTGCTTCTAACAATGAGGCAGAATATGAAGTCTTCCTCTCTGGATTAAGATTGACAGCTGAAATGGAAGCCCAATACCTCGCCACTTACAATGACTCTCAACTAATCGTTAATCAAGTAAAGGGCGAGTTTGAAGTAAAAGGAGCCAAAATACAGGAATACCTTGGCATGGTAAAAGCTTGATTACAAAGTTTCGATACTTCCAGATCTGTCACATCCCGAGAGAAGACAACATGGTCGTTGATGCATTCACCAGGCTCGCCTTATCCTTGGAAGCCCCACTAGGAGGACCAACATTCATTGGTCACCAATTCAGACCAAGCAAGTTAGACATGGAAGCTAAAAACATCAACTGTGCATCGGTTGCGTCAAACTGGACGACTCTGATAAGGGTATACCTCTATGAAGGTGCGTTACCAGAGAATCCTCTAGAAGCCAGGAAGCTTAGGATGAGAGCCTCCAAGTTTACTGTTCTACAAGACACCCTGTACAAGAGAGGCTACTCCCTGCCATTACTAAGATGTCTCTCACATGAAGAAGCTGACTATACCATGCGGGAGATCCATGGAGGAGTTTGTGAAAATCACTCTAGAGGACGCTCCCTCGCCCACAAGATGCTCAAACAAGGCTACTGCTAGCCTAGCATAATGAGGGACGCCCAAGAATTCGCTAAGAAGTGCGACAAGTGTCAGCGCTTCACCACTGTGCCTAGGCAGCCACCAGAGGAACTCACAGTCATCACAAGTCCGTGGCCTTTCTCTAAATAGGGTATCGACATCCTAGGCCCCCTACCTCTCAGTAGAGGACAATGCATGTTTGTGGTGGTAGCGAAGGCCAAACCCTTAGCAAGGATAACAAATGTAAAGGTAAAGGATTTCATTAGAAAAAACTTGATATGTCGCTTTAGGATGCCGCACGCCATTGTCAGCGACAACACTAAGCAGTTCGACTACAAACTCTTGANCTTTCTGAATGCATATTATAGATATAACCAGATCAGTATGCACCCTCCAGATCAAGAGAAGACATCATTTATCACTCCAAAGGAGACCTATTAATATAGGGTCATGCCCTTCAGATTGAAGAATGTTGGAGCAACTTATCAACGACTGGTGAACAAAATGTTCCAGTCAAATCAGAAAAATAANTCGATACTTCCAGATCTGTCACATCCCGAGAGAAGACAACATGGTCGTTGATGCATTCACCAGGCTCGCCTTATCCTTGGAAGCCCCACTAGGAGGACCAACATTCATTGGTCACCAATTCAGACCAAGCAAGTTAGACATGGAAGCTAAAAACATCAACTGTGCATCGGTTGCGTCAAACTGGACGACTCTGATAAGGGTATACCTCTATGAAGGTGCGTTACCAGAGAATCCTCTAGAAGCCAGGAAGCTTAGGATGAGAGCCTCCAAGTTTACTGTTCTACAAGACACCCTGTACAAGAGAGGCTACTCCCTGCCATTACTAAGATGTCTCTCACATGAAGAAGCTGACTATACCATGCGGGAGATCCATGGAGGAGTTTGTGAAAATCACTCTAGAGGACGCTCCCTCGCCCACAAGATGCTCAAACAAGGCTACTGCTAGCCTAGCATAATGAGGGACGCCCAAGAATTCGCTAAGAAGTGCGACAAGTGTCAGCGCTTCACCACTGTGCCTAGGCAGCCACCAGAGGAACTCACAGTCATCACAAGTCCGTGGCCTTTCTCTAAATAGGGTATCGACATCCTAGGCCCCCTACCTCTTAGTAGAGGACAATGCATGTTCGTGGTGGTAGCGAAGGCCAAACCCTTAGCAAGGATAACAAATGTAAAGGTAAAGGATTTCATTAGAAAAAACTTGATATGTCGCTTTAGGATGCCGCACGCCATTGTCAGCGACAACACTAAGCAGTTCGACTACAAACTCTTGAACTCCTTCTACTCCGATCTTCAAATAAAGCAGCCTCATTCAAGCCCAACAAACCCGCACGCAAATGGAGAAGCGGAAGTTATGGTGAGAACGGTGCTACGCAACCTAAAGATAAGGCTCGACAAGGCAAAGGGTTTTTGGGTTGACGAGTTCCCAGGTGTTTTATGGGCCTACTGCACCACACCAAGAGCTCCAACTTGAGAAACTTTATTCTCTCTTGCTTTTGGAACTGAGGTTGTCGTTCCTGTGGAAATTGGGGTGCACTCTCTAAGGGTCCAACACCACGACCCTATCACCAACGAGGAAGGACTCCACATCAACCTTGACTTGGTAGAGAAGGCAAGGGAGATGGTTGTGGTCCGCAACACAGAGTATAAAGCGCCGCATGACAAAGTACTACAACTCGAGGGTAAAGCCCGTTTCTTCCAACCAGGAGACTGGGTCCTCAAGAAAGTGATCCTTGCCACAAAGGATTCACAAGAAGGAAAGTTGGGATCAAACTGGGAGGGACCCTACCTCATAACAGAAGTGGTGAGACCGGACACCTAGAAGATACAAAGTTCTGAGNAACTTAAGTATGATAGTGCCTTCGATTGAAACACTTCGATCCTAGGCAGTTTCTTCTGCACTTTCAAGGAGGGACAATTCTTTTATAAAGCTTAGGAGGTACGGTGATTTTTATCCTCCTACTCCCTTAATTGCTTGCACCCCCACACAGAAACCATCATATTCTTAATTGCCATTGGATTGACATGCTTATCTGAAAGAAGTCTTCCAAATATTCTCCTTTCACATTCAATAAGGTCATCCGCGATATCCTCATTATTGAAGACCAGAACAACATCCTGAGCTTCCGTTAAAGAAAAAGATGGTAAATATCTACTATCTCTTCCTTCATCAAGAAACCAACACAAACAGGACTACCAAATTACAAGTGAAGAAGTAGAGAAATAGAAATGAAACAACTGACCACAAATATTAGAGACCGGGAAAAGAGTAGACTAGGGAACCACAAACAACAGTACAGAACAAAAGTAAAATTCAAAAACACAGGATGTACTCCCCAAATGAACATAAACAAATGACTACGAACGATGATACGTAGAAGAATCAGAAAACAAAAACCCATAATGGAACAAACCAGAAAAGATGATTCAAAACCACACCGTAAAGACACCAAGAGATCCAAGAACACGACGACATACTCCTATAGAAACCTAAGGAGAGCAATACATTGAGCCAAACTTATTTAACTCAATGATTGTGTACATCAATTTGGAGGGAAGATAATTGACGACGATTTTTCACCGCTTAGAATTGCTTCAATCGAGTAATATTATTAGACTAAAATTTATTAACTTAATTCAANGCCAAACCCTTAGCAAGGATAACAAATGTAAAGGTAAAGGATTTCATTAGAAAAAACTTGATATGTCGCTTTAGGATGCCGCACGCCATTGTCAGCGACAACACTAAGCAGTTCGACTACAAACTCTTAAACTCCTTCTACTCCGATCTTCAAATAAAGCAGCCTCATTCAAGCCCAACAAACCCGCAGGCAAATGGAGAAGCGGAAGTTATGGTGAGAACGGTGCTACGCAACCTAAAGATAAGGCTCGACAAGGCAAAGGGTTTTTGGGTTGACGAGTTCCCAGGTGTTTTATGGGCCTACTGCACCACACCAAGAGCTCCAACTAGAGAAACTTTATTCTCTCTTGCTTTTGGAACTGAGGTTGTCGTTCCTGTGGAAATTGGGGTGCACTCTCTAAGGGTCCAACACCACGACCCTATCACCAACGAGGAAGGACTCCACATCAACCTTGACTTGGTAGAGAAGGCAAGGGAGATGGTTGTGGTCCGCAACACAGAGTATAAAGCGCCGCATGACAAAGTACTACAACTCGAGGGTAAAGCCCGTTTCTTCCAACCAGGAGACTGGGTCCTCAAGAAAGTGATCCTTGCCACAAAGGATTCACAAGAAGGAAAGTTGGGATCAAACTGGGAGGGACCCTACCTCATAACAGAAGTGGTGAGACCGGACACCTAGAAGATACAAAGTTCTGAGGGGAAGGTTTTGCCCCATCCATGGAAAGCTCAGCACCTGAAGAGGTACTATCAATGACACCTTGAGAGAGTAGAAAAGTTGGGGACTTGGTTTTATTTTTTGTACTCTTTTGTGGTGTTATTATCTAATATTGCTTTATATAAGCAGAAAAATGAATAAAATTTCTAGATTTACTTCAAAAAAATCCTTGTATTTTCATATTCAACTTCAAAGTAGCATCAGTGGAAAAAACAATTTTTACAAAAGTATGGCTACAAAATATTTTTTTTAAAAAAAAAAAAAAGTCCCTAGCACGCTAACTACTCATGGTCGTCATCATTCTTGACATCGTCAGAATCTTCATCATTATCATCAGGCGCCTCAGTTGGCAAGAAGTTTGAGAATTAATATCAGGGAAAGCAGCAGAAATCTTCTCTCGGAGCTCATCATAGCCGTCAATGAAGGCATCTGCAAGGCCATTCGCCAAGTCCCTTTCAACTATGACAACCCTCTCCTTAGTCTGTGAAGCTCTCTCATGAGCCGCCTTCATCTCTGCCTCTGCAGCAACCTCTTTGAGCATCGCCCTCTCACGGGTCTTTGCAAGCCCAGCCTCACTGAGTGAAGCTCTCTCACGGGCCTTCACAAACTCATCCTCCCTGAGCGCGTCCCTTTCATGGGTCGCCAAGAGCTCAAACTCGAGCTTAGTTGCCCTCACAAGGGCCTTTTCAAGCTCAGCCTCTAGCTTGGTCACCCTCTCATAAATCACCGAAAGCTCAGTCTCAAGTCTGGTCACCCTCTAACAGGTAGCCAAGAGGTCAGCCCTGCCAGCAGCTTCAAGAGCAGTGATCTTCCCTTGAGCAATAAAGAGCTCCTTCTGCATAACTTCATTATTTTGTTTTTAGCTAACCGTGATATTGGGTCCTTGAAAGCAAGCAGACAGATGTAGTCGAAGCCTAGAAAAGATAAAAGATGGAGGGAATGACAAAACGCATAAGAAAGGACTGGAGAAAAGGAGATATCAGACCCTTACCTGAGCCAAACCTTCCAAAAATGTGTTGATAATCCCCTCAGTGCCCAGAGTACTGATCTGAGTAACTTCGGGGGGAAACACAAACCTCTCGAACCTTTGCCTGATGACCAACGGGTTACCCAGCATAGGACCAGCCCAAATCGGTGCCCCTGTAGAAGTCCTCACACGAGAATGAGACGAACAAGGGACAAAAGGTGTGGCCGACAAAGAATACTCTAGAGTAACAATCGCAACTAAAGAGATCTCTGGTTAAGGAGGCACCGCCGGAGGGGTCATTTGATGGGAACACACCCGAGGCTCTACTGGAGGAATTGTTTGAAGAAAGCTTACCTTGGGTGGCGCCATTGAAGAGGACACCTGGGAAGCATCGCCCATTCTTGCCACCTTGGAGGAAGGAGGGCTTCTACCAGAGAGGCAGGACCCAATTATTTCTCTATCTATCTCTACAAATAAAATAAAGAGTCACCGAGATAAAAATAAAAACACCAAGTGGAGGAGAAAAGTATAGAAGAATTAACATATCTTTTCTTTTCAAGGAGGGATCGTTAGACCTTGGAGAGGGACCACTGAAATCTATGGAAGAAGAACCAATAACTCCTTCACCCCTGGGCATGAGAGCTTCAAAGTCCCTTGTAGAGTAAAACTTTACAGCATGTAGCTTCCACTCTTGGTCTTTGGAAAGCACAAGAGCACTTGCAAGGAATATAGTGAGTAGATAGCTTACAAAGAATGTGGTAAAAGAGGAGTAAGAATGTAGGGCGTACCAACTTTCTTTGGAGCATCCCATCGTGTTGGTACCAACGCCTTATTGGCATCCGAATCCCACTCTCCACCGACGAATATGAAACGAGACTTCCAACTATGACATTTGGAGGGCAGTCTGGTAATCAACTTGCCTCCCCTCGTGATAAAATAATACCAACCTCGGTTAGGAGTAGGAGTCTCACTCGGGTAATAAGCTACATGAAATTTCTCAGTAGAGGCATACTCATGGTGCACCCTCTTCCATAATGCTAAGAAACTCAACAACACTCTCTAACCGTTGGGCGCCAACCGCCCAGGTGTCAGGAAAAAATAGTCCAAGATGCCACAAACGGGAGAAAGCATTGGGAACTTGAGCTCAATCTCAAGCACCTCCTCATAAATAGTAATGTCACTAGAGGAGTCATCGCAAGCAGGCTCACCCATTTCAGCTCGATGAAATAGCACAGTCGGAGGAATATGATAGGTGGAGACAATCCGTAAAATATCAATGTCTGAATTTAAAGTGCTAAAGATAGTACTTACTTTGGACTCATCATCATCGAGAGCTACCTTGCCTCGATGCTTTTTGACGCGAGGGCATAAAGCTCTGTTCGAGCCAGAAAGATCTCTAGGAGAATGATTTTGAGAAGCTATGCTTGAAAAAACTTGAATAGGCTAATAGCCCAAAGTTGTTTGCCCCTCCTGTTCGCCTAGATCTGTCTCCCTCGTGTTCAGCAGCACGCAGATAGCCGCCTTAGCACCCAGATTGGCACCCAAATCAGTGCTCTACTCGCCCAAAACAACTTGCTCAGCTCCGAAATCGCGTTCAGCAGCCTGCTCAGTGCCCATAACTCCCATTGCGCGCACAGCAGGCGCGCACCCAACGGAGGTGTCCCACGACGACTCCACCTCCCTCAAGCCTTGCGCCTCCATCTCCCCTCCAAGGACAACGCCAACTCCTTCGAGTTTCTCACCGAGATTTGCAGAATTTTAAACATCCTCACCACTAGCTGTCATTGTTCAAAATACTAAACTCGAAAGTCTCACCAATGGGTTCTTGAAAGATTTCAAGAAAAAGCTCTCATTCTCTCTCAAGAATGAATGAAATGGGTGGAATGAAGAAGGAAGTTACTATTTATAACCTAGGGTTTTAAAATCCTCTTGGAAAAACAAAAAACCCAAAAGCCCCAAATTACAACTTAGGGCTTTCTAAAATCCCAAAAAGGAAGGAGAGAGGGAGTTTATATATCAATGGGTCCCTACAAGCAAAAGGAATCTACCGGAAGGGATAGGGTTGCTAATCAAGAGTATTTTTTGAAAAATTTGGATTTAAAAAGGTGTGTACGTTATTTTGATCGTAACTTTTGATCTGTAACTCCAAGCAGGGCCCATAATATGTCAAATCAAAGCTCTCAAAGAGCTCTACAAAAGTCACTATCTGTGGTTATGAATGATGCTAAAAAAAGCCCAAAAAAGGTCTGGAAGTATATGTTTTGGCCTACCGAAGTTTTTCCAATTTTGTCGTTCAGTTAAAAATTCAAACTCGACTAAATGTCCTCCTTTCAAAGTTTCTTAAATGCAGAGCATTGGGGGGAAAATGATGGGCTAAGCCCAAGATTCCAACTCATGTTATAAGCCCGGTCTGAGTTTTAAGGCCCAACTCCAAGAAGTCCACCAAGTCCATCCTAATGTGATCGATCTGGTCAAACTCATCAATCTTAAGGAGCTACGTCAACAAGGAGCATGCAAGGTCATCTAAGAGTCTCCTCTACCACCTTGGAGTAGGGGTCATCCAAGAGCCTCCTCTACACCACCAAAGGAGCGTCCAAGAGCCTCACCCTCGCCGCTTAGAGATAATCAATCTTCCCTCATCTTTTGACCAAGTCTTTTCGAGAGCATCATAAACTTCCTTGTCATTGAGGATAACATAGGTCGCCAAGCTATTTAATCACTATTAAAGTCACTCTAATCTGTTATGACTATTAAATGGCTCAACCCGTTATGAATGTCAGACTAGTTATTCAATTACTACATTAAGTCATTATAAATTGTAAGCCCCACCAACACTTGGGGGACATCTCACTCATTTTGAGCACAATTCTCTCATTCTCTCTTAAAGCTTGTAATCTTCTGCTTTCTCATTGCACCAGAGTTAATAAATTCCTCACGACCCTTGTCATTTTAAGTGGATGTAGGTCACCTTAACTGAACAACTATAAACTTGGTATTCTCCCTCTATACCTTACTACATTTTATATTATTTAATTTACAGGTGGTGTGTAAACTAATTTTGTGTATCATTATAAATAATTCTCGAGAGAAAAATGTTAGTAAAAAGTAATTTAAACAAACATTGATCCCAAAAAAGAAAACAAAAAGAGAAGGAAAAAAGGTTTTTTTTTTTATGTTTTGTATTCTAAAAGATTTTAAAAATTTTATTTTATATTTTCAAATATTAAAATTTTTTGTATTATATTTTTAAAGATTAATTTACGTTATTTTTTTTTAAATCTAAAACTAACTATTAACACTAATAAAATAATTAATAAAAAATTAACTAAAAGATCACATTATAATATTTTAATATATTAATAATATAATATAATTTTTTTTTTAAAAAAAAAATCTTATAAGATGCAAAGCACAATTCGTCCAAGAAAGCATGATGCATTTGGCATCGTACATGATCTGCCCACCGTTTGTGATGTATCGATTATTCATTCATTCGCCTATTTTCAGTTAGTACAGAAGAGACACAGACCGAGTAATGGAGAGGAAAGAAGAAGCTCAAGATGAAGTGCACACCCACCACATCCCTCTTCTCACTCCATACAAAATGGGAAACTTCCAACTTTGCCATAGGTATCTCTTCTTTTTGAATTTCACCAGTTCAGTTGATTTGTTATTTCATGAACAAAATTTAAGTCACTGGCGAATGCTCTATGTTCTCTGTTTTGGTGATTTTAGCAGAGGGAAATTGTTTGAGGAAAACCCCCACGTGAATTTCTTTGATTTGTTGTGTTTTCTAGTTTGTATAAAAACTAATGAGATGCTCAGGGGAAAAAAACCGTTTATATTGTCCAGTAGTGGTAAAGAGGGAAGAGGAGAGTAAGGTGAGGATTTGAAAGAGAAGAGGGAGTGAAAGTTGGAGGACTGAGTGGTTATTATGTGCCCAATGTGAAAGAATTTGATTGGAAGGAAATTTGTTTCTTAATTTAAGAAGTGACAGAGAGGATAATCAAGCAAACGGGGAGGAAGGCCTTCCCAAGCCCTCTCCCCCTAATCTGATTATATATATATACAAACACTAGTGGCCGACCTTTGCGGTTTGCGGGATTTTGTCCCTCCTCTATGTTTCCATCCTCCCAATTAGTATAATGTCTACTAGTGTTAAGAGAGAATAGTAGAGGAATGAGAGAAATTAAAACAGAAGAGGGAGTGGAAAGTTGAAGAGAGTGGTTTTTGATTGGATGAAACTGTGTTTTTTTTTTGGTTTTAAGTTTAGGTAATTAGAACTATGAGAATCAAGGAATTGGGAAAGGAAGGCTTGTTAGACTCTCTCCTAACAATTTGATTGTATTAGACAGATAGGTATATATGTCCACTAATTTGAGCCTAATTCAATAATTCCTGTTTTATTAAATGATATTAAAATCAAATTCCATAGAAACTCAATTATTCTTGAAGATGTGAATGTATGTTTGGATCTCATTGATTTGAGGAAAGCAAAAAAATTTAATGAAAATTCTCCGAGTTTTTAGTGGATTATTCAATTAATATCTAAAACCTGACACATTGACCCCTCTTCTTCAGTTTCTTTTGTAAGTATAATTCTGTTAACAAGTGTGTACTGCCAATATGTGTCAGTGTGTAAAGACATTCTCGAAACAATATCCTCAAAAAATCTCTGGCTTCATTTAGATTTTAATCTTGCTATTTGTGCACTCCATACTATCACATTTTGTGGTGTTATTGTATTTGTGAACTTAAAACTTCTAGATTTGACCTTTAAAAGACTACGTGACCTTAAGACTTTTAACAATAATACCATTTGTTTTTTAGTTTATGATTATCAAATGCCATTTTATGTTTTCCATTCCATATTGCAATATTAATTACACTAGCAGATACTGACCATTTAATTTAACACTTGAAAATGCTCATGTCAGAGACCAAGAGGTACTTGGTTTCTCCATTTTTTTCCAATTCATTGTCCTGTCCTTAATCTATGCAGTTGCTCATGTTGTTTGTTTACTCTGTGTCAGTGCGTAAAAAGATTTAAATAGATACTATAACAGCATAAAATGAAGTTGTTGGAAGATTGGGCGGAAAAGAGTGATCGGATGAATATCTATATTGAAGTTCTTGCTTTCAACCTTTGCTACCCATTTTTTAGTCTCCATCTATGTAATAGCAAATGCCGTGTGTTTACCATTGCAAAAGAACAGAAGACACTGCTAATATTAATTAGACTTACTAAATTACATACAATTTTTTATAGTTTATATATAGATTTTGGGATGATTAATTGTCTATGATAAGCAACATAAGGTGGGAAGGCTGCATCTAAGTAATAGGCATTCTTCCCAAATTTTGAGATGAATGTAACTTATATTACTTTTCTCTACTTGTGGCTTGCTTTTTCTCAATGTTTGATCATTTCATTTTCTTTATCCATTTTTAGTTTCAAAAATATGGGGGTTCTTTATGGATTTGTCAGCACATATGATCCATTTTCTCAAACATCATTCTTCAAAGAACATATCAGTGAACATCTAAATGATGAGTATGTTACAACATTACTACCACTCTGTCCTACCCCTGCTCCTTCTCTCTGTTTGTGCGTGTGCGTGTGTGCAGTATGAGTATGCACTCCCCTTTATCTACACTACTAATAAAAGTACCTTATGTGAAAAACTTTTGATTCACTATTTTACCCTTATAAAGAATTTTAAATACCATTTTATCTTTTTATAGTTAAATATTTAAATTACAATCACAATTTTATGTATTTAAATCTTCAAATTACGCTCTAACTTCTCATTTAATTCTCTATTATCTTTGTATAAATCAATATCTATGAAAAAATTTAATTGACTACACAAACCTTAAAAAAATATATACATCATTATAATTTTCAAAAACGTGTTCAAAAAGTCTGTCAATATATCATTGCTCTTTTCAAATAAAAAAATAATTTTATGTCTATATATATGTTTTTCTTTCCATTTATACTACTAATAATTAATATTAATACTACTAATAAAAGTACCTTAGAAGAGATGTTACGGGTAATTTGAAGAGTTAAACACATAAGTATATTGAATATTTTATAGACCAAATTGACAAAATTCATATATTGAGGACGAAATTGATAAAAAAAAAGCATACTTTAGAGACATAAAGTGTTATTGACTCTATATTTTATCCTTATTGACCTAACTAATTCCTAATTATAGTAAGCATTGATTATAATATTGACAATTGTTGTTATTTTATTCAATAAATTATAAGTTAAAACGTAATCAAATGAATTTGAAATCAATTATTTTTATCTTTTTTCTTATAATTAGACCAACGAATCATTGAAAATAGACAAAATTTTTTAAATTTTCTAGTATAATATGAGTGATAAAAATATAACTTTGATAAACTTAAGATCATATTTAATGTATGTACACATATATTATTTATATTTAGTATAAGAAAATTATTTACGTGCAATGCACGTGTTGCATTTCTAGTATTTCCTAAGTTGCAGATGTTGATCGAAAGAGACAAAAACTACAAGAGTTTATTGTTCACGAATAGGATAGCTTCACTGAAAGTCTATGAAACTGTTATATGGTAATTTTTGGCATTTACAACATATGCTATTGTAAGACTGATAAATTGTTGAATGTTTTTTCTGTTTTTTCATCATTGATCTCACAAGTAGTCATTGGCAGTTGTTAAGAGCAGTTGATTGTTTGTGCTCAGTGGTGCATGCAGTGATGGAACCATGACTTTATCCTGAGCGAGGCCAAATAATGATATAGTGAACAAATTTTATTGAACGGGATATTCAACAAGTTATTGTTGTAGACATATATTTATTTGTGTAAAACCTTTCTAAATTAATTTTCATAAGATCATGTTACCCTAAAAATGATTTTTACCTATACAAAATAAAATCCATAAAATGATTCTTACCTATTCAACAAAAATTTTGTTTTTACGGCATAATTCTTGGACCAAATTTTAAGCTCATTTTAAATTTTGAACTTTTGTTTTAAATTTTGATTTAATGCACTTAAATTTTAGTCTAAATATCTAGCTTAGTTAGCACCGTCTCATTAGTGTCACATCATTTTGCTACTTAATTTGAGCTTGTTTTTTGGTCGGTCTAGCATTACTCTTTTAATATAAGCCACGTTTTTATCCCGATTGTGTAGTAATTTCACTTGTTTTTTTTCCTTTGATCATCAAACTCATTCAAGCAAGTGCATTTGCCTATAAGAGTAATATTGATCCATGCGATTGCATCCCTATTTGGTAATTAAATGCCACCACATTAAGCTTTTTAACATATTGAGTGAAATACAATATAGATAGTGTTTTTGAAAACCTAAGAGGAAAAATATAGTTTTATGAAAGCCTAAAGGGGTTGCAGAGATTTTTGAACAAATGAGGGGGCCATGCCCCCCCGCCCTCTCCCCCTTCTTGGCCTACACATGGTTCCATATATGGGTGCATGCATTTTCATACTAGAGAATGACGTATCGTTGACTTGCCCAAGTATATATAAGCAATAGTTGCTAATCTTGTGGTTTGTATTTTTTGTTTCAGTGTTTTTCTTCCTTATTTTGATTACATTTCTATTTAGTATTCTTTTTTCAACCATACCTTGGTAGTGTAGTTGGTGGAAGTAATTATTTAGACTTCCAATGAGCAATCGATGCTTAGTTCTGCTGCTTTAGTACTCCAGTTGGGTGGGAAACTTTGAAGATTATGTTGTGAACTTATTTGTTCTCTTCAATATCTGACAGAATTGTTTTGGCCCCACTCACGAGGCAGAGATCTTACAACAATGTTCCACAGCCACATGCTATCCTATATTACTCCCAGAGAACCACCAAAGGAGGGCTTCTCATAGCGGAAGCCACTGGTGTTTCTGACACAGCTCAAGGGTAATTATAAAATACCTCTGCTTGTATTGGTTTGATTTGCTGGACGATATATATACACTTGAGAATAGACTTTTGTATCTTCATAGTTTCATGGGCACTTAAGATTTTGAATTAAATAAAGGTATCCGCAAACACCCGGTATATGGACAAAAGAACAAGTTGAAGCTTGGAAACCCATTGTAGATGTTGTTCATGCCAAAGGTGGAATCTTCTTTTGTCAGATTTGGCATGTAGGGAGAGTTTCTAATCAAGGTACATTCTTGACCTATTACCTTCATTTTGCTGTCTACTTGATCACTGGTTGATTAATAACTGAACACCATACAATTTTATGACTCCAAGTTTTTCAAGTGATTCAATGCCTATTAAAAAAGGGATCTGTGTTGCAAAAATCTGCCATCTGGAATCAGGAATTTTGAGGTGACAATTACGAGTTAGTGAGACATGAAAAAAAAAAAAACAAAGTGATATGTGCCATGCATGTGAAAGGTCATTTTACATGACTTTCTTCTGATTTTTCAAAAAGTGGAGGGTCTTTGTATGAGATTTTAACAACTGAACTTTTTCTCAATGTTTGGGATAAATCTGTTTCACCCATGTGGTAACTTTTTTTCGCTAACTCTAATAATTTCTTACTATCTTTAACCGTAATCCAGCCTACTGTATTGAATTTTGAGAACTATATCACATTTGCATCTGTTCTAAACCTATTTATCCGATGGCACCGTGCAGGTTTTCAGCCAAATGGACAGCCTCCTATCTCTTGCACAGACAAGCCATTAACACCCCAAGATCGAGCCAGTGGTTTTGATGTTGCAGAATTTTCACCTCCACGACGATTAAGTACCCATGAAATTCCTGGAGTTGTCAATGATTTTAGAATTGCTGCAAGGAATGCTATGGAAGCTGGTAAGCTTTTCAATCTAAATTTCAGTTCTTGACAAAATGTTTAGCTCCTCTTGAAACTAGGCAAGGTAAATGGTGTCCATCAGCAACTTCTAAAGGATATATATATATATATATATAAGAGAGAGAGAGAGAGAGAGAGAGAGAGAGAGAGAGAGAAACTTTTGAACGAGATTTAAAGAGACCCATGTTGAATGATTGAGATCATAAG
Source organism: Ilex paraguariensis (assembly GCA_963454935.2). Classification (NCBI taxonomy): domain Eukaryota; kingdom Viridiplantae; phylum Streptophyta; class Magnoliopsida; order Aquifoliales; family Aquifoliaceae; genus Ilex; species Ilex paraguariensis. The sequence continues at coordinate 605,249 of CAUOFW020002848.1, forward strand.
TAATCGAACTATGGGTCAAGTTTATATTAGCTTGATGCAGTTTAGATTTGATGCCAACTGTATTTTAGTCTCTAGTGAAGCAAGTATTGCCTATGGTGCATGATTCAAAGCAAAACAACTCGACCGAGTCCTGTTTGACTCGATTCTGATGAATGTTCTGTGTAAAGCACAAGGCACTCAATTTGAGNATGCCAACTGTATTTTAGTCTCTAGTGAAGCAAGTATTGCCTATGGTGCATGATTCAAAGCAAAACAACTCGACCGAGTCGTGTTTGACTCGATTCTGATGAATGTTCTGTGTAAAGCACAAGGCACTCAATTTGAGGTTGACTTGGAAACATCTCGGACAACTCGGCCAAATTATCCGAGTTATAATTCCAAAATATCGCAATATTATTCCGCAACATCGTGATATGGGCTATATACCCTGTCGTCGTCCCCTTGTTCTTCAATTTAGCATCTAGTGACTGATGCGTCTCAATATGGGAACCACGGATACTTCGACAAGGGTTGACGTAGCAGTGTCAAACACGTGTCCGACACGAGTACGCGTGGGACACAGTCGGACAAGTGTCTGACACTTCTAGAAATGTCCTAAACAGGAAATGAAAAAGAAAATTTGGATATGGGGGGATAGGGAAAGATAAGGGAGGGATACGAGAATAAGGGTCTNAGGGTTGACGTAGCAGTGTCAAACACGTGTCCGACACGAGTACGCGTGGGACACAGTCGGACAAGTGTCTGACACTTCTAGAAATGTCCTAAACAGGAAATGAAAAAGAAAATTTGGATATGGGGGGATAGGGAAAGATAAGGGAGGGATACGAGAATAAGGGTCTAGAAAAAGAAAAAAAAAAAAAAGAAGAAGAACTGATCGTCAATAGAGAGAGAAGAAGAGACGGAGGGACATACCGTAGCTTCGGATTTGCTTCTTTCCTTCTTTTTCTTCCTCTCTCCGACTGTTTCTATTCTTCGGCTGTTTCTATGTTGGTGCCCTAGCTGGACACATTTTTCTTTTTCTTTTCTCTTTCTCTTTCTCTCAATTGAACAGATGCGTTGTTTATTAATATTGTATAACTTATTTATTATTTGTTAAATAAATTAATTCACAGCCCACTTATTGTTAAACCCACTGCCTAATTCTAATATATTAGTCCATTACTTAATTATTGTAAGATATTAACCAACTACTCAATGATTTTTAGGTCTCATTATTAATATTATTTATATAAAAATATATATAATATTATTTTAATTAACCGTATCATTGCCGTACCCGTATCCTATATTTTGAAACTTTGTCATATCCTTGTGTTTTTATCGTATTGGATATGACACCCTTGTCCGTGTCCATCCTTCCTAGGTCTTAATGTCCATTGTTGAGTCACCTGTTTTTAATGATTTGATTGTCTGACAATTATGGAGGTAGCTGGTGTATTAGGTTATTTTATTAGAATCTACCCAAAATGGTATTTGATGAAATTGGACGTGAATTGAAATAAACTTGTTGGATTATTTGATGATATTGTTTTTGAATTGATAATTATGCGATGAAATTGAATTGAAGTTTAGATGTACGAATGTGATGTAATTGAGTTGAAATCGTAGATTTTTTGATTAATTGGCGAAATTTATTTATATGTAATTTGACAAGTTTGAATTCGAATTTGTTTAATGGTCCTTTGAATGAAAAAAAAAATGATTTATAGATTGGCCATGATCAATCCGAAAATATTAAGGGGTACATTTCCATTGGTTGTATTCTCAGTGATTCTATTGCATAGGTTAGAAGTCACAAATCTATCATCTCCGAGAGGAAATCAAAGAAAATAATGACTGTGTGATGTGATTTTTAGATTAAATTATTTTTCATTTCTTAAGCATTATGTTTTAACATCATTCATGGGCTTTATTGTGCCCACAGAAAAAAAAGGAGGAAACCTTTTGATGACAAAGTAACGGTGATGAAAGAGAAAAACATCATGTAAAGGAGAGGAGCCATATTATTTGAAATTTGCCAATTTTTTGTTTATTTTTGTAATTGGTCACTGCCCATGGCAATGATAAGATCCTCAAAACTAACAAATCTCAGTGCAGCCAGCTTGTGCTATAATGCCAAATGCTAAATTTGTACTCAATGGACCCTCGACAACGGAAAATAAACTGGATAATGAATTTTTTGTAGGACAAATTTTACTCTTCCGAAAGTAAACATAGAGACTATTAGTTTGAATAAGACTAGTAAATAAGGGTAAAATGTGTTATTAGAATGATTTTAATGTTGTTGTCCTAGTATCTATAAAGCCTAGGAAACTTCCTTCAAAATCTCCCTAGGAAAAGGACAAATATGCTTGCCTGTTTGGAGAAGATTATAGTTCTTCATCCACAATAATATTTTACATATTTCATGGTCTTGATATTCATCAAAATGTGACCTCGATGCCTCTCTCACAAAGACCAAGCAGAGCTTTACATTCTTTACTTCATTTATTTGGCACACTAGCATTTATATGTGTATGTTGTATACATATTGGAAGACATTTGTTTTATGAGTTGATATTTTATGTTTGATTTATAGGCTTTGATGGGGTTGAAATCCACGGGGCTCATGGTTACCTAATAGACCAGTTTATGAAAGATCAAGTCAATGACAGAACTGACGAGTATGGAGGGTCTCTGGAGAACCGTTGTCGGTTTGCTCTAGAAATTGTTGAAGCTATCAGTAATGAGATAGGAGCAGATAAAGTTGGCATTAGGCTCTCTCCTTTTGCAAATTACAGTGAATCAGGAGATTCAAATCCTAAAGCCCTGGGTCTTTATATGGCTGAATCATTGAATAAATATGGTATTCTCTACTGCCACATGGTTGAGCCAAGGATGGTAACTGTTGGAGAAAAAAGCGACAGCCCCCACAGTCTTCTGCCCATGAGAAAGGCATTTAATGGCACTTTCCTTGTCGCAGGGGGCTATAATAGGGAAGATGGTATCAAAGCTGTGGCTGAAAACCGTGCAGATCTTGTTGTTTATGGTCGTTTGTTCTTGGCCAACCCAGATTTGCCAAAGAGATTCGAGCTAAATGCTCCTCTGAACAAGTACGATAGAGAGACATTTTACCTACTTGATCCTGTTATTGATCCTGTTATTGGCTACACTGATTATCCATTTCTTGGAAGCACCAATTAGACCTTCAAAAGAGAAGGTGAAATTTGAGGGTGGGATTATTCTTGTTTGTTGTTCCTTCCCCTCTCTGTGGTTTTAATTGTTTTGTGAAAAACGCTTGTGTTAGCAGAATAAAAGTTGATTACTCAGCCACTTGGGAATTGAAATGGTTGGATTGTGCAATGTTAGTATGTAGCACATTAGCCATTCTCTTGGTACAATAATCGTAGAAAGAAATTAGTATTTGATATCATCCTTATTTTTGTTTGAGTTCTATTTGGCATCGTCTTGAAAATGTCATTTTTGTGATGATCAAGAATTGAAAAACAGTAGTGTTTGTTTTATTGTAGATGAAATTGTGGTTCTTAGGGAAAATTATGAAAAGGTATACTATACACTACTTATTTGTGAGAAAGTATCTTAATATAATTTTTTTGTGTATAAGTCTTTTTTGTGTAAATATTTTGTGAATAGATACACTTTGGCTATTTTTTAAATATTTAATTTATGTAAAAAAAATTTTCCAGTTAATTGTGAGATTCAATTTCTATTTTTGTGGAACAACACGTTTGAATTTTGAACTAAATCTTCCTCTTTTATTCAACAACTAAAATTTTGAAAACAATACTCTTAGTCTTATTAGCCATTTCTTTATTTTTTTGATTCTATTTTACTAGTTAAGTGGTTTCCTAAATTAAAGGATAATTAACTATTTGATTTTTGAAAGGATTCCATTAGTTTTTAAAAAGATTTCCTATTCTCTCTCTTGATCTGATTCTTGTTGTTGCTATCTCTCTCTCTTTATTTTCTCTCTCTAATTTTTCTCACTCTTTCTCTATTTTCTCTCTCAAACTCGTCCTTTCTTCCATCTTTAGTCTCCTTTGCCTATGGTTTTGAATATTTATATGATGTGTATTTGAACTGTTACATTGAAGTCACAATGTGATACCATCCATGTGCAAACCAGGTATATGGTGTCTATATGTAGTGTGACATTGATACAACATTGTGATGTCCACAGTGTGCCGATCCTTGACTTACGCTATGATACTTTTCATTTGTCAAAATCTGTATATGTTGTGTATATACAGTGGATATTGATGTCACATTATAATGCCCACAATGACCCAACCCTACATATGTATTTTGTGTGCCGGCCCCTATTTTTCCTAACAAATAAGGGAATCAAGGAGACCGGTACATATTATTAGAAATATTAGTTAAAAAGTATCAATTTTAAAAATATCAGTAAAAAAGTCCACATACTATAACGAAAGTCTAAAATACCCCTTTTGTTGAAGTTGAACGGTTTCCTAAACATCTGAAGACACCTCTAAAAGGAAAGGGAAGAGACACCAATTACGCAAGCTTCCACCATTATCGCTAGACTTTTTGAAATTCAAACGTGAATGACATAACTTTTGCAAAACCACCATTGTCTCAACATTCTCATTACAAATTTGATTTTTTTTTTAGGGTTTCACAGTGAAGAAGTCTAAAAGTTGGCATCAACTGTGAATAACACAGAGCATAAATCGTTGGGGAACAAGGGTTCCACTGTGAAGAAGAACTATGGGCGAGATCGTTGAAACATTTTTGGAAAAGAATTTTTCACTATGAGAAGGAGAAAAGGCTGGTTTGTTCTTCATAGTGGAGATGTCATTCAGGTACACAGTAAAAATTTATGTTTTTTTTTTCCTTTGTAGTAGAGATAAAGAGAACAAAGAAAGAAAAGAAGTGTGAATAGTCAAACATGCAAGTCATTGTTAGGGCAATGGATGATGTTGAGTTTAGAGACGAGCACAAGCGTGCCCTGCAGAAGACACCTTTGTGGTTATTGTTTGCAAAAATAATAGATAAGAAGGTAGACAAAGAATGGTGTAGGAAAACATATAATGAAGTATTAAAAGTGATATTATATTTCGATGAAAAATCCTGTAGATTTCAAATTAGAGGAGAAGAATTGAGATTGCATAGAAGTGATGTGAAACTTATATTTGGAATACACAATGGACGTGAGCAAATTAAGGCAACCAACCATGGTAAAAAAAACATCATTTGTCAAATACTAGTTCAAAAAAGACAACATATTGAATTCAATGTTGATAAAGAGTAAACTGAGACATGCAGTGGTTGGTACAACTCTAACAGATTTTGATGACGTTGCAAGATTGTTTTGTCAACTCCTATTGGTATCCCTTTCTTTACAAGCAAAAGACAAGGAAGCCAGAAGAAGCCCTACAAGTGGAGGTCCTTGACCCAAAGGACGACGCCACCATGAAAAGAAGAGAACCAATCGAGGAGCTCACCCCAGTAGTCTTAGGTGAGGAGAACCCAGATAGAAGAGTGAACATTGGCTCTTTCCTTTCTAAAGATTTGGT